>OZ005649.1:79141625-79741625 GCA_963930645.1 Salticus scenicus
TATAATTTCATATATGTATATGTATATTTATTTATTATAAATATATTTTTATAATCTATCAAGAATTCCTCTCTGTTTTCAGATAACTTTTATGTATACACAATGTATATTACAAAAATGTGTATTGACGTGATCAGATGCTCACAAGCTTTAAAATACATAAATTTCAACTGCTTTAAATTATGAAGCTCTAATTTCAGGTACAGCGGCCTTTAAAATATGTTAGTCGTTAATACACAATATTCTTTATTATTAACTTAAACCTACTTTGTGATTTAGAAGATGTCAATCTGTGTATTTAAAGGCAGTTAAATAAGAATATACGTTTTTTTCTTTCTTTAATGAGAATAGACCATTTTTTAATTATAATAAAACATTAACTATAATAACGCATACCATTTAACATTAAAGTGTATTACTGAATTTAGATAATTATGTATTCATGTTTTATAAACATATAAATATAATAAATTAATGATTTATTTCTGTAGAAATAAATAAATTATATTAAACCATGAACATTTTTACATAAAGACACAAAGAACAAAAAATAATGTCCTATTTGACGAAATATAATGTACCTATTTGAATGACACAGCTTTCAAATATTTTTAATGACCTCGCAAAACTGTCAATATTTAATCCTAATTTACGTTACCCTATGAAATTTAATATAAACATAAATGCTTGCATATTCTCATCTTAGCATCATTCCTTTTCCTAAGCCTACAGCAAAATTTGATTAATGATTGTCATTCATTTGAAAACTTTACCAAATTTTAATACCTTTTAAAACTTATCTGTAGTTTCTTTAAAATATCGACACAGTAAACTGAATAAATTGAAAATTGTGTTCTGTTTATTTATACACTAGTTTATAAAAAATATTCAAAGATAGAATTACTCAGTTATTTTCTACGTACACTAAATTAATTAATTAAATTCAAAATTAAGGTTTACAATTTAAATTAATTATAAATTAATTATGATTTTTATAAATAAACTTATTCATATTTAATTAAATAAGTGTTATACATTGAATTAGCTTTGAAAAAAAAAAGCTTTAAGCGCCTGGAATTGAACAATGATTTTCTTTATATTGTTTGTTTTTTTTCTATGTTTTGAAATCCATTTGCAATATCTTCATCGTACACGCTTTCTATATTATTCTTTAACGTATTATCTATGATCTAGAGTTTGTCATTGTGTGTTAAATTAAATTAAATTAAATTTAAAATTAAATTTACTGACCAATTCTAACATTAATGTAAACAAAATTAAATAAATTTTCATTTTAAAAGATTTTTTTTTTCATTTTTTTTTTTTAGATTTTTATTTTTATTATTATTTTTAAATATTCTAATAAGTTTCCGACCACTTTACAGAAAAGAGATTTTGCAAAAGTGCACACACACGAAGAAAAAGTAAATAAATAATAAAAATATTCAATAAATAAATATGTATTTACATAATAAAAAATAGAGAAAATAGGAAATATATATATATATATGTGTGTATGTGTGTGAAAGCATTGATATTGTATGTTTTAATGAAAGGATGCTTAGATTTTTTCAGAAATTTTTATTCATGTTTTCTCTAATTCTTCTTGTGATACTTGGTTCCATCTAGTGCAAAGTTTGAAAAAAGGTTTACACACACACACACACACACACACATATATATATATAACCACGGAATTTTTTACATAAAGACACCAAGAACATAAAATACTGTCATATTTGACGGAATATAATGTACTTATTTGAATGACAAAGCTTTCAAATATTTTTAATGACTTCGTAAAACTATTAATACTTAATCCTAATTTACATTACCGTGTGAAATTTAATATAAAAATAAATGCTTTATATATTGTCATCTTAGCATCATCCCTTTTCCTAAGCCTACAGCAAAATTTGATTAATGATTCTCATTCACTTGAAAACTTTACCAAATTTTAATACCCTTTGAAATTTATCTGTAGTTTATTTAAAATATTGACACAGTAAACTGAATAATGTGAAAATTGCGTTCTGTTTATTTAAACACTAGTTTATAAAAATTATTCAAAGATAGAATTACTCAGTTATTTTCTACATGCACTAAATTAATTAATTACATTCAAAATTAAGGTTTATAGTTTAAATTTATTTATAAATTTATTATGATTTTTATAAATAAACTTATTCATATTTAATTAAATAAGTGATATACGTTGAATTAGCTTTGAAAAAAAATTCTTTAAGTACTTGGCATTGAACAGTGATTTTGTTTATATTGTTTTTCTTCTATATTTTAAAATCTATTTGCAATATCTTCATCGTACGCGCTTTCTATACTATTCTTTGATATTTTAATTATGATCTAGAGTTTATCATTACGTGTTAAAATAAATTATATTATATTTAAAATTACATTTACTGTACCAATTCTAACATTAATGAAAACAAAATTAAACATATTTTCATTTTAAAAGATTTTATTTTTCATTTTCTTTTAGATTATTATTATTTTTTTTATCATTTTAAAATTCTAATAAATTTCCGATCACTTTACTGAAGAGAGATTTTTACAAAAACGCACACACACGGAAAAAATCTAAATAAATAATAAAAATATTTAATAAATAAATATGTATTTATATATTAAAAAGTAGAGATAATAGCATATGTATATATGTTTGTCTTTTGGATTTTCCTTTTTTTTTATCTTTGAGTCTAACGTTATTTTCACGTCCTTTGGATGTTATTGGGCTTACTGTCAGCTTGTGTAGCTTGTTAGCTTGTTAGCTTAAGCAGCTTGTTAGCTTACTGTAATGTTTTAGCAAATTGCATACAATAAGACAGAAATAACACATAATTTGCATGCAACATTCAACCTATGCCCTTGAAATGTACTGATAATGTATATTTTAATTAAAAGATGCTTAGATTTTTCAGAAATTTTTATTCATATTCTGTCTAATTCTTCTTATGATACTTGTTTCCATCTACCGCAAAGTTTGAAAAAAAGGTTTATATGTATATATATATATATATATATATATATATATATATATATATATGTGTGTGTTTGTAATTGAAATAAAAATTAAAAATGTAGTTTTAATATCATAATTTATCTTGATTTATTGTATGATGTGCACTAATTCAGAGGAACATTACGTTTCTTTTCTCTCCAACGTCTGTGGTTTTAAATCAGAAATGTGAAATTTTAATACATTTGTGTAATAAATACCGCTAAAAGTTAACAAAACTGGACTGTATATCCTGAGAGAAACTATAATTTAGCCATTTCGGCCCTATAAAAAACGGAAAGGAGAATCGGCTTGAATTTCAGTAATGACAGAATGCACTTATATTATGCATCAAGGCTCACAAGAGGAATATATATCAGAAAAAAATCCTATTGAAACCAAACCAAACTTAAAATAATAAGCATGCACGAGAATATAGGATAGAGTGCTTTTTTTTTTTTTTTTTTTTTTTTTTTTTGCAAGAGCCACCCCTAGAAGGTAGGACCCCAGAAGTTTTAGCTCTTTCTATCTAAACAAACGAAATAAGTAGGTAGCAAGAAAGCGTGGGGCAGTGGTAGGGCATTTGGTTTGAGTAAGAAAGGCTGATTTCGACTCCTGGGAAAAAAAAAAAAAAAAAAAAAAAAAAAAAAAAAAGGCTGCCAATTGTACTCGCTTATTTTTCCCCCACAATAAAGTCCTAACTGCCATCGGACATCCAAACGCCTCCTACCTGAAGCCAACGTTATGAATTTAAATCCTTCCACTGAAAGTAATGAAATAGAAAACGAAAGATGTAATGGAAAAACATCGAAAGACTTGTGTTGTCCAATTGCACTCGAAATATATCAACTGTCCTCGCTAATCTAAATTTACCATTCACCTACTCTCTTGCGAATTTCTATCTAACCACCCTTTTGATCTGAATAGGATGAACTCGAAAAATTATACCAACTCCTCAGCTATGAAAATTATTTTTAGGCATTCTTTCCAAGTCTTTGATTGTAATGAAATTAGCATCAATTTTTAAATGCGCAAAATATTTTTTCTCATTGAAAATAGTTAGGTTGGCACTTATGTTTTGTTTACAGGACCATCTAAAAAGATTAAAATGCATTACTGAGGATTAAAGTAGATTTTTAGTAATTTTAACCAACCATGCAGAGAACACAGTGTCGTTGGAGACATGCAATTGCAAAAAAAAAAAAAAAAAAAAAAAAAAAAAAAAAGAAAAAAAAATCAAAATTATTTTTAAGTTAAATTATTAGTTTAAGAGATAATATTTACTATGTTAAGATTTCTTTTCTTTTTTTAATGAGTGTACCAATTAATAAAATATTAACCAGCTATTAAAAAATATGTGTTTATTTAATTATAAAAAGAAATATTTTCAAAGTTACAAATTTAATTTTGAAATTTATAGTAATTATGATTATAAGTAGAAAATAATTAAAAAGATAAATATTTTTCACAATGAGAAAATGATGAAAAAAAAAAATATATCATAGTTAATTGCATTACAATCTTTTTTGTCGCCAAATACTTTAATACAATATTTTATTTTTCGTCGAGATATCGAGATATGTAAAATTCTTATTTGCTGTGATTTTGAAAATTTTGAAATCTAAACTGATTATAAAACAGCGAAATCATTTTGAGAAAATTTGTCCTTGTGCTCAATTTTACTGCCAGTTCATACAAGAACGCGAAATTTGACAATTGTTTAATAAAAATACTTGAGATAAATGTTAAATGCGCCATAGATTGATTGAACAAAATCTGCCGCAAAATAAGGATTTTTTATGAAAGAAATTACGTGAATAATAACCCAATTAAGAAAGACAATTTATCCTCACTATTAGTGGCACCGACTATAGACAGTAATTAAAAATTTTCTTAAAACAATCATATAACGAATATAATTTATATTTAAGGAAATTTTATTTTTCCGACTGAGTGAAAATAATCCCTGGACCGGGAGTCGAACCCCGGATCTTTGTCTTACAAGGTCAAGGCTCTACCAATTGAGCTATCCAGGCCGACACCCCGGTCAGCATTACTCACTCAGACAACCTTTAGGCAGAAACATCTCTGGTCTATCATGTATATAGCTCGACAGAAATAAGCCGCAGGAAATGGAAAACACCATTAGATAACGGGAGAAAGAAATACAATTTTTATTAAAATCACACAATCAAAGATCCGGGGTTCAACTCCCGGTCCAGGCATTATTTTCACTCAGTCGGAAAAATAAAATTTCAATAAATATGATTTTCTTCCACAGTTGATTGTGTGATTTTAATAAAAATTGTATTTTTTTCTTCCATTATCTAATAGTGTTTTCCATTTCCTGTGGCTTATTTCTGTCGAGCTATCTACATGATAGACCGGAAATGTTCATTATGAGTCATTTGCACTAACTAAGAACCCCTTTTAGTAAAAAAAATAAAGAAAAGTCATCAACTTTCTAAATCTTGAAATAAAATATGTAGCTTTTGTTAGATTCAGTATGTGATGCTTTGTTTCTTTTATTTTAAAATCTATCATCTAGACATCAGTATATCATTCAGAGTCACTTTTTCTTCCTTACTCTGTAGTTGTACAAAATTTTTGTTGCTTCGTATTATAGGAAAATTCCATTCAAAATTCAAATTATATGTAGCATAGCTTTTAAATATATTCATTGCGAAGGTCGCCTTTTATAATAATGAGCACAAGTAAAAAATAAATAAATATAAATTTCTTTTTGTGATTGAAAATTGGAGCTTTATATTCAAATAGATATGAAAAAGATAAATATTAAAATTAGAAAACGAGATCTTCATATTTTTAAACCAGTTACCTTTTGATGTTTCAAATGTGTGATTTTCGCTTGTTTTGTAGTAATGATTCTAATGAAGATTACTGTATAGTTCAAAGAACTTATCAAGCTTAAATTTGAACCAAAAGGGCATACAAATTCTTTCGCTTAATTTAAAGTCCTTTATAATGTATTTAACATTCAGAAAATTCAATGTTTAGAAAAAAAAATAATAATAACATGGTTTGTGAAGAAAAATGTAATATATTCTTACAGAATAAAACAATTTTCTTGTCGGTTTTTGCTTTATATTTACGTTATTTTTCCATAGAATACACTTTCATTCTGTGAAAATATAACAATAAATATAACAATTATACAATTAATATTCAATAGTATGAATACCTTGGTATCTTCTCACAAAACTCTGAATGCTGAAAGACACAAAACACAATTGAAAATAATCGTTTATGGTTTTATCATTGATTATGCCTAAATCTTTATGTTTAAGTTCGTGTTTTAAAAACATTTGTAGAGATTTTTGACAAACAGAAAATTAAAATGTCATTTTTAAACGTTATTTTTAAAATTAATTAATTGTTTTCGTACATCTATGATGAAATTTTCAAAACATTCATATTTTTTATTCGCATTTTAAATAAAATAATTTAAAGCATTCTTTTAAGAACTAGATATAATATATGAAGGCAAATAACATCGCAAATATTTAGTTCGTACATTCATTAACTTCTTTAATTATGTTTCACTTTTATAATACTCATTAAAAAATTTTATCTTGAAATTAAAATAAGAAAAAAAAATAGATTTAATATATTGTATTATTGAATTGAGAACAGCGGGATTAAAGTAAAAAAAATATATAAATAAATAAATAAAGATGAGCAACTCACCGTGCATTAAACTGATAGTTATTCAAAAAACTCTGCAGGCGTGGTGCGAAAGTTTAATTCTTTTTTAATCATATTAAATTGTGTAGAGTCCAATTATGCTGTGCTTTCTAATATGTTAATATCTGATAGCAATATTTCCACTGCACTTCAGAATGTAGAAAACAGGGTAAATAGACAAAAATCCATAGAAAATAGCATGGGATGGAAACGGAAAATCTCGCAATCACGAGTGTGGCTAAAACCGGAAGAAATATTAAGCCAAAATAGACTAGAAAAATTAACCGAAGCTGGAGAAAAGTCTGGGCTAAGACTTCTGAATCTATCGTAGAGAGTTATCCAGGACTAGAGTCCTGGAGTTATCTAATTTTAATATAGACTGGTGCTTATCTGAAAAATAATCTTAGAGCATTACATTTTTAGATAAATAATACAAAATCGGGTAAATAATAATAAGACACATATCATTTAAAAATAAATAAAAACATGTAACTAACATTCTATATATATCTAATAACAATGTCATCATCTATTGCTATTACATTTGATAACGTAACGAAATATCACACAGGTAACGTGAGTTCAACTGCAGCTGCAAGTAGATAACATATTATTTATTTTTTTATTTATTTTTTAAGTTTCAGGAATTTTACACCATTATCATGGAATCACATAACTAGAAACTTAACAATGTGCTGTAAGTTCACAGCAGGCATGTTTTCCCCGCCAATTTTCGCTATGAACATATTCGATGATTTTGTTTTAACTGTGTACAGAGTTAAAAATAATCTATTGAACAAAACAATTTAAAAACACAATAAGTTTTATTATTTATTAGATTTTCATAAAACTGCACGGTAAGTATTGAAAATACCGCACATTTTAATAATTTTTCTATAAACATTTTAAAAAGAAAACATTTTAATGTTCATTAAGTAAACTGCTGAAATAATTTACTCAGTTTTTAATTTTACGTAATTTTCAATTGCAATTTGCTCAATTTTAGTGAAATTCATTGAATAGAAAATCAATACACGTGATTGAAGCTGATATTCAGGAACTTAAAATTACATTAAGTTAATTGATATTTAAAAGATTTTTTTTTTTTTTTTTTAATTCATGATGTGTATTTAAAATATATACAGAAATTATTGCAAAACATTTACAATGTAGGAATATCAACAATAAGTAAAAGTGAAACCATAAATGTTGTTGTAGAAAAATGAGAATTAAGCATCAATTCTGGTAGAAAGCATTTATAAAAAGAATATTTAAAACTAACACTAAATACATCGCTTTTAATACAAACATCTTTATTAAATTGTATTATGTCTCAAACTAAATGACATTTAAAATTCTTTTCGGAAATTTAAATTTCTTGATATTTCTTAATATTGTTCTACGAATTGTTCGAATGCAAATTAAAAGTATAATTAAATCCAGAGATTAAGGAAATATCTTGGAAAGAATCTTCTTAAAACGAAACGATGACATCGAACATTAACTTGATCTTCGATTAAATTGAACGGTATTTGTTAAAAATGCCTCATACTTTGTTCTGAAATAATTTAAACAGAAAAGAGTCTTTAGTATAATCTTTTTGTGAAAGACTCAAAATATTGTTTGTACATTAAGTAAATGATAGAAAATAATTATTAATCGGATTTTGTGAATCAATTATAGGAATCCGTTAAATGGAATAACAAAAAACAGGATAATAAGTCCTTTGACAATTCTAAATCAGTATCCATTTGATTTGCGTTTTGAAAAATTTTGGTTTTAAAATATAAACCATGTTTTACATATATAAAATTCAAAAAGTATTAGAAAAAATGTATTCATAATCTAAAAAAAATAATTCATAATCAAAGAGTAAAACTGTAAAGGAAGTCACAGAAATAATAAGAAGTAAAATTAAATTCTGGCTCTAAAACACTTATAGGTATATAAATATTTAAATTACGCATATATTTAAATGCGTTTGTTCTAAACTTCTATATTTAAATACATTTTGGTTCGAACTAAATGTCATTTGAAATCTCTTTTCTAAAATTTTAAACGATTTCTTGACAATTCTCAGTATTCTTCCATGAATTATCTTAAGGCAATTTAAAATAATAGCATAAAGCAGAGCTGAATGTACCATGTTGAATAAAACCTTTTATAAATGCGACAATGGATTGAAACATTAACTAGATTCTTAATAAAAGGGCACAGGAATCATTTAATATGTTTCATATTCTAACCTTTTGTTTTTAAACATTCTAGACAGAAAAGAGAATTTACTGTAATTCTTCTTGGAAAGCCTCAATATATTGTTTGTCCCTTAAGTAAATGACAGAAAAGTTTATTGGGAGCAATTTGACGAGTCGATTTTAGTAAAATACATTAAATGTAAAAAAAGTACCCATTAGATAAAAATTTCTTTTAAAAATATAAAATTGCCTTAAATTGATTTACAATTTAAGGAATGTAATTTAACATACGTTATAAAAAATATTTTACAGTTTTATAAGCAGTAATATAAAGGATTCGGGTTAAAAAAAAAAAAAAAAAAAAAAAAAAAAAAAAGTAATACTATTTTAAGTACGGAAACATTACAGTGGAATTTAATATGAAAATAATTTTGACAATCCTAATTTTAATCCTATCCTGTACAATTTATAAATAAAATATCTCCTTTTTTTTTTTTTTTTTTTTTTTTTTTTAGTACGATAAAATATTTTGCATGAATATTCGTTTATTGCAAATTTTCATTCGTTGTGTTGTCATTACCAGTGAATGGCATCATTACTACGGAATGGTATCATGACCAGTGCAGTAGTATCTTTACCAATACCGTATAGTGGTAATGATACTACACTGTTTCTCATAATTATAAGGACACCCATTTTTCTATATTAACTAAACACTGAGCAATATTATTTAAACAAATATCTTTTTTATTAATTTGAATTTCATTGATAGAATGTATTTAAAATGTTTTATCGTTTTTCTATCTTAAAAAAAAAAAAAAAATACTTTACATACGGTCAAAAAGAAGATTTTGCAGGTGTTCACAGAGGACAGCTCGAATCTTGGTAATGTTTTTTTTTTTTTTTTTTTTCAGTTATTATTTAAATTAATATTTTATGGGATCTCTTTTTAGGGTGAAACAGTCAGACATTCGCTCTGGTATATATATATATATATATATATATATTAATATTCAGTTTCAGTACCATTTCATACAGCATAGAAGATATTCTGAATATATTTAAACTATTTAAAACTGCTTTTCACTTGCATGCACTTTTCTAATATAAGTTAAGGTTTTTTTCAAATTTTAAGCCACGGGAAAGACAATAATACAGAAGTTTCTTTATTCAAACTATTTCCTATTGCTCTAGAAGTAGAGCAAAAATGTAAGTCTTGTTGAAAAAAATATTATTACCCCCCAAAATCTAACAAAAATCTCAGAATTTCGCGTTTAAAATTTGCGGATATTCTCTTGATGTTCATAATAATTTAAAAAAATACTAGATTCATTCTGCCGTCGGTAGAAACAGCTCCCCAGAGTACCATAGATCCACCTTTAAAATTCCCGACTCATATCTGCCTTTAAAAAATCTGCTATGTCTTCAGAAGCTGTCATTATGAGTAGAACACTAAGTCCCGCTGTACACTGACGAGACATGAGACAAAGTTTGAAGCGACATGCAACACGCGCATGCTCTAAATACAACTTCATCCCCTGAAAACTATTTAGAACATGCGTGTGTCGCATGTCTCTTCAAACTTTGTCTCATGCCTCTTCAGTGTGTAGTGGGACTTGAGGAATTATGAGTCTTTGGTCTCTCAAAAACAACTCAGATTTTGCATCAAATATCTCTCCTATCAAACCAGCAGTTCAACGTTGGATCACATTTCCTTCAGCAATTTTAGATCTTCGAATTTAATTAGAAATTAGGCGGATTGAAATTATCCTTCCACTTAAAAAACACGTTTATCATACTTCACTACATGAACGTTCTTTTTTGCGAGGAATTATCAGTAATGTCCGTCCAAGAAAAGTTGAAGGCTTATATATGAATTAATCTAGCCCAGTAGTTAACAGATTCGCATGTCAACTGTAATTTATCCGATGGTAAGTTAAATAAAACGAAAAAATCCTGATGGTCCCTATAATTACGAACATCTAAAAAAGAGGAGAAAAAATATTTTTTTCATTTGAGTTTATTAATTTTGTTTCATATTAAAAAAAATTATAGCAGTTTTGGTTTTTAGAATACTAGATATATTAAGTGCACTTAGTATAATCTTGTTCACAATTATTTTTACATTAGTTATTTCAAAACATAAAGTGTCCTTATAAATATAAGAAGGAGTGTTTTTATTTGCATTGGATAATATAATTAATAATATAATTCATATTCCCTAAAACAATAAACTCCATATTTAATACACAGTATTAAGAAATTTTTCAAATATTTATAATTATACTTTAAAGAATTAGTTTGAAAAATTCATATGTATATATATATATATATATATATATATATATTGCATTTAAAATTAGCCATTAATATATAAAAAATGATATTTATTGTACATTCTTTTGAAATATATTTTAGTTTTTTATGGCTTATTACAGAGTAATTACGTCTTCTTTTATATTTTTCAACTTAAATTTAATTCATCTTATTATTTTTTATTTATTTTTATTAAAAAATTGATTAAAGTAAATAGAAGTAAGTTTAATCTTTTAAGATCATCTCATTAAAGTTTTAATACACTGGGATATGTATTTGTAATTTGACAGGGATGATTTTAATTACGCCTGCAAAGGCACAGAAGTACAAAAGAAACATAATGCGTAATTATGACCCTTTAATAGGGAAATTAATATCGCTTTGTTTTCTGTTTAGTCTTACTAAAACCAAGTTTGATGGGTGTATCCATACTACTACATTTTCGATTTTCGATTTATGTATTTTATGTACACATTATTTCAAAACTTGCTAGATGCAAAAGTGGTCTTTTAGTTCGACAAGTAATAGAAAATGAGTAACAATGAAACAATTTACAATAAATAATTTAAATTGAAAACAGGACATGTGCTTTTGAGGTTATATATATATATATATATATATATATATATATATATATATATATATATATATATATATATATACATATATATGGAGAGAGAGAGAGAGTGATAAACATAGATAGATATAACACTAAACATTTAAATGTTAAAAAGAAAAAAAAAAGAAAAGAAAAAAGGTAAAGAAACAGTAGTTGTTCATGCTACATCATGTATAAACGTATATGTTTATTCATTTTTTCTTTTAAGCAAAATTTTTATGTATATAATGTGATCACTTTTTGAATGCAAGTAATGAAGAACAAAATGGATCATTTTAAAATCCAGATTTATGTATTCGTTAAATAAGGACTTTTTTAGTTGATTCTTTTTTTTTTCCTGATTACAGATTTCAGTTTTCACAGAAATCATAATGAAATTTATGGGTTGTATTGTTTTTTCTTAGAACCTGAAAGTGATCGAATTTTCACGATGACAAATGTGGATGTACTTTAATTAAACTTCCTTTCCAGTCTTTACTTGGCATTCTACTTCGAAGTTATTATTTATGCTATCTGTTTTAATATATTTTCTAACAGGGATTATAAGTTCTAGTCTATCACATGACAATCTAAAATTAGTTTTAGCAATGCGGCTCTAACCAATGCCATCATCTTCTTCCTCCATTCGTATAAGACCCTTTACTCCGTAAATGATAAGTTCTAACCATTATTTTGTTATTAGTTTTGCTGTACTATAATTTACTCCTATTTTGCTCTGATTTATGTTATTGTTATTGTAATTATTAACAGTACAGAATGCTTTATCTGTATTACCAATATGATGGAAAATGGCTCTCCTTTTAATATTGTGTGCATTTTCCTTGAACGATAATTGCACTACTCTGCATGAAAATTGCCCCCAACACCATGTTGGCAAATTCTTATGCAAAATGACCTCCTGAATGCGTATATGACGCCCATTTTGCCCGATCACCCACCGTTTTTTTTTTTTTTAGACGGCACCCTATTTTTATCACTTTTGGTGATTTTGTGGCTATAAATTTGATTGTTAGGGTTGGGGGAAGGATTATTATAACTGTTAAATATCTTCTGAGGGGCTACAGAGTTGCAAAACTCTGAAACATGAACATTTGCGGCAAGGGGAAAAATGTAGGTGGGAATTGCCACTGAAATTATGTATTACATTTCTTATATTTTTTAATCTATTATTCATGTTATTAAATAAACAAAATATATTTTTCTTTTTAGGTGTTAAACTATTTCTTTAACATTTCCAAATCAAATTCATGGTCATAAATTTACCGAACAGTGATAAAAATTGAGGAAGGGGGTTGTGTTTCTAGAAAACGGTGGGTGACTGAGCAAAATGAAAGTCATATTCGGGCTCAGGAGTTTATTTTACATAAGAAATAGCAAGAATGGTATCAGAGCTTGAATTAATTAATTAATTAATTAATTAATCAATTTATTTATTTATTTATTTTTATTTATTTATTTATTTATTCATTTATTTTGCAGCCCAGTGTTATTGAAAATGACTCACATTTGAATATTTTTTTCGCATTCATTTTAAGCAAAATATAGTCTGTAAAATAAGTATTTTTAAAAATCCTCTCAAAATACTGTTTGTTTATTAATTTAATGGAAGAAAATTATATGCATTTAATTTACACAATTTTAACGAAAGTTATAAAAGAGAAAATTAATCCACAAGTTGGAAGCTGCTGTTAATAAATCTAAAATATAAATTGATTCAGTTTTAAAGAATATAATTTTCTATATTTAAATCGTGTTGTATATTCAAAAGATTCAGAAAGTATTAAAAAAAAAAAAAAAAAACGACATTTACAATTTAAGAATATTAACAATATGTACCAGTGAAACCATGAATGTTACGAAAAGAGGATGGGAAATAAAAATAAATTCTGGTAGAAAGCATTTATTGCGTTAACACTTAAAAACTACACCAAATACAATGTTTTAAATCTAAATATATTTAACAGATTGCATGAGGTCTTAAAACAATATACACTTAAGTTTTGTTTTCCGAAACTGAAATGATTTCTCGACAATTCTAAATATTGTTCTTTGAATTATCCCAAGGCAAATTAAAAGAATATTTAAAAACAGAGATTAAGAATTTATATTGTATAAAATCTTTAAGAAACGCAACAATGACTTCAAACATTAACTAGAATTTCAATAAAATTGAAGGTTGTTAAAAATATCTTATACTTTGTTCGCAAATAGTTTAAGCCGAGAAGAGTTTTTCACAGATAGTATAATCTTTTTGTGAAAGCGTAAACATATTATTCGCAAATTAAGTAAATGACAGAAAATAATTATTGATTCGATTTGCTTAGCCATTTTAATGGAATATCCATTAAATTAAAAAAAAAAAAAAAAAAAAAAATCCAATTATCAATATTTTACATAAAATCGTCATTATTACCTGCTAAATTTTTATAGTTATGCTATTAAGTTAATAATATATTATGACAGGATCATGATGATGATGATTAATTAATCATAATAGGCTAACTATTATTTTATTATGTTATCAATTAACAATATGTTATGACAAAGTGACAGTAAATTCATTACCTTTAAACTTTCGTTTTGTTCCATTTCCATGTCATAAAGTGACTTTTCCGCAGTTGATTAGGAGATACTTCTTATATAAACTTCTCTATAGTCGAAGAAAAGACGGAATCCAATTATTAGAAACTTTGTGTTCAGCAAGAAAGATCAGTCACAGGCCAGAAATAAACTGATAACACTAACTTAATCATCAGTTGAGCTGCTGTAGTGGGGTGGAGCAGAAGCGCGATCGAACGGATATGGCAGGTTTTGGAATTCACTGGCTTTGGAATTTCACCTGTTCTGCAGCACATCGTGGTTTTCAAACGTATATGACACAGGGTTTTGACCTCTTTGGAATGTTTTTTTCTTTTCATATGATGGAAATGTTTACATAGAACTGAAAAAACACATTTTCTAATTTGAAGGAATTGACCGGTTTTGCTTCTAGACGACACAATTAACAGTGCAACTACACTATCTACCATTAAGTATTTGGACATTTTTGAGTTTAGACGTTTTTTTCAAATATCTAGAAAACTCCTTTCGAAATTATCTTGAAACATTGTTATACCTCATAAGTATATTTCAGCAAAAGTTTTCTCTAGAAGAGAAAAAGGAGACAAGTATAAAATTAAACAAAAATCGAAATATTTTAGATCACCATGTAAAAAATGTTGATTGAAATGCCTTTTGGCTGTTACATCTGATTATCAAGATTCTGCTAAATATCTGTATAAATGTTTATGAGACTACAACATATATATATATATATATATATATATATAAATATATATATATATATATATATATATATATATATATATATATGGAGATATGACGTTTTCTTTAAAAAAAGTTTTAAAAAAAATGCACAATTTTAATTATAACACGTAAATTATTAGAGCCAGTGCAAAGCAACTTTTTAGAAAACTTGGCATACTATATTAGACGCAACATATAGCAACCAAAATGCAAAATTTTAAATATTTTATGAAATATGATCACTTTTTCTAAATAATATTTAACTACGCATCCGCAAGCTCGATCAAAATTTTGGTTGCATAATTTAATAGCTAAATGTACTAAATAAGTATTGAGCTACTTACATGAAAACCTCAAACAAGCAACGTGGAAATTCAAAAATTTAATAGAGACAGAATGAATGGAATTGCAGTTTTTTTTTTTTTTTTTTTAAATAAAAACTAAACTAAAAGAGATTTTAATTACATTTTTATTTTGTTTTAATCAATGCCCAATGGCAATGCAGTGTTCACTGATTATAAATAAATATTGGTAAAACCCCGTCTCATCTCCATTTTTTTTATTCTTTTTTTTGAGAGAAACTGAAGTTCAGTTGATTCTATCTCTCACAACTTTTGAATTTACACGAAATTTGTTCAGGATTTTCATATGCTTTTACAAGTAATCTAAACTTCTCTATTAAAATGTTTTTTAATTCGAACTAAATGTCATTTGAAATCTCTTTTCTGGAATTTAAATGATATCTTGAATATTCGTAGCATTCTTCTACGAATTATCTTAAGGCAAACTAAAATAATACCACAGAACAGAGTTTAATGTTCTACGCTGAATAAAACCTTTTACAAAAGCAACAATGGCTTGAAACATTAACTAGATTCTTAATAAAATGACACAGTAATTGTTTAAAATGCCTCAAACTCTAACCTTTTGTTTTTAAACATCTTAAATAGGAAAGGGTATTAACATAATCTTTCTTGGAAAGCCTCAAGATATTGTTTGTCCATTAAGTAAATGGCAGAAACGATTATTGAGTCGATTTGTTGAGTCAATTTTAATGATATCCATTATATGGAAGAACAATCCACAAGATAAAAGTTTCTATTAAAATTATATATAACTGCCTTAAATTGATCTACCATTTAAAGAATGTAACTTAGCAATCTGCATAAATCATATTTAACATTAAAAAAAAAATGTAGTTGCTATAAAAGGTTCGGATTAAAAAAATAATTAATACAAGGATCGTACTCACCGCCCTTTTTTCAGGACACTCTCAGAAATGAAAAATTTTAAAATTCATTGCTACCACTATTTTTATACAATAATCTCTACCCTGTATAATCAGGACACATTACTGTAAATATAATCAGAAATTTTCTGCGGGATATTAGTGGTGACATAAAAGGCGGAAATTTATTTTCTCTGAGAATGTCTTGAAAAAAGGGCGGAGAATACGATCCCAGTTAATACTGTTTTAAATTTAAAAAAAAAAAAAAAAATACGCTGGAATTCAATATAAAAATATTTATTGCACAATGTTTAATGGTATTTCAACAGCTCTACTATTTTCTTAATTATGTCACCGCGATGATGTTTAATCCAAATATTACTTCATTCTCTATGGCTGTTATTGCTAATAGCACAATTGCTTGACATTCATTAGTATAGCTACTAATATAATGTATGCACCCTAATAAAGTAATATTGATTAAGAAATTTATACAATATCTATAAACATAATTAATAGCATGTTTTAAAAGAAATCAATTTTTTATTTGCATTTTAAATTAAATACAAACATAGATAGATAAACATTTTTTGTTAATTCCTATGCAATATATTTTAATTTTTTATTGCTTATTTTGGTCAGATGGGAGCAATTACTTCTGCTTTTGTATTTTTTCACTTTAAATTAATTTATCTTGTTTTTTAATTTACTTTCTAATAAAAAATTGATTAAAATAATTAGGGGTACTTTAATCTTTTAAGAGACTTCATTAAAGTTTCAATTCCCTGGACTCCTTATTTGTAATTTTAAAGGGTTGGTCTTAATTACTTCAGCAAAACAACATAAATACAAAAGAAAGAAAAAGAAATAGCGTAAATGTGACCGCAATTGTGGAAATTAATATTGCTTTATTTTAAGTTTATACTTACTGAGAAAAAGTTTTACGGGTTTTTTCTGACTATTGCAGTTTGATTTGATATTAATGTGTTTTGATTGCATATAATTTTGATATTTTATAGTAGTAAAATTATTCTGTTCGTTAAATGATTTTTACAAAATGAGTTATGTTTTTGTAATTTATAATTAATAAATATTAAAAAAAACATCTTGTTCTTGAGGTGATATATTTCTTTAGAACTAAAAATATATGTTTAAATAAAAAAAAAAAAAAAACAGTAATTTCTCCCTAGATATTATACAAAGAATTGTTTTATTAATCATACTTCATTTAAGGAAAATTCTTAACTTTATGACATGAATGGTTTTTAAAGGTAAATAGTGATAAACAAGATGGGTGATTTCTGAATGGAAATTTAGGTATTAAAAAAAAATAATAATAATAACAAAGTGATTTTTTTTCTACTATAGAGAATTGCATTTTTTTTAAATATATATATATAAGAATTTAATTCCTTTACAACACTCAGCAAATGAAAGATAGATGAAAATACCAACATTTTAAATGAGATGTATTTCGAATAAAATTATTGTCACGATGATAATATAATTTAATTACACTGAGTAGTAAAAACGTGCAAAAGTACTTACGCAGAAGAAAAAGACATATATTACTCACAAGCCTAATGATGAGAGAATTTGCATAATCAATTAATCCATTAGAAACATTCATCAAATAATAGAAATGGAAAGAGATAAATTAACCAAAAGGATCTGTTAAAAGAAAAGAGAATTCATGAAATGAAAAATAGAATTTTAAATGCTGAAAACCTGAAATGATCATATTCAGGAAACTTGCATCTCTGTCAGCATATGCAAGATTTTAGATCACTATATAGCTAATTCAAGCAATATACAACTCAAGTTTCGATCTTGCAACATAACAAAGTAAAAAGGGAAAATAGATTAAACAGTAACACAACCAGAATTGAAAAATGGAATAAGTATTTTTTATAAGTTCACATGTAACTGATTCCAAACAGAAATAGTAGAAATAGACAAGTTGCCAAAACGAACAAACTGAAAAGAAATGATTAAAAGTAAAGAAACGATTAATCGATATAGTTACTTCTGAAATGAAATAAACGAAAGCATTAAGTGGTAGTTATTAATCTTTAAAATTTAAAAGCTAAAAACACTATTAAAAACATGATATTTAAAACGGTTATTTAATTTTAACGTTAATCTTATCTATTTTAGATTAAACGTTTAACGTAACATGAGCTAGCGCCATCTTACATGAAAAAAGTGAGAAAATATTAAGTAATTATAGAAAATGTACGATTTGACTTCCAATTTTTACATTAGATTAAGAAATTGTAATAATTTTCAGAGGTTTAATTGTTTTTTCTTGGTGCCTGAAAACGATCCACATTTATAATGAATAACATGGATGCATTATCATGAATTTAATTTTCAGTCATTACCTAGTATTCCTACAAAATCTAAAAAGAATTCATATAGCCAAAAAAAAAAAAAAAAATTATCTTGCTAAAAAACATCCCATCAATGATTTGTTGTATTTAATTGTTTTGCCAAGTCATGTATTAAAACACGTTTGGCTTTTAATTATAAAATTGATATTTTCTGCGGTATCGTTAATTACCATTTTTGAAGTACTTTTTAAAATTACAACTTCCTAAAATACTATTTTTTGTTGAATACTTGCATCAATACTAAATTGTATGTGAAGGATAACATAAAAAATCTACTTTTTAAATAATAAAATTAGTGGTTTCTGTAAAATAAAAAAATATAATCAAGTGCTATTTTTTTCTCTTAGTGTATCTTAATATTAAAATAACTAATGATATAGGGTATTTATCACGTAAAATACAATATAACTCTCGAATATGATTTCTAAAATAATCTTCATTTGCAATTCCTCTGAAAATGACGTTGATTATGATTACCCCATGATCATTTTCTTCGCCTATGGCTTATATAATAAAATGACCACATATAATAAAAGATGATGTGTGTGTGTGTGTATGTCCGATGCTTTGTACGGAAAGGCCGTTCGCAGAGTAACACAAATCTTCATGGTGGTTCGTATTGACCTCTCCTGATGTATCCCAAAAGCTTGATTTTAGAAAGTTTGATTAGTTTTATTTTTAATTAATTAAAATTTATAAATTTCTGAAAAGCTCAGTTATAGAGGTAGAAGCGTAAAAGCGAACATACATTTTCTTGTCCGTTATAGGAGTTTGTTAACGCGTCATGCTAATAACGCGAATGATGGGAGTTCGATCCTATGAGGCCGTTGTGTGAAGGACTGTTCGCAGAGTTTCACAAATTTTTTTTGTGGTCCGTACTGACCTCTCCTAATGTATCTCAAAGCTTGATTTTGGAAATTTTGATTAGTTTTATATTTAATTAATTAAAATCTATAAATTTCTGAAAAGATCAGCTCTAGAGGTAGAAGCGTAAAAGCGAACAGATTTTTTGTGGTCCGTTAACTGAGTTTGTTAACACTTCATGCTAATAACGGATGTGAGTTCGATCCTATGAGGCCATTGTGTTGATTTTTGCAGGTAATTATAGAAATGATATTAATTGATAAACAAAAAACTTTAATTTTCTGCACGGTATCCCGAGATTTTTTCAGTTTTTATTTATTTATTTATTTGTTTGTTTATTGAAAATTTTCATGTGATTGCGTGATGCTTCCCTCTGATAAATGAAGATGATAATCTGTCCGAGAGATTTGTATCCAAAAAACATTGTTCTAGAACAATAGCATCGCCTATTATCGTCTAATTAACATCTAAATATAAATTTCTGGCGAAGTCACAAGTGCAAGCAATGGGGACCCGGAACCGATTTAACACAGACAGGAAAGATGCTTCCGAACGCAGCGAGGAAACTGAAGGGATTTTTATGGAATATCTTTTTTTTTTTTTTTTTTTGTGTGTGTGTGTGTGTGTGTATTTGTAAAGTGATTTTAAATATAATGATTAATGTTTTTTAGAAATATTATAAATATAGTGACTAGCGAAGCAGGAAAAGCCTATTAGTGCTAAAGATGTTAATTATTATTTATTTATTTATTTATTTTTTTGTGTGTGTATGTGGAAAATCAATTTAATTAATTCAATTTAGTTTATTTTATAACTTTAGTGGACATTATTTACATGCTTTTTATCTCAATTTTGAATAATTATGGCATTTACATAGCTGTTAACATTCTAGATAATATTCTATAGTTTGGTAGAACATGCACATTTTCTACACCACTATACTTATAGAGTAGCTTTCTCCAAATGTAATTACAATTGAAAAAGAAAAGAAATATTCTAAATAAAAAAAATTGTGTGAAATATGGCGGGTACTAGTATGCATTTATTTTTTAAGGTAAAGGATATTAAAATTTATACGATAAGCTTCTGTATAATTTAAACATTCTTTTATATATACATTTAAAATAATTTAATGATGAAACATTGTAAAAATTGATTTTTTTTTTCTTTGGAAGTATAAAATTATGGAATGGATAATATGATACTTTTATATGTAAAAATATGTATTTATATTGTTATTTAAAAATCAGAAGGTACACCAAATATGTATTATTATGTACAAAAAGTAACTTATTTTGAGATATTTACTACGAAAAAAGCGTCTTTTTAAAAAATTTTGATGAAAAATAAATTGAAAAATAGTATAAAACTTAATCATTGAGCCGTGACATTCTGTCAATTTCTTCCTATCTTGTTGCCAGTTATTCACGTATCATGCTTTGAACATATTAAAGTTCTTTACTAACGCTGGATTTATTTTTTTCTGAAAGAAGTATATATGTATATATTTACATTCATTTTAAATAAGTAAATTTTACTTTAGGCTGAAAATATTTTTTTTTTCCTCAAATATTTATTTAAAACTTATATAGTCAGTATATATACATATAATTATTAATGCTCAAATAGTTTTTCTAATTAAATAATTTTCCAATTGCTTTAAAAACTTAAATAATCTTGAACTTTAAATTTGCATTGTTATTATTTCTCTGCAAACCTAAATATTTACAAGGAAGTTTAAATAATCATTAGATAGGAAACATTATTTAAGGTTTGAAAAATCTTTTTTCTTGTTCAAACAAAAATTTCGAGCAAATGCTTTACATTTAAATTTTTGCCGGTTGGTCTCTCTCTCTCTCTCTCTCTCTCTATGTGTGTGTGTGTGTGTGTTTTATTAGCATATCTGAGAAACAAACAACAGCAGAAAATCCAAATTTGGTATTCAAAATCCGTGTTATTTAGTGATGCTACACTAAACTATTTGTTGAGATCAGACAAAGGGTATGTGTACAGTGTCCTCTAAGATAATTCAAATGCATTACGTCTATATGCAAAATTCCTCATAATTACAGTGTGACGTTTATAGACTGTCCTAGAACTCCTACATAGATAGGCTGACGCATCCGCCATTATCTAGACCACAAGACCGGCTGGGTTTTTCGGCAATAAATTACACGAATAACTCTAGAAAAGGGTACCGACTGTTTATATTTTCTTCTAATCCAGGAAGAGGAAAAAAGTGGATTATAAATTGCATATGTAACTCGTGGATACCCGGAGCAGGAGCACAAGTTTGTAGCGTAAGATTTCCCTTATATTCAATTCATTTCATATTATTTTCAAAGTTGTTTGACAAATTTAATAGGAATGTACTGTTTTTTTTTTTTTAAGTTATTACTTTAAATTCTTTTTAACTTAACTTTAATATTACATTTCTTTTAACGTGAAGGGTTGCAGTTTTGAGAATGTTATCGATGTTCTTAAAATTGTCAACTTGTTTGTTTCGTGGTAAGAAGTTCTAGCTCACTTGATCTGTATAGAAGTTTAAAGGCGATAACAACGCTAAACAGGTAACCTAGCTTTTTCTACCGCCAACACTTTTCCAGACGGGCTAGAAAATGGCGAACACTGCGCCAGCTCTTATCATATAGGAGTCTTAGGTTATCCTAAACAAAATGCCATGAAAACATTTTTTATATGCATAAAAGCATGTTTTGTGAAGATTAACGTATGGCAACAATTCATCTTTCATTTACAGGGTTGACCAGACTATTTGGATATATTGGGGCTATGCTTGGGAATTGCTGCATGTGTATTTCCTTTTGTGTTTCGTGTTTTAAACATAACACTAAATTTAGGTATACAATGTCATGTGTATAGTGTAACCACATTTCCTGAATCTAGAAGTAAGGATCAGTCCAAAAGCTTGTATGGGTGCCAAATCGATTGACAGCTTGAGACTTGGAAAACATCCAGTAATTCAACGTTTAATTATCGTTGATTTTTTCTGAACCACGTGACGATCTACCCTATTTTAACACTGGACCCGTGGTGTCAGCACTTGGGCAGAGGCTTCCATGGTCTCAGGAAATGTGGTCGAAAAATATATAGTTTTTAAACAATATGCAGGGCTACCCAAAATTAAGCTAAACATTTTTTTCTATTAAATGTAATTGACGTAAGAGCTCTGCTTCTTTTTTTTTTTTCATGTCAAAGAACACAGCTGACAGAGGACGGAAAATTAATTTCCCATACCCATACTGTAAACAAAGTAGTTTTTGGAGGTCGATTTTTTTCTGCGCAAAATCACGTGTTCTGGCCTCCTGAAAACAAAAGACAAATTTTTAGTGGTTGGTCTGGATATAGATAAATTATCAGCATAATGTAACAACAAATAACTGCAGAAATTCAAATTTGGTACTTTGGATTTCATATCTAGTTAGCTCTTGAAAAATTGATCAATGACAGACTTGATTTTGTTTTAATAAATGTAGGCACCATAAATAAACGGGGGTTGTAAAGGTGGGTAGCCCCCCTGGCATAGAATTATATATATATATATATATATATATCCTAAGCTTCTTTTAAAATTTTTAAAACTAAATTGAACTTTATGTTCTTATCTTATTGATCTTACGTCACAGTATGCAATCTTTCATTATAGTATTGAAATGCAGGGTAAGAGAAAGCCGTGTGAGTGAGTGACTCACAAGATATTTCTCTCTCTCTCTCTCTTCTTTTTCCTTTGAATAAATAACGGCATTTAAAGATTTTTTTTTTCATATATTATTTCCTTTTCGTAAAATTAAATTGTATCTATTTTGTTTTTAACAGTTACCTACGAAGTTGGGAACTCCGAATGACATTGGTCTGTCTGTCTGTCCGTGCTCTACCTCCAATAAATATTCATGGAATCACTTAAAACTGATTTATGTTTACAATATTGAAAACTGTGTAAATCTGTATGTAGGGACACCCAAAAATATTCAAATATCTTAAAAATGTTTAAAAAAAATATTAAGTATCATAACATTATTTATATCATAATAATAATAAAGCAACTGATTATAAAAATTACATTTTTTATAAATTAGTCAAATGTAATTTACTGATGAAAACTTATCCCATTCCCTTCCATGTACTTATTAGAACAATTAAAATCCACGTAATATTTCAGAATTTTAAAAATTCATCAACATTCTATTCTATTACGATTGCCGAGTTTCAAAAACAGGTAATTGCTAATGACTTTTTTTTTTTTTTTTTTTTTTTTTTTTTTTGGGGGGGGGGGGACATTGATACATCTATATAATATACAATATCTGTCGTAATTACAATACACTTTAAACTTTATTTCAATTTCCTATTTATCATAGCTATCACTCAACCATTTTAAGATTTCTTTTTAAATAAAATTGCATTTATAATGCATATTTAATAGTGTATGATAAAAGTAATGGGGAGTCTTTCACAAAATGTCGTTTTATTGTATTTACTCTTGTAATGGTTAAAGGAGATAGACTACACTAGAGTCTAGGTCTGGTAGAAATGCTCTCCATGCAGACTTTATAATGATTCCTAGCACGTGCTTACGCGAATGATTTTGAAGAAAACCAATGCAAAACCAAATCTGGCTTGTCATATCTTTTGAATGATACCTCTTTCAACTCTCTACTCCCATAATTAATATGTTAAAAGTGTACCACAAGTTTCATGCTTACCTGTTAATATATAGATATACAGGTAGAAGACATATTAAGTTTGTACTTTTCTTTAAAGGTAGATCTCTGAGAAAAAATATTATTCAAACTTAGTTACTATGAAGCATTATTTAAACATTTTTTGGGGAAATGATAAAAATAATACAAACTATATTAAACATGCTCAAACGATTTTTATTATAATTCAATAAATGTTAAATAATCAATAAATGGATCTGTATACGTATTTGAAATAACTAATTAATATAAACACTAGACGAGTAAAAAATAAAATAAAATAAAATAAAATAAAATAAATAAAAAATAATAACAATAATTTTAAATATTTTAATTCATGTTGCTCATATTAAAAAAGAAATTTTTGTAATAAAAATTAAGTTACTAATACATATTTACGTTCAAACACATCTTTATACATGAAGAAGGAGGAAGAATTGTACTATATTAATTAAGATATGATATAATATAATGTATTAGATCGTTTAATTACGAAATATAAAATATTTTCTACATGATTTCGATTCAGTATTTAGATTTTGAAAAAAAAAAAGAATTACCCATTTTCAGAAAAAATAAACAGACAAAAGAATAATATAAATATGTTTTTATAAGAATGAAATTCTTCTAAAAGTTTTATCATACAAACAATATTATCATCATATGTATTTTAGATTTCTTTTATGTTACGAACTCGTTCCAGTGGACAAAAATACAATGTTTTTACTATTTTACTTTTGAAACATCTTTCATATTTTATTGCATTTAGAAAAAAAAATGTATTTCCAATCTTCAAACTGAATTTACATTAATGTAATGTTTCTTTGTTCTTTAAAAACACAGAGAAGAGATTTATACTTTTACTTTGAAAACATATTCTTTCTTATATACATCATGTATAAACTACACCATCATTTCGCGCTGTATTTAACTTTGGAAAAGGAGCATTTGATATCATTCTACCAAATTTGTTTCCGTTCTTTTTGTTTTGCTTTATTTAAGGCTTATATTGGAATATTCACTAAAAAGTTACGTTTTAAATTTTTTAGAAAAAAAATGAATGTGTGTTTAGTTACATAAAGTAGGAATGAATATATATATATATATGTGTGTGTGTGTGTGTGTATACACGCACACACGCATATAAGTACACTAAGCGACAAAAAAAAAAAAAAAAAAAAAAAAGCCGCACTTGAATATTTTCCATTTTTCTTCCTGTAATCGATAATTTTATAGTTTCAAAAGTAAATTTTTGAACAGATTTTATTACTTTGTGTTCCACGTGCAATTTAGGATTGAGCCAAGTGTTAAAAACAAGATGTAATTGTTTGGAAAATTGTAATTTTACAGCAAAAATCAAAAACATATTTTAATGCGTGTGATGTCAAAATGATTAAATGTTAGCAAAATATTAGTGATCTGGTTTTTAGCAATATGTAACATTTTTTGGCTGTTTAAACTGCACATTTGTCCTTAGGCGGCCACGTTACTCATCCAGTCGAGATGACCGCAAGTTAAAAAGCTAGTGTTTAAAAAATAAGTTTTTATTACATTTAAAACATAGCAGGGATTCAGAAAAAGCATTTAGTAACATAATGTATCTAAATACAATGAAATAACAATTAAACAAAGCAGGTTAAATTGCCAGAAAATCTGAAAAGAATTCATTCTTAACGAAAAGAATTAGAAAACCAAGACATTAGAGGGTTAAAAAAATTAAAAAATGACGAATTAATTGGTAGTCTGAAGTTGTTCCCTCTGATGAGTGAAGTTTAACTTATTTCGAACTGACGGAAACAAGCGATCTGATCACGAAAATGTGACTGACTTAATAAAATCGCACTTTGAAAACGATGACATATTCCCCGTACATTCCGATACAAAAATGCCTAATTTTTCGGTGAGTCTGTCAAATTTTCATGTTCAAGGGATCAATTAACCCGAAATAACGCTTGGCTATTAAAAATTGATACCTGACAGACTATTTTGGGAGTATTTCAGACTCTTTCATAATCAGAATTTCAAAATGATAATGCCCCTTGTTATATGGCGCTTATGATATATTTATTTGATTCAGGTTGTTAAAATTACTTATCCATTCTCATGAGCATCTATAATTTTGTAAGTTATGATAACTTAAGTAGAAAAACTTATAATTTCTACTTAAAATTAAATCCCACAAAGAATATCGCAGGATTTCTTCTTTATTAGACTTGAAAATTGCCCTAATCTCAATCCGCTCGTAAATGTTTAATCTATAAAAGAGGGTTGGGATTAGAAATTAGTAGCCTACAACTTTGAAAGAACGAGAAAAAAAATATTTATGATATTTGGCACTGTGAAAATTCTGAGTTTCATGTTAAAAAAACTGTAAAATACTATTCCATTGCGCATAAAAGCAGTAATTCCATATAAAGGCGGAATTATCCAATCGAGAATTTCAAATTCAATATATTTCCTTTAATTTTTGACACATTTTGAAATTTACTTTTTTTAAATTTAATTATACATGTTTCTTGTGGATTCTGTCGGAAGGCAACACCCGATGCCATAAACCGAACTTAGATAGAATTATACATGTTTGAAATTACCAATTTTGAAATTGGTTTGATTTTGAAATTTTATAGATACATACAGTGTGCCAAAAACAAAATATCATTTTACATTGTTTTATATATATATATAAATATATATATATATATATATATATATGTGTGTGTGTGTGTGTGTGTGTGTGTGTGTGTGTGTGTGTGTGATTGATTGATTTTGAAATTTTATAGATACATACAGTGTGCCAAAAACGCAATATCATTTTACATTGTTTTATTTATATATATATATATATATATATATATATATATATGTGTGTGTGTGTGTGTGTGTGTGTGTGTGTGTGTGTGTGTGTGACATTTCATATAAAAAAATCCGAAAGCGCATTTTCATAATTCTTATCATAAAAACATAAAAAATTAGGAAATAAAATGACAGTTAATTAGAAGAAAATGTTTGATAATGCGTATTCTCAATGAACAACAAATATTTCAAATTGTAGCACCCATTACAAGAAGATCGTTTGAACTGTCAGCAAGCGATGAATATTGAATCATAAGTTATATTTCCGGCTAATTCAAATCGTCTGTATTTGTTAAGGTAAACTTATTTCCCATTCTTGATCAAAATGCATAACAGAAATATCTCGCCTTATAACATGAAAGGCCGTCGTATCTAAAATGACAAATATTGCATGTTATTATTAAACAATCAGTTAGATTATAATAAAACCAATATTTAATTTTATCAATGTGTTTCCATCCATATGAAAGCCATTAAATAAAATGAGTATTTTAATTTGTACGCGGTGATATTTTAAAATGATCATAATAATAATAATTAAAAATTAAAAATTAAAATAAAATGATTTTTTATATTATTCTAGTTCTTTAATTAAAAAAAAAATATATTTTTTTTTATTATGATTTAAATGAGCTGAGGAAATACTATTTGCATGAGCTAAGGAAAAAAAAACAGGTAAAGTTATTGTTCTTTGGAGTTTCGGATGTACCTATACATAGATGATTTTTTTTTTTTTTTTTTTTTTTTTTTTTATATAAGCAATACTTTATGAAAAAGTTTTCGGTTATTTTTGTTCCAAATATATGATAAGATAACGAGTTATTGCAATTTTATTTTTGAAATAACAGTTTATATATTTATTTAAAAAATTGGTAATTGTAAAAAAAAAAAGAAAAAAAAAAAAAAAAAAAAAGTAAAAGTGAGCAATTTAAATATTTTTCTCTAACAAACACATCCTATAAACCGTCATTTTGTTTCGTTCATCCCTTGCGTCTAGCATTCAACCTACCTTTCTCCTTTTTCGTATAATTTTAAGACGAATACTTTCCCTTGAAATTCGATGTCTTTATTTTAAGTGGAATGTAAAGAAAGTTATTTTCCTGAAAAGACAGAGATAAATAAGTCGATTTTATATTAAATTTAAATTGAGGAATGAATTATAAAGATAGGTATTCCAATTTAATTTATGTCGTTGAGTGACGATAAATTTCCGTCAGATTTAAATTCGCAGTACAATTTGTTCCCTCAGGCATATTTTCTTGAGTTCCTTTTAGCTAAAAAAGGATTTTATGCGTTTGTTTGATAAAATTTATAATTCTGTAAGCTTGAAAGGTAAAAGACATTTTCTATTAGTTGATATGTACGATATCTTTCTAGAAATCGCTAAGCCATGTGACTATATTAGTTTATTTATTTCAATGTGAAAGCAATTAAAGAAATTATAGCAATATTTATTTTGAAATAGTGTAAAATATTTTAATGATATTTATTACATGCTATATTGAATTATTTATTGCATATTAATCGAGAAATATGTTTTATGTTTCATTAATAAAATATTTTTACACAATAAATAAAACACCTATACTTCTATTAAAACATTATAGGAATGATTAGTATTTCTACGTACATGTACGTATTAGTATATATACGTATATCTATAACTATCTGTCTATTTATCTATCTATCTATATGCATACATATTGCTTCTTTCATCCCCTTGCAGCTCCATACATTCTATTATCCATTTGTCTCTATAGTACTGAAATTTTATGCAAAAAGACCCTCTCTTTCCAAATACATCTTTTCAGTCTTCATTATGTTTCTTTCTTCCCTCTTGCTTAGTTTTAATCCTATTGCAGTTATCGGTTTCAAATGTTATACGATGTTTTTTTTTTTTTTTTTTTTTTTTTTTTTTATATAAGCAATACTTTATGAAAAAGTTTTCGGTTATTTTTGTTCCAAATATATGATAAGATAACGAGTTATTGCAATTTTATTTTTGAAATAACAGTTTATATATTTATTTAAAAAATTGGTAATTGTAAAAAAAAAAAAAAAAAAAAAAAAAAAAAAAAATTAAAAGTGAGCAATTTAAATATTTTTCTCTAACAAACACATCCTATAAACCGTCATTTTGTTTCGTTCATCCCTTGCGTCTAGCATTCAACCTATCTTTCTCCTTTTTCGTATAATTTTAAGACGAATACTTTCCCTTGAAATTCGATGTCTTTATTTTAAGTGGAATGTAAAGAAAGTTATTTTCCTGAAAAGACAGAGATAAATAAGTCGATTTTATATTAAATTTAAATTGAGGAATGAATTATAAAGATAGGTATTCCAATTTAATTTATGTCGTTGAGTGACGATAAATTTCCGTCAGATTTAAATTCGCAGTACAATTTGTTCCCTCAGGCATATTTTCTTGAGTTCCTTTTAGCTAAAAAAGGATTTTATGCTTTTGTTTGATAAAATTTATAATTCTGTAAGCTTGAAAGGTAAAAGACATTTTCTATTAGTTGATATGTACGATATCTTTCTAGAAATCGCTAAGCCATGTGACTATATTAGTTTATTTATTTCAATGTGAAAGCAATTAAAGAAATTATAGCAATATTTATTTTGAAATAGTGTAAAATATTTTAATGATATTTATTACATGCTATATTGAATTATTTATTGCATATTAATCGAGAAATATGTTTTATGTTTCATTAATAAAATATTTTTACACAATAAATAAAACACCTATACTTCTATTAAAACATTATAGGAATGATTAGTATTTCTACGTACATGTACGTATTAGTATATATACGTATATCTATAACTATCTGTCTATTTATCTATCTATCTATATGCATACATATTGCTTCTTTCATCCCCTTGCAGCTCCATACATTCTATTATCCATTTGTCTCTATAGTACTGAAATTTTATGCAAAAAGACCCTCTCTTTCCAAATACATCTTTTCAGTCTTCATTATGTTTCTTTCTTCCCTCTTGCTTAGTTTTAATCCTATTGCAGTTATCGGTTTCAAATGTTATACGATGTTTTTTTTTTTTTTTTTGACACTTTATCAAAATATTGTCTAGTTATAAATACTCAATGTTTTAGTTATCACATTCTCTGCTTTCTACATCATACTAGAGTTTTCTTTGATCTGCAAATTTTTTTGTTTTATCTCGCATGGAGTCAGGGAGTTTAATAGCATGTTACGTTTTTAGGGGCGATTTAACTTATTTTCTAAACTTAAAACTTTAAGAGTAAAATTGAGAATGCGCTTATCGTACTCAGTTAAGCTGTTACAGCAATTGGGTCCTGAAAGTAACTATTATATTCTAGGCGGAAAAAAAAAACTGTTTAAATTACGGGTGGTTGGTTGAGTTTAAACATCGCATTAGAACTGCATTATGGGTAACTGACGGCGGTCTAGGACTCACTATTAAGGACTGTCAAAAATAATGCCATCACAATTTTGATCCTCCACGAAAGGGATGAATCTCCTGCTTCGGTGACCCCCAAAGCGTGGAAACATGGAAAACATTGCGGACACAATGAATTTTACATGCCCCAGCCACCATTAGTGTACATGGCGGACTTCAGCCGGCTTGAGTATCGATTCTGCAATCTTCCAAATACGAGTTTAAAACTCTACCGACAGGGCTACTTTGTTCCAAACGTACAGACAGAAAATACGCTATAGTATGCAAGACGGATTTTAATCCGAAATAGAATTCTATGTTTGTGATAAAACGAGATCTATTCTGCGCTTGTGCAGCGAACTCGAAAAACGGGCAGCCAAAATCAGTGGGGACTCGGTCATACACAATGAGACATCAGACGCTGCTGAAGGCAACGGTCACGGATTTTACCGATTTCAATTTAGTTTATTCAAACATTTTATTGCTGCGCGTTGGACAGATGATGTTGAAATCTATGAGAACCTGAAATGCGATTCAGAAAAAAAAAGTGTGTTTAGAAAAAAATTAGAAAATAATTGCTGAAAGATTTATTTAAAACTCCTAATTTATTTACCAGGGTGAAGGTACGCTTTGTACACTAGTATAAGAATAAAATACATACTTTTCGTATTAAGGAAATTATTTTCCGTATTGCTTTTATATTTAATATATATATATAAAATCACAATATTGCTTAAGATTGTAGTTTAAACTTTCTTTTTCCATTATTGTGTAAAAAAAAAAAAAAAAAAAAAAAAAAAAGTTTAGTAAAAATTAAGATATGTAGTTTAAAATCAAATTATTTTCAATTATCCCCACTAAAAATAATCTCAAGATATTCTGCAGGTATTTTTAGAGAAAATCTGCAGAAAATCTTAAGTTATTTGGCCTATTCCTAAGAAAGTTTACAAAATTTCTTTATAATGTCTTCAAAATTTTTGAAGATATTTTGTAGAAAAAGATAAATCTTTAAAATATTTTAAAACATTTGAAGAAAGTCTGAAGAAAATACTATTTTTTTAAGAATATCTTTGGATTATTTTTAGAGGGGATCATTTACTTTCAATAATGAATACTATTATTATAAAAATGCAACAAAAACAAGAAAAGTATCAAATGTAAAGAGACAGAATATAATACATTCCTTCCAAAATAACAATTCACTATAAGCACAGTACTAAAAAAAGATATGCATTCTTCAAAGAATAAGTGCTTTCAAAGTATGCCCTATTTACATGAAATTTCTTGAAATTCTCACATAACTAATATAACATTTTTCATTCTTAAAAAAGATGATTTACTGTTTAAACTAATATAAATGAAAGCAATGAATAAAAGAAACCTTTTTTATTGTCAAACAATTGAAATTTATTAATCCAATTAGGAAAAACAAAGATAAAAATCTTTCGCGTTTTTCACAAACAGAAGAATCATTATTAAATATAATGAACTGAAATTTTTAAGAAAGAAAGAAAGTTTTAGGTTCATTTTAAAAATATATATCTTACATTATGTTATGCTAACAACTCCATTTTACATCAAATTAGATACAGAATATATCCTAGATATAGAATAAACTGTAGTTTCAGAAAACTATCTTATTTACTTTGATTAAATAAAATACCTTTTGTAACAACTAAAAATAATATTTATAAGAAAAATATAGGTACTTTATTTTGGTATATTTTTTGTTCTTCTTTATTTTTTCATAAAATAAAAATAAATAAATAAATATATGAAAAGCAAAAGTTTTATAATATTTATATATATATATATATATATATCTATATATTGAACCGTTCTGCATAAAAAATAATACCCGTTACACAATAAACTAGCATTTTTCTTATTAAAATATTATTATGTGTGTAAGAATTAAAAGAAGAAATTATAATTTTGCAATAAAAAATAATCTAGCGTGTTACTCCCACGACGTTATCTTACCCTGCATTTTAATACTATAAAGTCAGATTGCAAATTAAGTCTTAAAATTTATAAGGTAAAATAATAAAGTTCAAAGTACATGCAAAATTATCTTAAATAAGTTAAAGAACAGTTTAGACCTAAAATTCTGAGGGAGGGAATTACTGCCCCCCTCAATCTCCCATTCAATTATAGTGTCAAAATTTTATGTTCTTAAAGAAAAGTCAAGTCTGTTATTAATACTCCTTCAAACTTGCAAATTTTGATCAAATTTTTAAGTTGCAGCCTTTAAAATACAAAATTGGAATTTTCTACGATAATTTGTTTTTAAGTTATGCTGATAACAGATATTCATACAGATCAACCACTAAATAAGTAGACAATAAGACTTCTTCACACACCATAAGTTTTAAGCCAGCACAACCGGATTCGAAAGGACGTAGCCTTCCTTCATCAGGTGCAAAAAACGCGTGCTACTGCCTTGGAGGCAAAAGCAAGACTGAAAGCAGGGCAAAATCCAGAGGGGGAGGAGCAACACAAACAACCAATAGGAAGCATCATGCAGGACCAATCAGAGAGGAACACACATGCACATACAAAAACAAAAGGAGAGAGGGAAGGAATAAACAATTATTTTTTTTTTTAAAGATTTATTTATTTATTTATTTTTATTATTTATTTATTTTTTAAATTAATATTATACTAATAAGTAAATTTAATAAAATTAATTAATTTTATATTATTATTATTATTATTTTTTTTTTAAAGAATTATTTAATTATAGCTATTATGTTATAAACATAATGAAGGAAATTATTTAATTGAATTAAACAAATTTTTTCCAGGCTGTAGACAGCAAAGTGGAATCAGATTTTTCATTGACAATTTTATCACGATTAAGGTAAATAGCTAAATTTTCCAAAAAATCCAGTTCGGAAATGCGTTTGGCATGAAAGATAATTTTGGCACTCTTAAAATTAAAACTATGATCAAATTCCCAACTGTGCTTCGCAATAGAAGATTTAGAAATTTCTTGATTAACAACATATCGAGAATGTTCACGTAAACGGCATTCAAGATTTATTTTTGTTTGACCAATATAAGATAAATCACAATTATTACAAGGGACATTATAGATACCCCACTTATGAAGCTCGGGTACAGGGGATTTAGTTGAAGGGAATTGGAATTTATTGACAGGTTTAAAAATAACGTGAAAATTGAAACGCTTTAAAATTTTGGCTAATTTAAAACATAAGGGGGGATAAAAAGGCAAGACAACAAGATTATCAGGTTTAATTTTATCATCAATGGAAAGAGTAGAATTATAAGTTGGCCTACTGAACTTTTTGATAGCTTTATCAATTATAGAGGGTCTAAAACCTCTTTTAATAGCAACGGACTTTAAATAATTGAGTTCTTCTTTAAGAGAAGTATCAGAACAAATTTTAAGGGCACGATACACGTAAGTGTAAAAGGTGCCAATTTTTTGTTTAGCCGGATGATTAGAGAGAGCATGTGAAGGGTTAGTAACAGAGAAAGGTTTCCTGTACACAGAGGTTTTAAAAGAGGAACCGCACCCAGTAACTAAAACATCAAGAAAGGGAAGTTGATTACAATTTTCTAACTCAAAGGTAAACTGAATATGGGGATCAATAGCATTAGCAATATTAAGAATGGCAGAAACATCAAACGGATTTTCAACAAGAATGAAAATGTCATCTACGTAACGTAACCAACATTTTAAATTTAACATCTTTAATAATTTTTCCTCAAAATAATGCATATAGATATCGGCAGGAATAGGAGATAAAGGATACTTAAAAAATAATTATAAAAAAATTATAAATAAAAAAAAATTATTAAAACAAATTATTAAAAAAATAAAATAAAATAAAATAAAATAAATAATAATATAAATAATTATAAATAAAAAAAATTATAAAAAAAATTATAAAATTATAATTCTTAAAAAAAATAAATAATAAATAATAATAATAAATTAATTAATTTTATTAAATTTACTTATTAGAATAATATTAATTTAAAAAATAAATAAATAAATAAATAATAAAAATAAATAAATAAATATTAAAAATAAATAAATAAATAAATCATTAAAAAAAATAATTGTTTATTCCTTCCCTCTCTCCTTTTGTTTTTGTGTGTGCAGGTGTGTTCCTCTCTGATTGGTCCTGCATGATGCTTCCTATTGGTTGTTTGTGCTGCTCCTCTCCCTCTGGATTTTGCCCTGCTTTCAGTCTTGCTTTTGCCTCCAAGGCAGTAGCACGTGTTTTTTGCACCTGATGAAGAAAGGCTACGTCCTGTCGAAACCGGTTGTGCTGGCTTAATACTTATGGTGTGTGAAGAAGTGTTATTGTCTACTTATCGTTTGTACACCAGTTTTCCATTTAGTTTTGGCAACCACTAAATATTGCATTTTCAAATTCAGGGAACCACAAAATGTAGTTAATTTCAAAAAAAGAGAAATGAGAATAGAACTTAAAAAAAAAAAAAAAAAAAAAAAAAAAAACTTTGTTCAGAGCATTTGTATGATAAACTAATTTTCTTCCTGAGCAGCGCTCGTCAAAATAGTGAAATGCAGAAAAGCATTACCATCAAATACGTGCAATAAAAAAGAACATTTAGTACAATTTTGGGTAGCAATGTATATTGTTTATAAATAATATGCACTATAAACAATATTGTGTACTTTAATTTAGTCTTACTTGAAAAACATCTAACACAAAATGAATTCCAATTCCAGCAATTTCCAGATATAGTCGCAATTTATCCAAATATTTTGGGTAGCCCTGTAAATGCTTAATGAATCATTTTCATACAACAACCTATACAAAACATGCTTTTACGCATATAAAAAATATAAATTTATTTCATTTGGTTTAGTGCAAACTATAGATGTTAAACTATAAGTAACTGCAATTTCCTCCATAGACGTAATGTATTTGCTTTTTGTTGGGTGTCCCTGTACACGAAACATTTACTTGATCCCAACGAAAGGTTTAGAGTGGCATTCATATAAGAGACATATTTAGTATACCGAAGTGTAGCTTTCTGCTACAAGATTTTCTACAGATATGAACATAACAGACACACAGATCAACCGCTAAAAACATATTTTTCGGATTCAAGGGATCTTTAAACGAGCAAAAATAACAAAAATTCAGTTTCTAAAATTTTATCAAAAAACAATACATTCTCTAAGACACACACACACACACATATATATATATATATATATATATATATATATATATATATATATATATACATGTAAGAGAAAGGAAAAAAAAAATCATTGTAGGATAATTCATTGCGAAATTACGATGGCGTTAGCTGTCAGAAGCAATAAAAATCGCATCCAAAATAATGAGTGCATCTTAATGTTAATATAAGTACAGGACTTACTGATATAGTTACTCAGATAATTATTAAATATTTGGAGACTTCCAAATTTGTTATTATGAAAATATAAAACATCACCTTTGTTAAAACACACGTCACTTTACAGAATATTTGTAGTGCTAACTGAGGACCATATCTTGGACTACAAAACGGATGTCTGTACTTTTTTTTTTTCTTTTTTTACAATGAATTTTATTTGATCTAAAATAATATGAACATTTTTATTACTGTGGAGGAAAATAAGTTGAAATATAATCTTGGAAAACAAATTAGCGATGTTGTGATTATACGGCAGGCTTTCGGCTACGGTGAAAGAACCAGTCCCAGTGTTTCTGGTTGAGAAACAAAATTAAAATCATTGCATCAAATTACTAAAATTTGAATTTTTTCCACCTAATATTAGCCTTTAAGCGGTAGGGGATTTATTTGAGCGTCATCATACACGCTTAAATACATTGAAAAATTGTCATGTGAAAACAACATCTTTTTTTTTTTTTTTTTTTCCAGGTAAGATTCGTGACATAATCTCAGTGGAAAATGTTTAGGTTATAATTGTTCATAAAATTTCTGACAACGCACAGTGTTCGGAATTTCAAAAAAGCTGGCCAAAAGTTGAAAAATTTAGGCGCGTTTTTAGACGTAAGTACCGCGGAAATACCTTCAGAGGGAGCCACTGAATGAAACTGTGAGGTGGAAAATTTATTCTATCTACATATTTCTAAGTGTAGGCTGGCGGAAAACGTGACAATTTTTTCTTTTTAATTGTTAATGCATTTTAACATTTAAACAAATAGTGTTTCTCGGAAAATTTCGCAACAGCAACATTCAACAAAATATGGCCGACAATTGTGGAGGTTAGTAGATAGTGATCTCCTGAGCGGCTTTTTGAAGTTAACCTCAATTATAACATAACCAAAAGTTTCAAAGTATGGAAACTTTTTTATCTCGCAAGATCCCGCATTGATTCAAAGTGGAGAGTATTAAGGGATGTCCATTTTATTCAGCCGTTAAAGAATTGGGTGCCCCCGCCTGCCCCTGTATGTGTAAAAGCGTTTTAACTTTTTAATTTAATTTTTACTTTTTAATTTAAAATTTTAATTTTTTGGACTTTGGTCTGCCATATTGGATCCGCCATCTTGTTTTTGAGTACAAGATCACTTTTTTTTATAAAAACTGATATCAAATTTGAATTTAGCGCCCTCAAAAACCCTTAAATGTGAAAATTATCCTTCATCTATCAATTTTTTGATTTTTGATCCGCCACACAGTGGTCGGAATTTCAAAAAAAGCTGGCCAAAAGTCGAAATTAAAGAAAACAAGTGAAATTGTGATGTATATATATGTTTTCGAGGTCGCTGAATCCGAATCTGACATTGGTTTTTTGAAAACATAAAAGGCAAACTCAAAAACAAGATGGCGAATCCAATATGGCGCGCCATATTGGATTCGCCATCTTGTTTTTGAGTTTGCCTTTGAAGTTTTCAAGAAACCAATGTCAGATTCGGATTCAGCGACCTCGAAAACATATATATACATCACAATTTCACTTGTTTTCTTTAATTTCGACTTTTGGCCAGCTTTTTTGAAATTCCGAACACTGTGCAACGAAAGCAGGAATAACAAAAATTCTCATTGAAACAAAACCAAGCTTAAATTAAAGAGTATAGATGAAAATATAGAGTAGAGTAAAAAATATGCGAAACACCCAAAGGTCAAAGTATGACCCTAAAAGATTTAGCTGTTTTTATCGAAACTCACGATATACCATCTTATACGATAAAGCGTGGCTCACTGATGAAGTATTTTACTCGTGTCTGGAAGTTACTGAGTTCGAGTCTCTACAATAGTAATTTATAAGTTTTTCAACTAAAATATTTGTTTAAATTTTCAATTCAATTAATTTATTAAATTAATAGAAATATTTATTAGATTACGAAAAATTTTTAATGTGTATATTTGTCAGTTCCTCCAATACTACCAAACTTAACATTTGTTTAAATAGCACAGGCTTTCTAAAAATTTTTTTTCTGTTGTAAACTTTTTGCTTTAGATGTTGCTGAATCCAAAAATCGTTCTCCATTTCTGCCCATCACGTATGCTTTATTTTATTTATTTATTTATTTATTTATTTATTTATTTTTTCAGAAAAGCAGTAATTTACAATAAATATTTTTATCATTTTTTCAAAATTCAGTTTTTTGTTATATTGAAAGTTTTAAAGTTCCATGAATCCGAAAATCATGTGTATCGTATAAAGATTCTGCACTAAAATTTTCCTTGAGATCTGAGATCAAGCAAAGGTTTACTGTACGGGACTATCCAAGATAATTCAAATACATTGTCTATGAGTGAAATTTCTGATAAGTAGAGAGTAGCAGTCACTTATCAAAATGGAATGAGCATATTTTTTATATGAATAAGAGAATGTAGATCTGGGCAAGAAAATTATTCTTGATTCGTTTATAGGTATACCGAAAGAATTTGAATAAATAGACTATAATTTGAAACTGCTGGATAAGTATTTGAAGTTGTGTTATATGTTTTTTATGTACAAATAAATTGAAGTACACAATATGATGTCTGTATAGTGTATAGATAACTTACAGAATTGCCCAAAATTAAGCTACACTCGTTTTTCTATTGAATATAATTGACGGAAATGCTTTGCTGCATTTTACTGTGTCAGCAAGTGCTGCCCAGGAAGAAAAAATAATTTCTAATACCCATATTGCAAGCAAAATATTTTTTTTTGAAATTCGATTTTCAGCTCTCATTTTTTTTTATAGTGTAACGTTTTGGGTCTCCTAAGTACGAAAGTCATGTTTTTTGCGTTGATCAGTATGCATGATAGCTATCAGCATACATTAAAACAAATAACTGCAATAAAATCATACATGCTATTTTGGAGTTTGATCAATATTTGATCCATTGCGTGTTGCTGATGAAAGTTGTCTGAATAATTTCGATTTTTTTTTTTTTTTTTTTTTTAATGGCATTCTTAATTTTTTTTTTTTAAATAAATGTAGGTACTATATTTGAACGGGGTTTCAGGTTGTGTTAGCCACCATCACACATGGTTGTATGTCAAATAAAATTGTTCCTGAACCTGTTTTCTTTATTTTTAAAGTAAATTGAACTTTATTAAATTATTTCATTAATATTCAAACTCAGGTTAAGAGAAAGTCGTGTGAATGACACACCAGATTTTTTAATGTTTCTAAATTGCCTTAACAGAAAGAAAACACCCAGAGTGACTCCACCCGACTTTCTCAACATTAAGTATTTCAGTGTTGTTTGAATAAAGTGAGAGAAGTCGTTAAATAAGTAGAAGTAATGTTGATGGCAGCTAGCTCAGCTTGTTAGAGCACATAAAATAAACAGAAGATTTACTATTTTTGCTTGAACATAAAACCAATTTTATATCAAAACGACGACAGTGAAGAATGCGACACAATAATTCTCCAACGAATACAGCACATAAAATAATTTAATGAAGGCAGAAACACAATATATGCAGAGTACAAGGATTACATTTTAAATAAAAGCATGAACAGCGCTGTCAAAGTTGCACTACATTTTATACTTTAGAACTTTTCAAAAGAAGTAAACACGGAGACAAAACTCTGCGAACCATTTTTATAGAAAGGCTGTTACAGACTGGCAAAGTTTATTATTAAATTTCATTGTGTGCGAGGTCACGTGGGTTTTGATAACGAACGCTTCTACATAAGCGTTTCATCATTTGCCTTCACTGTAAAAACATCCTCACAGGGTTATCTGAGCTAGTAGATTTTAGGTATTATAAAGTTAAAATTATAATAGGGTGTTTTAGTACATTCCACAGTGTTCGGAATTTCAAAAAAGCTGGCCAAAAGTCGAAATTAAAGAAAACAAGTGAAATTGTGATGTATATATATGTTTTCGAGGTCGCTGAATCCGAATCTGACATTGGTTTCTTGAAAACTTCAAAGGCAAACTCAAAAACAAGATGGCGAATCCAATATGGCGCGCCATATTGGATTCGCCATCTTGTTTTTGAGTTTGCCTTTGATGTTTTCAAAAAACCAATGTCAGATTCGGATTCAGCGACCTCGAAAACATATATATACATTACAATTTCACTTGTTTTCTTTAATTTCGACTTTTGGCCAGCTTTTTTTGAAATTCCGACCACTGTGTGGCGGATCAAAAATCAAAAAATTGATAGATGAAGGATAATTTTCACATTTAAGGGTTTTTGAGGGCGCTAAATTCAAATTTGATATCAGTTTTTATAAAAAAAAGTGATCTTGCACTCAAAAACAAGATGGCGGATCCAATATGGCAGACCAAAGTCCAAAAAATTAAAAAATTAAATTAAAAAGTAAAAATTAAATTAAAAAGTTAAAACGCTTTTACACATACAGGGGCAGGCGGGGGCACCCAATTCTTTAACGGCTGAATAAAATGGACATCCCTTAATACTCTCCAATTTGAATCAATGCGGGATCTTGCGAGATAAAAAAGTTTCCATACTTTGAAACTTTTGGTTATGTTATAATTGAGGTTAACTTCAAAAAGCCGCTCAGGAGATCACTATCTACTAACCTCCACAATTGTCGGCCATAGTTTGTTGAATGTTGCTGTTGCGAAATTTTCCGAGAAACACTATTTGTTTAAATGTTAAAATGCATTAACAATTAAAAAGAAAAAATTGTCACGTTTTCCGCCAGCCTACACTTAGAAATATGTAGATAGAATAAATTTTCCACCTCACAGTTTCATTCAGTGGCTCCCTCTGAAGGTATTTCCGCGGTACTTACGTCTAAAAACGCGCCTAAATTTTTCGACTTTTGGCCAGCTTTTTTGAAATTCCGAACACTGTGCATTCCCCCAAATATCATGCTGTTTAATTCAACAGTATTGCACATGAAGTAATTTGAGCTCACTATCATAAATATAAAGAATTTTTCTTTGTGTCCAAGTAAAAATCTATAATCTTCACCTTAAACTATACATTTGTTTCGAGGTGACCTGCAACATGTACACAAATTTAAAGCTCAATCGAATTAGGCATTTAGACGCTACCGCATTTTAAATAAATTCGGCCCACAAGCTACAAAAATAAGGATTTTTTGTTTGTGACCACGTAAAAAACAATATAAGAGTTAGATTCACCAAAATCTACGCAGTTCGTTCAAACGTGACCTAAAACATGTATACTGTGTTTCAGCTTGATAGAATAAGGCGTTTAGAGTTTAGACGTTATTGCACTTCAAATAATTTGAGTTCAGAGGCCATAATATTAAATAATATTCCTTTGCGTCCCTGTAAAATAAATAAAAAATAATAATTAAAAACTTCGAATGCTAGGTTCATCATAATATATGCAGTTTGTTCTACAGTGACCTATAACACACATACAAACTTTCAGCTCAATTAGACAAAGCGTTTAGGCATTACCGTGTTCATTCACATATATTATACACGAATATTCATGTATGCATAACAGTAAAAATATCTAAAATGAACTCAGGAAATTACGAAACGCATAAGTACACCAAAATCTCAAAGTCGATTTTTCTAATGATTACAGTACTTTCCTTATATATACATATATGTCTGGAATGTAAAATTAAATAACGATCTGAAATCCAAACTTTATTTGTAGCTAAACCATTATTTGTAGTTTAACAGTTTCAGATAGCTAAATCTTGATTATTCTAATAAATTTTTTACAGTTATATTGGTATTTTCGATTTACGGTAGATTTTCTTGCAAAAATCATTTCTTATTTTTAATATATTTTAAATTAAAAGATTTCTAAATAGAGTAAAATCAATAGAAATACTCGCAATTTCATATAGTGCAATGTGGAAAAAAAAAATCCGCTACGAAAAATTTACAAAATAGCTTGAATTTCTGTTCTTTCGGCAATTTTTAAAAATAGTTTTTACTTTAAAATTCCAAAATTGGTGAAGAGCTTTCCTTTTTTACTTTCTCAGTAAATTAGGTATTCTCGTATGTTATTCTGTGTGACTTTGTAAGTTTCTGTGAGTGACAGCTTGTCTCCAAATTTAAAAGAACTTTCCTTACTGCAACAGTGAATCTTTGTGCATGAATATATTTTCTCAGCAGGAAATGCCCTAAATATGAAACAGTATATGAATAAATTGAATGCGCTAAAGCAAGAATTCCTGTCAAAAATATGATTTCATATTTCTTTGAAGAGACTATTTATTTATTTTTCTTTAAAAAAAGGTTAAAACAGATTATTCTTTTCAGAGTTAAGAAATAGATAATTATTTTTATTTAAACTCGAACCATGTATTAAACTGAGTATTTAAGTAAGTAAAAAATAAATTATTTTTAAACTACACTGTAAATAGAGCGTCTTAAATTAGACAGAAGTATGTCTGAAATGTCAATTCAGACACATAAATGTCTGAAACACTTACGCATGCAAAATTTCAGACGCATGTGCTGTCTTAAATTAAGACACGTAAGTGTCTTTTTTATAAATGAGCTCAGATAAGTGTCTGAATAAGGTCGATATGTCTGAAATTGAGACATATAACATTTTCAGACACATAAAATTTCAGACATTTTACAATTTATGCACTTAAAAATTCAGACATTACAAATTTCAGACACTTAGAAATTCAGCCATTTGCATTACTTAACAAATTTTCCATATGGAATCTACTTTAAGCAGCATGCATATCCTGTTTTAACATTATTTTAAACAAATAAATTTGGCATTATTTTATGTAATATAAGTAGTTAACTTATTTAAAATACTTAGACACGGATCTTATTCTGTTAAAAATTAAAAAACAAAGTTAATTTTTATTTAAAATTCTCGCATGTAATAAAAAAAAAAAAAAAAAAAAAAAAAAAAATATTAAGATAAACTAAGCATGTAACTTGTAGCTAAGAAAGCGAATTCGTAGCTAAACAATCTTAAACAATTTGTGCATAATTGATTTTTTTTTCGCGTTTTAAAAATTATTTTATATTTCCCTACACTTCAAAATGTAAAAGAGCATTTTTTTTTTTTTTTTGGTTTCATGTACATAGTTTGTTTTCTTGCAAATACCAGTAAAAAAAAATCGTTTACAATCCATAGGCTACTATTTTTTCATATTTATTATGCATTTCAGAAAATAAATAAATAAATAAATAAATAAATAAAATAAAACTCTAAACCTCTACACATGAAATTTAAGATAATATGTATTAAGCTTAACTTCTTATGAACAGTTTTATTGGAAAGACATAAAACTTCAATTTGTTTTACGGATACTAGAATATATTTCGTTATACAAGCAGTGTACACCATGAGCACCGATGGCTTGATTGGGAAGACACTCAACTTTGAATCCATAGGTTGTCAGTTCGATTCCCGCCGGGGGCAACGGGGACTATTATTGTAAAAATTATTAATATGTATATTCTATGCTCTAGGAGATTCTAAAATCTATTTCTCACAGGTTAACAGTATAAAACGCATCTTTTTATTTATGAAAAATATTCACTTTAGACAGGATCAAAGATGGCGGAATTTCAGACGTTTCGAGTGTGAAACGATGTGCCTTTTTAGACACTTTTTAGCATCTTAAAATTAAACACACGTTTCAGACACAATTTTGTCTGAATTTCAGACACTTGTATTTACAGTGTAGCAAACCTGCGCGAAATTTCCGCACTTTTATTTATTTTCTTATTTACCTATAAAATTTTAAACACATAAATATTATACCAATTTCACAACCAAATTAAAATTTTACTTTGCACGTAGCGAAATTACTCTTAGAACTAAATTAACATTGTGCAACTGTGAAACCAAAATCATTCAAAAAAAGAATTAAAAATAAAATTCATTGTCGACAACCAACTTTTCACACTTCTGCAACCGTATAGTTTTAGTATAAGACCCCCCCCCCCATCCTAATGACGACTTTTTAATTTATCTCGCCAGGTTGGCGATATCTTTTTATTTATTTATTCTGACACAGTTTCTTGTTAAAATAATCATAATAATAACAATAATAATTTCTCTTTTGACTACACTTTTCATAATTGTGTTCTTTAATTAATTTATGAAAATGATTCATATTATGTCTTTAAAGTGTTGTTATGTTTAAAATGGCTCTTGCAAAGATTCTAAAGGTGGAACTTTAAAAACTACATTTTTCCATAAAATTATCTCAAAAGACAAATGTCGTCATTTTTTCTTATTAGATTATTCAGCTGAGTCCGCATGCATTGTTATCTATTTTTTTTTTATTATTATTTATCGTCGCATATTTTATTAGTTACATCACTATCGCATTTTTTTTAAGAAAATATAATCGAAACTGGTCCACGTTAGAGAAATATTAATTGGATAATAAAATGATTAATAACAAATAATTAATTAATAAATGTACCATTTAGTGAAAAGATCAATTTTGCGTTATACGTGCTGTAAAACCAATATAAATAAATTTCATTATATACATATATATATGTGTGTGTGCATTTGTACGCATTTGTGACATCATTCAAATATCTTTCACATAAAACATTCTTACACATAAAAATATTATTTAGGTTAAGAAATAAATGCAATTATACTGCTTATATATACACACACACACACATACATATATATATATATATATATATAGATAGATAGGTAGATAGATAGACATATAGATAGTAAACAGTATTGTTATGAATTTGCTTTTATTAAAACTTTAGTTGTGAACCTTTTTTTTTTAATCGAAAGAGTTCCTTGAATGCTGGAAATTTAATATATACAGTAGAACCTCGATTATCCGAAGTAATTGGGAGCGAACTTACTTCGGATAATCGAAATTTTCGGATAATCGAGAATTCATCAATAATCATCTAAAATATTTATCAGCACTCGTAGTTTGGAAAGGATGGCTTGCATACAAAAGGAATGTGAGAAAAAAAAAAAAAAAACTTTAAAAATGCATGTTTGTTAAGAGAAAATTTTGGATGATAGTAGAAAGAGAAAAAAAAAAGTGAAGAACAAACCGACTTCGGTTAACGGAGAGTTTCGGTTAATCGAGGTTTGGATAATCGAGGTTCTACTGTATATACTATATATAATATATGCTTATTTTCTTTAGTATAATATTATTAAGTACTTTTACTAGTACCTATATCATTTTTAAATTTATGCAGATAAATGTTTAAAAAGACTCAATATATTGCTGACTATCACGACAATGAAATTAAAAAAACAAAAAGAGCTACAGTGTTTCATTCTAAATAATGCATTATATTTATGTAAATAATACCTATGATAATTAGAAATAAATAAGTTCTTTAACATATAGAGATATGTTAAATGTAAATCTAAAAAATACTGTTTAATAATAATTATACAGCTTGAATTTATAAAATATTTTCCAACCTTACATATACATATATCATTCGTGGTCATATCTATGTGTTTATTGATTCTTCAAAAGATATAATTAAGTTGAACAGAAAAACAATCTTCATACTTTAAAATTCGCGTGACATTTATACATGCTAATATTACCTGTAAATTCAATAAATAAAACCTGTGTATAATAAGTTATGTGTTGGATGTGAAATCCCAAATATCACATGTATATAATCCTTTAATTAAAATTTATATTTTATGTTTTAAAGAAACATTAACATATATATATTTGTATTGATATAGGATATAGCAAGTTTAGATCAGTTACATTTCTAATTTTCTTTCAGCATCATTCATTTCTTTTTTTCAAAAATAAAATAAAATAAAATAAATAAGTATATAAAATAAATAAATAAAATGAAAAAAAAAAAAAAAAAAAAACATTATCTCTCTAATATGTTTTGAGGTATATTTATTTTTAGTGGATACCCAATCTTTGGAGATATAACTTTTTTTTTCTTATATTTTTTATAAGGTAGTTTCCATCCTAATAGAAAGATCTGATAGCACATAAATTTAAAAATATATAGTTAAATTACACAAAACTGTATAAGTCTTTATCTATCAAATCATGTGAAAAATTATTCATTGCATGAAATTTTTGAGTTTAAAAGTTAAAAATACGAAATTTCAATGAGACTTTTACAGAAATTCATTATAATTCCTTTTTCTAGTTTACTACTTTGATCTCATGCGTTTCATTAAATTATTTATGTGGACATTATTATTAATCACTTCAGGATGAACTTTTGTTAAAAGTTTATCCCGAGGTTTTAGACTATTAAATTATTTAGTGTAAAAGTAGAAAATATCCGCTATGATTTTTATTGTTAGATGATTAATTATTTGAATCGATGTTAAAATCATTCGTATTATAATAAGCATATTAGGCGAAACACACCCATATTAATCTTATATATATATTAAAAAAAAAAAAAAAAAAAAAAAAAAAAAAAAATCTGGAGTGACTCCACACGACTTTCCGAACATTGAGTAATTAACAGTTTTGTAGATAAAGTAAAGGAAGAGGAGTTGTTAAGCAAACAAAACAGATAAATCCATAATAGAGTGTTTGGGTATTTTTCTCCATATATATTACACGATGTTTTATTTAACGCTACTGAACTTTGCGACCATAGATCATAATGATAAATAATTTCTCAATGTGTCCCTGTAAAAACCTATAAATGCTAGATTCACTAAAAGGCTTACAGTTAGTGCAACTATGATTTACAATATTCATATAAATCTGCAGCTCAATTGAATAAGGCGTTTAGATGCTATCGCACTTTTAAAAATTTGATCCCATAGGCCATAATGATAAAGAATTTTTCCTTGTGTCCCTGTAAAAAAAAACTGTAAATGCGAAATTCACCAAAATGTATACAGTTCGCGCAACTGTGACCTATAACATGTGTACAAATTTTTTGCTCAGATTAATAAGGCATTTAGACGCTATCACACTTTTAAAAATTTGGCCCCATAGGCCATAACGATAAAGAATTTTTCTTTGTGCCCCTGAAAAAACCTGTAAGTGCTAAATTCACCAAAATCTATACAGTTCGTACAACATGTGTACAAATTTATTGCTCAGATTAATAAAGCGTTTAGACGCTATCGCATCATAATGATAATGAATTTTTCCTGGTGTCCCTGTAAAAAAACAATAAGTGCTAGATTCACCAAAATCAATAAGGTTCGTACTATGGTGACTTACAATATACGAACCAACTTTCAGCTTATTCGAACAAAGCGTTTAGACGCTAGCGTGTTCACTCACAGACATACATACACACACACATTCATACACACATACATACGCACAAACATACATACATACACCATGATAAAAATAGTGAAAACGGACTCAGGGGACCTCGAAACGTATAGAAACATCAAAGTCTCAAATTCGGATTTTTGACATGATTATATTACTTTCCTCATTATAGTGTTCGGAAAGTAAAAAAAAAAAAAAAAAAAAAAAAAAAAAGTTGGAAATATTGTTTTTTTAATATAATATTCTATTATTTACGTACTTTTTATATCCTATATATTTAGTTTTAAGAACAAGTGAGGGAAATATTTTTATCCTCTATGCTCAGATAAAGTTTATGTGTACTTATATTTTGAAATATTTTGAAATATTTTTGCTATCATTCTTTGGCAGATAATTGCCCTTAAGAAAATCAACAACATCACACAAGCGTTTAATTCAAAAAACTTTCATTATTGTACTTCCATTATAGTATTTTTTATTTTATTTTATTTATTTATTTTAATTGGAGAATGACGAAAATATTTACATCGGTAACTAATATACAACAAAACTTTCATTATTTCAAATGTAACAGGAAACAGAAAAAGAAATTTTTTTATACGAGTAAAAGTACTAAAAATAGTAGATAAGCGCAAATATTGTCATTTCTCAGAATCGTCACTTTTTCTGTCCCAGTTGTAAAATCATAATTTTCAGCTTAAAATAAAAAATGTCATAAAAACTTCATTTACTCGAATTTATCATTTGACATTTTATAGAAAATCTAAATTCCAGTAAACACAAAAATTGGAAATATCGCTTCTGAAGTCACAAAAATATCATTTTAAGACTAAGGAATTGGTTTTAAGAAACGTTAAATATTATACATAGACAAGTAGAAGATCAGGTTACATGAAGCTACAACATGAACCTCGCACTGAAAGGCCGAGGTTCGATGCTTGCACCGAGATTGGTGGTGACGTTCTGAAGGCTTTAGTGGAAGATTATCACTATTAATCACTATTAATTACGAGCGAAATATGGAATACATTAAGTGTTAGACAAGGTAAAATTTGGAAAACATTGCCTGAAGCTAGGATTTGTTTACAAATGCGTTGGATTCTTCGTTAATTAAGAAACAAAGGGCAAGTCGAAATCTTTGATTGTTCTACAAATGTATGAGTCATTTCTAGATAGAATTGTTGTTGATAACGAAACGTGAATTGCGTATGGCACATTTGTGATTAAGACCGTCAGGGTTATAACAGGAAGTTTCTGTCACAGCCGAACTATATTATAATCAGTTAACTTCACAAGATACAGAGAAAGTGCGTCTGTCAGTGAATAGCCGAATTAATGTTGTTTTCAAATATGGCAATGCTAAGCCTCATATGACTTTAAGGCCGTAGCAATGTTTTATCATATCTACTATAATCACCTAAAATAGCACCATTAGGCAACCATTTGTACATGCCGATGAAAAATGCTCTTAAAAGGAAAAAATAGGATATTCAGAGAACAGTGATAGCTTTCTTGGTTTCAAATGAAGGGATTTTAAACATCCGGCCTTAATGGCTTTGTTGAATGATGGAGAAATGTAATAGAAAAGAGTAGTCAAAATTTCATTAATTAGCATCACTTACATACATACAGATATATACATACATAAAAGCTTGGTACGAACGCTATAACTTCTTTTAGGTATATCCCAGGCAGCACATAACGTGGTTGTAACTAAATTTGCACTGTTCAGACTTATTTACATTGCTATAACAACGTTATATCCTACCTGGGATAATATATATATACACAAATCACATTTGATAAGGAAAAAGGGAGAACTTCACTTGCAGGAATAGAAAATTTTATTAAAATTCATTTGTAAGTAAATCATAAAAGAAAAAATCAGCATAATACAAATAAAGTACTGCAAAAATGCCCCTTCTCAATAATATCTATATATTAATCACAAGCTTGAAATTTGTCGTATGTTTTCAGTCTATTTTTATACAAAATGTCTTAAGTGTTTATAAGAGTCTTAACAGTACTATCGTTTGAAAGTTGTGGGTATTAAGGTTTTCTGGAAAAACATGTCTTTAAATCTTTTATTTTTGTACACATTTTCATTTTATACATGTATAGCGATGCCATATTTCAAGGGTTTTCAGAGAAAGACATATTTTATTTGGCCATCTGCTATCTTAGATTGGGTTATATTTTAATGTAGAGAGGGGTCTCTGGTATTAAAGTATACGGAAGAAGAATTTTATTCCGTCGAATTGAGAGACAAATAGATAAGGTTCATAATATTTTGCTATTAGTGTATTTTTTTTTTTTTTTTTTTTTTTTTTTTTTTTTTTTCGGATAGAGTATCTACTAAAAACATTGTTTATGCGATAATTTAGAATTTTAGAATTTCTATATTTTTTGTTTAAGTGCTTACGCAAAAAAAAAAAAATAATAATAATAATATTAAATAATAATTATTTTTTCTATTTGTAGTACAACATCTGGTAACTGATTTTACTAATTTTTAGCACCAAAAATAAATATGAAAATATCCCTTTTATCCTCCATTCTGAAATTTATTTATTTATTTATTTATTTATTTATTTTCGCCTAGTGAACTCTCGTACATGTTTCTTCACACAACAAACAAATGTTCATTATTAATTTTTTTCCCAGTTTATGGAGTTTGATTAAAAAAATCTAATCAACGTTTAATAGAATATTTTGAGGTTATTATCTGCAAGGTATGAAGATTATTACCCCAATATAAACTCTGCTAGTTATGAATGAAGTAGAACATATTCTAATGAATATTTACTTTAAATAATTTTTTACAATTTTGTTAGTCTTCTTAGATTGGTTTTTGAAGTTCAGTGTAGGATATTTCCTATTTGTTGAAAAATGTTATTATTATTTTCTATTTTTCATGAGTTCAAAAATATCAAAGAAAAAAAATTGTTTTTTCTAAGTTAAATAAATTCGTGTTAAATTATACATAGATATATATGTGTGTGTGTGTCAGTGTATATATATATATATATATATGTAGTAGCAAATTCTTCTTTTCCCCTGACCTTGCTTGCCGCAACTGCTGAATCCAAGGCTACATAGTTTAGTTTTTGTTTCCCGTACTCAGAATATTAAAGGAAGTGCGTGCTTATGACGTGGATGACGCTACTTCCTGAACGGGCTGCTGCTAAGAGCGTTGGAGGAATGGGATTGAGTTTCGACGGAAAGTTTGGCGAAGCTGCACAACAGATAGGTGCAAGGCTTGTTTATAAAAACTTCGGTTTTCACGTTCGACGTATGTAGTGAAGTACCAAGCGATTTATCTATGTGACGAGATATGAATAATTTGACGTACTATTAAAATAACTTTTGATAAGCAATTTTAATGCTCATTAGCATTTATGTAAATATTTGTATATATTAATTCTTTATTAAATTTTAAGTAATTAGTAAGTAATTTAATTAGTATTTAATTGTTCTCAAACGCCCACAACCCACTGAAAACCACATCAGAAGTGGGATTAAGATAAAGGATAAATCGATTATTTTAATTTAACTTAAATTTTGGATTGAACGCACTACAAACTTTTATTGGACTGAACTGTTTATTTTTTATTTTAAACTGTTCTTAAAATATGAACTGAACTTTTAAATGGATAAACTGCATAAACTTTGAATTTCTTCATATGCTAATTCATACTGGATGAATAGTTTTTAAAGTGTGTAGTAATGCATTATAATCAGCAGAAATGCACGCACCGATGAAATTTGCTTAAACTAAAGCAACGAAGTGTGAAAAATATTCTTCAAGGTTCTCAAGGATTAAAAACGGCAAGTTGACTGAATGGAAATTTAAATAAAAAATTAGAACAACAGCTGTTTCTGCTCTACAAAGGTTTATACATTTTATCTTGTTATACAATGGTTTCTTTAAGGGATATACCCAAAATTGGCGCTACACTGAGGACTGAGAGCTATAGTAAAATTAAAATTCTGCATCGCTTTTTATTCAATGATGAAGGTGACAGAAAAAACCGATGCAGAATAAGAAAATTTATAGGATTTAATTTTGCCGTGGATGATGAAAATTATATAAAAAAGCAAAAATTCATCGACGAAAATTTTTCGTTGAATGAATTAATTATTATAAGTAATCTATTAAGTGTTTCATTTACCGGCACGAAAGAAGAAATTCATGACAGGTTATTATTAAAATTAAATGATATCGAATTAGTAAAAGAAGAAAACTCCGAAAATGAATCGGAAGATGATGATTCTGAAAACGAAAGTAGTGATAATAACGTCGAGAAAACTGACTCCTCTGTGCAATGCCATATGAATGATAATAAGTGCTATGAAAATAATTGTGATTATGATGATGGCAAAATTAAAAAAAATCGAAATTGTAATAATGGATCACTTGGTGCACTTGGTGCAACTGTTTCTTTCAATGATTTGGAAAATTCCATGTCTAAATTTAGCGGCGAACCGCATGAAAATATTATTTAATTTTTTTTCCGAATTTGAAAAATTGTCAATAACGTTTAATCTAAGTGAACTACAAAAAAGCGTTTTCTGTAAGAGATCGTTGAGCGGAAACGCTCTTCTCTTCATTAAATCCGAAAAAGGATTATTGACTTATAAAAAACTAAAAAATGCACTAATTAATGACTTTAAAATCGAGGTAAATTCCGCCTCTTTACATGAAATTCTGAGTAAAAAGAAAATGAAAACTAATGAATCAGTTACGGAATATTATTTTAAAATGCGTGAATTGTCAAAAAACGGGCACATTGAAGATGCCGCGTTAATGCATTACGTGATCCAAGGAATAAATGATAAAAGTGAAAAAAAACTAATTTTGTATGGTGCCAAAAATATTCGTGAATTCAAAGAAAAAATAAAATTATACGAAATGTATAAACGTAATAGTGAAAATATTAGGTATAGATTTGCTAAAATTGAGCTTAATACAAAACCGAAGCATATAACCTATAATGTATATGAAAAATTTAGTCCTAGAAATGATGTGAATAAACTGTGCTATAATTGTGGTGATAAAAACCATGTGTCTAGGGACTGCCCCCACAAAGCTAAAGGTTTTAAGTGTTTCTCATGCAAGCAATTCCGGCATAAAAGTTCGGAGTGCCCAGGTTCGAAACAAGAAGTTGAGGCATTGTGTATTGGTGTAAATCAAAATATGAGAAAAATTATACAGGTAAATGATATAAATTTCATAGGTATAATAGACACAGGAAGTGAAGCAACATTGTTGCGTAAAAATGCTTTTGAAAAATTGTATGTTAATAGATTAAATACTATGAGTACTACTTTAAAGGGGATCGGGAAAAGTTCAATAAAGCCGTTAGGCTCATTTAAAGTGAATCTTAAAATTGATGAATTGCAATGTGAAACTGACATTTATGTTGTAGAAAATGACGCAATACCCTATGATATAATAATCGGTATGAATGTATTAATGCTGGGTGAAACAACAATTAATGAATAAGGTATCTTAGTGAAAAATAAGTCTAATTCTCTCGAGGTAAATTTAGGAACAGTACTTCCAGTAAATGCATATCAAAGTGAAATTAAATCAAATGTTGTTATTGATACCCGCATTAACTTTGAGAACAAAATTTTTGAAAAATCCCCAGAAATAAATAAAACAGTGAATAGTATTAGAAAGTGTGAAAATGTAACCCCTCAACCAATTATGCTGTGAAAAAAAATCATTAGAATCATCCGAAAAAGCCGTAAGGGAGAATGACGATGAAGACGAAAATGACGAAAGTGATGACGATAAGGTGCTTTTGAAGGACGAAAATAGTGTAAATGATGACAGTGAGGAAGAAGAGGAGCCTCGACGATAGAAACAAAGTCAGACGAGCATTTTCCAGACAGATGATGATAGTGATGAAGAGGAGGAGCCGCGCCGAAAGGGACGAAGTCAGACAAATGTTTCCCGAATGAAGTCGCTAAAGCAAGAAAACACTTATTTGAAGAGAGATGAAAAACAATTCCTACTTGAAAAAATTTCACAATTAGCCGAAGAGTTAAAAAAATTAAAAGGAAAAGTTGACGAAAATTCCAAACTCCTTAAAAGAAAGAAATCGAGAAAAAGGCCATCGAGAATAGATTCCATTGAGTGTAAAAGACAGAATTTGCCAAAAGCAGAGACTGCCAGTGTAAACTTGAGAAAGTTGTACATCCCATCACTTCCATTGACGACCACAATTAGCGAGATAGCCATATTATTTCCCAAAGCTGTACAAATAAATTTAGAAGTTTTCCCTACATATAAGACTGCCATTATAGACTTTTCGACTGAACTTGATGCAACAGAAGCCTTAAAAGGCATTAAAACTGGAAATGATCGATTAGAGGGTCTCGAATTCGAGTCCCAAAATAACTCCAAGCCCCAAAATAAAGATTTGAGTACACATATCAATAAACAATTTTCTAGAGTTAAAAAGAAAAATAAAACAAAATGCAAGTTGAGTAGACATCCACCAAAAACTGTTACCATAGGCAACCAAGTTGCCGTAAACCCAAAATTGACTTTTTCCTGTGACTATGCAACAATAAAAATGAAAAATGATAATATTGATGAAAAATTTAGAAATGTACGCCATGAAGGCTCCTATTGCACATTTACTCAAGCTAAGATCCTCAAATGTGGGATAACTTAGCTTAAAAGCAAAAAAAAAAAAAAAAAAAAAAAATTGAAGATTTGTAAAAAAATTGTAAATAAGTATGTTATTATTTTGTGTTGCTTTTTTTTTTTGTTTGTATTTTTCAGTGTGACCGCCTGGAGGACCAGCCGGATGCAGGACGGCCGATCCTGTAGTAGCAAGTTCTTCTTTTCCCCTGACCTTGCTTGCCGCAACTGCTGAATCCAAGGCTACATAGTTTAGTTTTTGTTTCCCGTACTCAGAATATTAAAGGAAGCGCGTGCTTATGACGTGGATGGCGCTACTTCCTGAACGGGCTGCTGCTAAGAGCGTTGAAGGAATGAAATTGAGTTTCGACGGAAAGTTTGGCGAAGCTGCACACTAGATAGGTGCAAGGCTTGTTTATAAAAACTTCGGTTTTCACGTTCGACGTATGTAGTGAAGTACCAAGCGATTTATCTATGTGACGAGATATGATTAATTTGACGTACTATTAAAATAACTTTTGAGGAGCAATTTTAATGCTCATTAGCATTTATGTAAATATTTGTATATATTAATTCTTTATTAAATTTTAAGTAATTAGTAAGTAATATAATTAGTATTTAATTGTTCTCAAACGCCCACAACCCACTGAAAATCACACACACACACACACACACACACACACATATATATATATATATATATTTATTTATTTATAAAACCTCAAAAAATATTAATTTTTGATTTAAATTTATAAAATTATAGTGTCATTTTGTAAAGAAAATAATGTTCATATATATATTAAGATTATTATTTGCAAATCCAATAGCTTGTCATTATAAAGGAACATTCATCATGTAAATACAAGAGGAAACTTTACATGAAATATCCATTAAAGAATAATATTTTATACTTTGTTCCACTATTGTAAAATAAAAGTGAGATTATTTTTTAATCATTGCAATTGTATCTATGTGAATTCACTTCCATTTATTGTGAAAGGTACTGCTTTTTTTTCTTTAAAACTTAATAATAAAAAGAAAATATAAACTATTTTTTGAGAGAATGGAGCTTTTAAGTATAATATTCTGCCCGATTTCGTAAATATCTGTGAGAGACAGTTTGTACTTATTTTGTGAGAACTTATATGTAACTTTGCAAATCATGCACAAGGATATATATTCGCAGAAAGAAATGTCTGTTACATGAAACATGATATGAAGAAATTGAATTTTGTGAAGCCTGCGTTCCTGTCAAAAATACGTCTTTAGCCTTTCACTTTTATTCAAAACAATGCGTGTTTATATTTTTATAAAAAAAAAAGATAAATAAATAAATAACATAAATAAATAAATAAGTAAAAATGTTCAGGTTTAATAAGTATTTTTATTATTACCTTTTGATTAAATAAAATTTATCGTACATACCATTATTTTTAGAACCTAGAAGCATTGATATATTTATTTTTATGATTAATATTATGAAACTTAAAAAAATAAATAAATAAATAAATAAATAAATAAATATCATGTCTGTTTGATTATTTTTACATTTAATTAGAACGTTTAAGTTGTGTTGATAATTTACAAAATCTGAAGATCCCTTAATTTTCCAAATGGAAGAAAAATACAGCGTTTCAGTATATGTATATTATTTTTTTCTTTAATGTTAATGAAAAAGTTTCATTTAATTTAGTTCTATTAAATTAAGGTAAAAAAAATACTAGTGCTTCTAAAATATTTATTACTCCTTTATCTTATTTATCTAAATTCACATATATTTTTCGAATACATTATTGTAAATATGCAAATTTTTACTTTTTTTTAATCATATACATTTTAAAAAAATCTAAGGTTACAACTGTAAGGGGTGATTGCTAAAAAACAATATTCATTATGTGCTCGGAAAGCAAAGGCGTGCCGCAGGAGTCTGCATTCTTCCGAGAGAACAAATCTTTTTGTTTCGTAAAATCCCTCATTCAGCTACTATTTGTCGGCAAAAAATGCAGCACAATTTAAATGTGCCATATAAAATCATCCTTAGAATCACTAGAGAACCTGTCGCCGAATTTGCGTCATTCGTGTAGACGTTAGAGAAAAACCAGGATTCTTATAACGTGTACGCGATTCACATCACCGAGGATATGAAGAGAGAATTGCAGCTATTGGCCACTGTTTTGAACATTTATTGTAAAGTTTAATTAAAAAAGGTTTTGTTTTTTTACTATAGGTCTGCGTTGTATTCTTGAATTTCCCCAAGCAGGAGTGCTCTGGTGGCTTGACCTTTGTTTTCCGATCTCACGTTGTATGGTGAAAGTTTTTTTTTTTTTTTTTTTTTTTTTAAGGTTCTTTCATCCACTACAGTTTTGACCATTAATTTTATTACACCTATTACACCCTATATAATAGACAAATGTACAATGTTAACTATGTATTAATATTTTATAACATGTAAAAAATACGATTATATGAAGATCATTAAAGTTATTTTTCGTAACTACTCCTGAATATATACATGTACATTGCGGTGCCCCTTATATCGGTATTTTTTTTTTTTTTCGAAATCCAATCTGCATACCCTTTATTTTATTTATTATTTATTTTATTTTATTTTATTTTATTTTTTTTTCTCCTAAACACTCTTTAGCGATATATAAGCTCTCTGTAATAATTTCAACAAGTGCCGAATTAACTGGGACAATCCTAATGTAGCTTGTTTTGATTTTACATTTATTAGTAACATGGATACGTTAGTGCGGATTTCATAAGGCAAATTTTGCACATACGTTTTATTTCAGAAAAAATACTCCAAAGCGTATTTCAACAATGATTTTTTACTTATTTTACATTTAACAATGTACTTACATAGGATATTTTAATTTTTAATTATATCATATTATAATTTAATTTTTATTTATTTATTTATTTATTTATTTATTTATTTATTTATTTTTAAACGAAGTTCTTTTGTCTGTGTTCTACACAACGTAATAAACGTTGTTTTTTTTCTTCCTCTGCTACTGTAATAAAACCATGGATCATCTATACAACTCTGTCATCAATAAAGTTCACTTATTTAATCTAGAATACAGTAAGTATGGTTTCCAAAAATGTGGCGTTTTTTCCCCATAAAGATGGGCTCTCTTGGTGAAAGCTATGTTTAACTATGAGACGAAGGAATACATTGTTACTGTTGATTGATATAATATTACCCATATCCTTAGTTTAAATAAATAAAAGGAAAGTAGTGTTTTTATAAATTGTAAGAATATATATAAATAATGTACATAGGTATAAATTGGTTTTAATGTAACACGATACTAACCATACAGAAAGCGATAAATTTCATCTTTTGATGAAATACATCCTTCTTTAAAACTCAGAATATTTTCTTATTCTTATTGTCCCTATTTTTGCATTTGTTTCTCAACAAACATCTTCATTTAATATGGACGAGATAGCTATTTCTTCAGACAAATACCATAAATTCTGGCTTCAAGATGTTATCATGTAAAGCTATACAAAAACTTCAAACAACCCAGAGAAACATGGAGAGATTGATTTTAGGATTCCCCCGAAGAGACATAAAGTGAAACACTTGGATTAAGAAACAAACAAAAGTTACTGATGCTATTTCTAGAGTCGAGAAGTTAAAATGGAACTGGGCTGGGCACCTTGCGAGAAGAAATGATGATAGAGGGAGAACTAAAGTTCTCTTTTGAATACCAAGAGATAAGAAAAGACCGAGGAAGAGACCGCTGTGTCGATGGAGAGGTGAAATTGTGAAGTTTGGATGAGCAGAATGGAGAAGAATTGCAGAAAACAAAGCAGTTTGGAATCACTTTGGAGAGGACTTAATCCTGCAGTGTATTGATAAAGGCTGCAAATGATGATGATGAGGATAATATGTCAATATCCTTTCTTTTATTAACATTTAAATTACGTAACGCACTCATGCAAAATAGTGTATTAATTTAAAGACTTTATGAACTTCAATAATGTAATAAAGATGACACTGAATAAATGATGACACTAAAATGTCTTTAAAAAGGAAAAATAATATAATTTAAAATGAAGTTGAATTTGTAAAATTTTCTCAATAGTAAATCTGAAGGAAAATAAACAAATATATATGTATATATATGTAAATGCACATAAAAAAGGAAGGATATATCCGGTTTCAAACAAACTTTATTTCCTAAAAAGGGATGAAGCTTTTTTTCCAAAACAGAACAAATATCTGATTTCATCAAGCAAATGCATTTAAATACTTATTGCCACAAGGGTTTCAAGTGATATGGGAGTCGCTCGAAGGCGTAAATATGTTTCCTTCTTATAAACCTTAGTTATCTCCACCTCTATGCAGCAATTTAAGTTGATACATCCTGTCTCCTACTTTAACTCACTTAGATCGGATTCAGAAAAATAGAGAAACAAATGCAGATTCAGAATTACTTTCTTTGCCTTAGGGAAGACAATCTGCACTCCAGGAACTTTTTCAAGTAATTCTAAAACATATATTCTTAAGTTGAATAAGCATGATATTCTATCTTTACTCAAAAACGAATTACATTTTAAGAAAAATATGTTATACATATATTTTTTAAAACACTTGTGCATTAAATATATATATATATTTATTGAATATTTTTTGTAAAAAGTCAGAAAAGCGCCTTTTTTAATAAAGCATAGAAAAACAAAAAATATTTTTAAACATGTAAATTACATATTTTAAATGTTGGGTTAATGTAGTTCCTTCATACGAATAAACATAGCTGGCGACTTTCTTAATTTATTTCGGAGTGTTGTTAATACCTGCCTTTTTCTCACACCCTATTCATTGTAGAGTGTCTTTCTTTACATTGAATCTCAATGAAGAAAATTACTCTACAAAGAATATGGTGAGGAAAAGGGCGAGTACTAACAACATTCCGGTATAATTAAAAAAAATATATGTGTATACACAATAAATATAAAATTGAAAATAATAATTACGCATAAAAAAATCATTATAGATATATGTATATATATATATATATATTGGAGTAATGTTTATATATGCAAATCTATAAGAGATTCACTGCATTATATTCTCAAACGAGTGTGCAGCTTTCATACATATTATTTTAAGGGATAGAAATTTAAACCTGTAATATATATATATATATATATATATATATATATAAGTATTTTAATGCTTTATAATATATTTTAAAAGGATTGTTATTGAACACTTTAAAACAGACGGCAGTGCACCCATAAGAATTAAAAAAATAATAATAACTATTACTTGATCTTTAGAAAATAAATAACTTCATTTTCTCAGTTTCTCATTTTTACACTTTCCCACATTAGGAAAAATAGAGCTTATGTGGACAGGGGACTAATATGGACAAATAATAATTCTGGAATTTATCGCTGAAAATTTCTATGGGTTTTTTTCCCTGCGGGGGGGGGGGGGGAGGCGGTACACTGATATTAGATTCCATTTGCAGTTACATGATAATGCAAATATTAGCTCAGCAGTAGTTTTTAAAAGAATTTTCTTTTGAGGGGGGAAATGAAAAATTAAATTTCTGATTAGCTTTTCAATGGTGAGATCAGTCTATTACTGCTACTTTTTTAAATAATAAATTACAGTGTTTTATAAATGATTATATTCAATACATAATCTGATAGTTATTTTTTATATACATGGTTTATAAAAATCATCAGTATGCCTAACCCAAGTAGCACATAACGTTGTTATAGCGTTGAAAATAAGTCTGAACAGTGAGAAATTAGTTATAACAACGTTATAACAACGTTATGTGCTACTTGGGAAATGTACAAATAGTTACCAGAGGCTAATTATAAACAAGAGGCATACGAAAGAGTTTTCTTGGACAAATTTTTAAACATAAAAGCAGAGTTGGGTACTTTTTTGACTGACTTGAAGTCACATACAGATTTAATAGATATGAAGTATACTTCTTGAGGAAAAAAAGTGAACAAAGCAATTATTCTACGAAGTAGAGTGAATCTTTCTTTTACCAGATATTTAGATATTGTCATAGATAGTGTTTTTTTTTTTTTTTTTTATCATATTGAAAAATTATATAACCATATAGTTTGGTTTATTAACCAAAATAAAGTTACAAATTATTTAAGAAAGTATCTGATGTATTAAAAATTCTGTATAACATATATTTTTTAGGAAATAATATAAATATATATAAACGCTATCCACTTTCATTCTCTCAAAAGAAAAAGTTATGAATGAAAACATATAAAATTATACGTAACACCAGTTTTAATAAATAATTAAACCTTTTTTTTTTTTTTTCTTTTTTAATAACAAGATCTTTAATACGGGAAGTTAGAACTGATTGAAATGCTAAAATATTATTTGAAATTGAATCTATATTTCTAATATACTACAATGCATATGATAGATATATTTGATATATAAAGATTGGTTTATGAAAAGTAAACAATGTCGAAGTATCTATTTGTATAAATTTGTATAAACTGAGTATGAACAGATCAAACAATTATTCATAATTTACCGCGTTACTAGCACATGCAATTCTAACTGCTTAGAATAGTCATGTTTATTTGTTAAATATTGGCAGTTTCTATCATTGGCAAGTAATTTATTAATGTATGAATTACTTATATATTTAACCTATATTTACAACATAAATCTGTAATAATATTTATTATTGAAAGCGTATAAATAAAAATATACATACCATGTCTTTAGTATGACTGTTATTGTGCTATTATTTTATTCTTAAAAAATATATTTTATAATGTTTAAATTATCCGCTCGCATTACTAAAAAAAAAATGTGAATATTATACAGTCGGTAACACAATTGTCCGAACACTAGCAAAAATTCCTGTGTAAAAAAAAAGCACTTCATACGGTTTTGTTAAATAAATCTTTGTCAAATCCTGTTCTTAGTCAGTCTAAGAACACGATTCGATCTAAATTTAAGGTAGTTCAAATTATTATAATATTCTGACGTAACATTAAAAACCTATACCGAATTTTTTTAAACCTCTATTCGAACAAAACAAAATTTTATCTTATAATGTGCTGTTAATACTACACGAATTATACGTCCAGACGCTTTTATGTTTTCATAGCATCTTACAGAAAACATGCTTTAATGTAGGATGCTGTATTAGTACTGTAAGGTTAGTGCTATCAGCTTAGAATGCAGTAAACAAAATTGTACCAGAATTAAACATTCAAACAAATAAAACAAAAAAGTACCAGATACAAAAATACTAGAAATTTCGCCCATAAACGCAATATGCTTCTATATACAAGTGTTTCTTTCTATCTCAAAAATTTAATGCAAAATCTGAATTCGTTACAGCTTTAGAATACTGAGTTTGGGCTTTATATTAATATTTTTTTGGGGGGTTATTTTAATGAAATATACATACACATACAGAAGAACACTAAAAAACATATTCTAGTATTCACCGAACCTCAAAAACTGTAAATATAGAAAAAAAAAATCACACAAAATGAATACTTTTAAAATCAACTTTACAGATCTGAGAATGTAAATACAATTTTTATTTGTTAAATAATAATGTTTTTCTTGTTTGATATTCTATTCATAATTATTTTTCCCCAAAGTATTTGGATATATTGGGGCTATACTTGTAAATTGCAGCAAGAGTATTTCACTTTGCGTTAGTTTTTTTTTTTTTTTTTTTTTTTTTTTTTTACACAACACTAAATTTATTTAAGCATTGTCATGTGCATGTAGTTTATAGAAAATGTACACGGTACTTTGCTGCGTTTTACTATGTCGATGATCACTGTCGAGAAAGGAAAAATAACTTTTGATTATCATATTTTAAACAAAATGTCTTTTGAAGTTCTATTTTCAACTCTGTTTTTTGTATATTATCACGTTTTAAAATGTCCTGACTATGACAATTTTTAGCGGTAGATCTGTATGCACATTTGTTATCAATATAACTTAAAAATAAATAACTTCAGGAAAATAAAATTTGGTATTTTGAAGTTCGAAATGTTGCCACTTGAAAAATTTTATCAATGATGGCAACGTTGAAGAAGAATTAATAACAGCCTTATTAAAATAAAATATGTAAATGTAGATATTATAATTAAACGGAGGTTTGAGAAGCGCGGTAGCCTCCCTCATACATAATTATATAAAATAAAACTGTTGTTAAATCTATTTTAGATTATTTTAAAAGTAGCTTTTATTTTATTATTTACCTTATTAATTTTAATGCTTAATCTACAATTTATCTTTGTAGTATTGAAATGCAGGGTATGGGAAATTCATGTGAGTGACACATCAGATTATCATTATTATTATTTTTTTAATTATCGTATATGTGTGTACTCTTTAAATGTTTTGTTTAAGGGAATGTCAAACGTTGAAAATTGGTCATTGAAATTACTACATTAGAGTTTTTAAATTTTGCATACATGTCCATTGAAAGGTATCAATATTAAAAAAATAACAATTTAATGCTCTATGCCACTGAATTTTTAAATTTGTCACTCAATTTTTACTTACTATTGTTAATCAATATATCATAAACATTACTCTGTTTTAACAAGTAGATTGAATGCTGAAATTTCAAGCACATTTTTAACATTCAAACACATTTAAAATAATAATAATAGTAATAATAATAATAACTCATCAACCAAACCATTCATTAATGTTCAAAATGATTTAGAATATTTTGTTAAATTATAATACTGTAAAATTGATTTAAATACTCAATCTCATGATGAAATTTAAAATAAATATATAAATAAAAAAAATAAAATTAAAAATTTTCTGTTTTAATAGTTGTTGAGGAATTTTGATATATTTAATATTGATGCATTTTAATGCACATGGATGCAAAATTTCATAACCGAAATACAGTAATTTAAAAGATCGATTTTTAACAATTTTCAACGTTCCCTTAAGTAAATTATCATATTTTTCCTCTGCACATTTACATTATTTAGGTTACGTTTTATGAATATGTGGTCATTATCAAGATTTATTAGTCAATTAAATCATAAAATTAAATTTTTGTGAAAACTTTTTTTTTTATAAATATATAAAAATTTATAAATATATAAATATATATATAATTTTTTTTTATAAATTTATATATATAAAAATAAATAAAAAAAGGTTAAAACTTTGTGTTGTGTTTCTTAATTCAATATAGGTTTTGTTTTACTTTGGTGTAAACAGATATATTTAATTTACTGCTCAAATATTTATTACTAACTAAAGAATGATTTAACACTAACAATTTTATTAATCACAATTTTAAGAACAATTCTTAGTTTTAGAACAATTCTTCTTTTCGTAGTTTTTTGATATAATATCATTTTTGCTGTCATTTAATAGATAGTTATTAATATAAAGGCTTAAAACATTGTTTGTATACATATATTTATGTAAACTTTGGAGATAAATTGATTTATATGATGATGAAATATAAATAATTTTGTTATTGTATTGTTACGTATTGGAATAATTTTTTGCCTTCCCTATCTGAAATTTTTTGACATGAATATAAAATAGCAACTGCCTCTTTTAAAAACAATGTGTATTTCTTCTTAATTTTTAACAAACAATTTCCCACTATAAACTATGTTTACAAAAAGACACTGTAGAATGCTAAATTACGGTATTGACAATATTTTTATGCGAGATAAATATTTAAAAAATAAATTACATATATATTTTTGCGAGAAAACTGATACCGAGTTGTTTAAGTAAATTCACAAGACTTGTTACTTATTTAATGCATTTTGTAACAGTTGGTTGCAGTTTCACTTCTTTTCACTTTTTTTTCCAGCATTTTGAAATCAATGAAGTTTTAAGTTTTCCGTAAAACATTTTTTGAACAGCAGAAGAAGTATAATCGTTATTCATATTTAACAATAAAAAGTATGTGTATAAAATGTATACATAAACTAATAGTTAAGAATATTTTTTTCTTTATATGTATAATATATAACTATTGCTTTGAAATCGAAAGCTAAATGAACAATATATTTTGTAATCTATATATAACAATTTATAATATATGCATATGTACCTGTATGGGGTTTCCTATTTATTTTATTTCCTTATTAGTTATTGTATTTCACATTAACGTTTTCACTTCCTTACCAACACCTTAATTCTTTCCTTACCAATAAAGAGAGAAATTAGAGCTTTAGTAGGTCAAATATAATAGAAATAGTAACATTCTACCAAAATAAAAACAAAAATTAACTATAGGGGTAATTATGGATGTGGGGCATGTATGTTCCAGTGGTCTTTATAGATGGTACACATGCGTCCTAGTGGAATTGAAATGACAATATAAAATGCATTGAAAAGTTCAGTTCTTTAGTGCTAAATTAATTTCCTATTATTAATGCTTTGCCCATTTTAAATAACAATAAATTCTGTTTCGACATGTATATGATAATTGCGCTATAAATGAATACATGGAGTGGTATTGTGATACAAAAAACTACAAAATTACGATATATCTAATAAATAAGATGTATATTTACGTACATAATTATTATCTAGAACGAATTAACAGAGTATGGAGAAGACGACAGGAAAAGTGTGAACTCCTATCGAGTGAAAACGCCGCAAAAATACGTGTACCACATACCATTTGTTAAATGTATATGGATATATATAGTAGAAAATATATTATATCTTAGAAAAAATCATAATAATTAAATTATAGTAGATATAGAGAACTAGATTCCTGCTTTATGCAATTGACTTTTTTATGTAGTTGCATTTTTTTTTTTTTTTTGTTCTATGAGTATTTCTCATCGGATCAACCATAGTTATGTATATTTAACCATCGCCAACTACCCGCTGCGATGCTCTATAAAGACGTTAAGATCCATTAAATCTTAACGTTTTTTTCTCTTTTATTATTGAGTAGATGATTCGTCGATTGTTCGTATTTCCCAACGTCTAATAGGGTGGAGGATCAAAATTGTGATGGCATATCTCCCGACCACCTCTAGGGGTGTGTCCAAATTGCCCATCTGCGCAGCACTAGTGCGACGTAAAACCCAACCAACCAACCAAACAAACAAACAACCCAACTTGTAATAAAAAAGAAAATGTAATTACCTTGGATTGTCTAAAAGATTCTTAGATATTCTCAAATAGCCTCTTTTTTATTTTAGCATCACAACTTTGTGTTTTAAAATGTAAAATTTTTTACATAGGGAAAAATAAGTCATGTTTAGTAACATTAATTTAGATATTTAATGTTAATTATTTATGTTAGATATATTTTTTATAAAATATAAATATGCATACAATTACAATTTTTTACACAAAATCTTTTGTCCAATAAACTTTCATGGATGCGCCGATAAAAATATTTTAAAAACTAAGAATCCTTGATTAAAATCATTATCATAGTATATATTTAAAGTAACTCATGCTTCCGCTTTCATTATTGTTAGACATATTTACCTTTGGATTTTTTTTCGAAGAATTAAATAAACTGAACATAGTAATGGGCACAATCTATATTTTATTTTCAAAGCGTCTTCATATTAGGTAGTAACTATAACATATCAAATGTTATGAAACAGAAGACATTAACTACAGTTAAGAGATTAAGTTGCGAAATTTTGTATATTATATCTTATTTTATGCCGTTTGAAATGAGTTTAGGTGGCGGTAAATAAAAGAAGTGACATTAAATTTAACAAAATTCTGTGAGTGTATGTACAAATATATTTTTCAATTTGAAATATTGGAGTCTAATATATATTCGTAATTTAACAAATATATTTTAGTTGAAGTACCCTTACTTTAGGTTAATAATAAGTTAATCATACTTTAATTAAAATTATGTTATAGGTACCTCTTGATTTGACATTGTACCTTCTTATATCATGCCATAATTATAAAAAATAAATAACGGAAAAAATAAAAATTCTTCGAATGATAAACTAAGTTTTTTAAAAGTTGCTGAAATTAGTATAATTAAAAATATATATTTATGAATTAATAGAAGTATTTTATTGCTTTATGTAACTTTACTAATAACTTTTTTTTCCTTTATAAAAATAAAATAATAATAAAAAAAAATCTGAGAAATTAATAATGAAGCAAATATTTTGCCCTTAAAACAAAACATTGATACTTTTTTTTTTTTTTCAGTAAATTTAAACTTTCAGGATAATTTAAAATCTCCCGGTAAAATTGTACGGTAATACAACAAATGCAGAGGTAATTAAAAATAATAGTTCCTATAATGGATGCTTAAATAATTTGCGAATATTAATATAACAATAAATAAAATTGTTTCAATTATTCAAAATCTTTTAAAATGTCGTTAATTAGTTTAACCTTCTTTTCAGAAAATATGTTCTAACTACGTTAAATTTAGTCTTCGCTGCATACATGAATTTTCTATTTATTTGTACATAAGAAGGAAGGGTAATGCTCTATAATTACATACTTTGATGATTCTTGTAAAAGACGACTTATAAGCTGTCGCCGAAAAAATCTGTAAAGTGGAAATACTAATGCAATGAAGGCTGACATTTCCATATGAAGACATAGGTTTAAGTTTAATTATTTATAGCAAGATGAGTATCATGTTATGCTTGTGTATATGTGTTTAGTATGCATAAGACATATATCGGAATCATATTTTTCTTTTTATCTGGTTTTACATTTATGAAGAGACGTAAGAAGCATAATTTAAGTTATAATAAAGATTATATAAACTGCAAGGTGATGCAAGGAAAAAAAATCGAGAAGTTACATTAAAAAACTTTACTAACATATAGTTTTGTATTAAAAATTAATAAAAGAATTTTATAATGTTTAGAATTATCTTTTTTATATCAAAACATATACACGAAAAGTACGTCGTATATATGTGTGAGTGGGTAAGCAAATTTTGTAATACATCTGTAGGATGCTTTTCATGTTATTTTAAATAACACAATATTCGGTTTTATATATCAGTATAAGTTTTAAACAATATTATATATTATTAGCTATACATTCATTTCAACGTTCAAATCTACATTAAAAAAAAAAAAAAAAAAAAAAGGGTCAATTTATACCCATTTATCTGCAACCAATGTTTTTAAAAGTTTGCATTTTGATTCACAATTTTAATTAGTGTTGTTTAATAGTTATCATAATAGTTTGCTGATCTTATTATAGTACAAAGCTTTTAACTCATAAATATGACAAAAATATATACTTATTCCTTTTCTTAGGAGATTTGAATATGAATAAGTATTTAAATATAATTACTGTTTTTTTTAATACTACACTTAAACCGCACACTGATTTGAGTTAATCTTTTTATCATGTGTTGTTTATAGTTTATACCACAATCGTTTGAAAAATTGTATTTTGATAATGTGATATTTGAATCACAAAATCTTTGTAATACAGTATCCATTGCAATTTATTACAAAATGAGTTTATAACACTTATATATCATCCTATAACTTTATTCATGACTCGTATGGTCCTTCATATAAGATTTAATTTATTATTAAAAATAAAAATCATTTGTTAAAAACCATATCGGCTTGCAAATGTATGATATGAATTTTTAAACATCGTGTGTGACGACATAGCCTTAATAACAAAATTCAGTTACGGTGATTTAGAAAATACGTTTCCATTTTCTTTCTTTTTTTTTTTTCGAAATAAAAATGGCTTACTTCCAGAACGTTTCGATAACACACATTTTACTTTATTGTAAAATTTATGTGTAAGTGAAATGACTTATTAAACTAATGTACTGTAGCATCATAAAATATTCTTCTATATTGTTCTACAGAATTGTGCCTCGTATTGGTTAATATACACAAATATTACAAAAATAGAAAAAAAAACTACTTACAGTAAATAAATAAATAAATAAATAAATAAATAAATAACATTTGCGGTTTGGTGAAAATGTTTTGTTATAAACAGGTCTGATTTGCTACATGGTAGTGTCACCTGATGTTTGCACTCAAATTGTCAATGTAAATTTTAATCACGACACTCACACATGTAGAGTTATATACCACAAAAGCTAAGTTATATTTTTGCATTAAATAGAAGAAGTTGAAGCGTCACTCGTCGGTGACAGATACCAAAAACAAATTAGCACCAACTTAATTGATAGTCAAGCTAAATATGCACAGTTAATGAATTCCGTATTTTTTCCGTAGTTTGTTTCCCCTGCAAATTTTTGCTAATACTCATATATATGCAGACACATGTTAATAAAAGTAGTCATTTCATGTTCAAGACACTTCAAAACATTAGAAATGAACGAAAACAGAAAGACATTAATTTCCAATAACACAAAATTATTTTCTTAGGTATAATGAAGAAAGCAAACAATTTATATGTTACATTTTGTTATAATATAAATTTTTCATATTTTACTCCTTCGATTTTACATCATATGCAATTTATAAAAAAAAAAAAAGAAATTTCAATGAGCAACTGTGGAACGTCGCCCGCTAAAAAGTCACTATCTTAAATGAATTATAATTATTATTAATTCTCAAAATTGAGAACAATTATTTAATTTCATCTCTTTACGCGCAATAACATAGACTGGGTTCTCTATTGCTTTCAGCAGCATTTTCCCCAACCCCGCAATTTAGGAACTTTTTTTCCTAGCCTGCGTCAGCCCATATTTGCGCACACTGTGCATCCTCTCCCCCTCGAAAGTATTTGCTGTTAAGATCTCAAACTCCCAGACCTTAGAACACGAATTTTTAAAATGCAGTCCTACTTCATATTTTTTAAATAACTTTTCCTTCCATTACGTGTCTTCATATTAAACTTTAAAATTCGAAAGTATGCGAAATATATTCCTCACCCCCCCCCCCCCCCAAAAAAAAAAAAATAAATAAATAAATAAATAAATAAAAAAATAAAAAAATTAAAAAAAATAAAATAAAAATAAATAAAAAAAAATAAAAGCACTAAGTTTTAAAGTTATAATTATATTTTATTGATTTATTTTTAATATTTTATGCATCCATCAAATGCTCCAGTAATCTTTACACTTTTGAAAATATGTGCAATTGTTTCCTCACCACAAAACATCGTAACACGATTTTTAAAGTTCGCAGTTCAATGAATTGGTTTTAGTATACCACACCTCATTTCTCTCACTTACAATGAAATTTACATCTTCAAGTACATTCTCAAAGGAATAGTCTTCCAAAAAACATATAATCTGCTTTTTTAATGTTGGTGATCAAAAGTATATTATTATGAAGTAATCATTAAAAAGAAAAATGCTACTTTTGTACCTCGCGCATTCCACAATAGGATATAGTGAGAGTATTATAGTGCCTTTATAATATATTAGAATTAGTAATTGTTACAATTACTCAATTGCTGAGTTATAATTTATGATAATTCAATGAGGACTCAAACAGTATTATTTATGATAAATAATTTCCATTCTACAATTTAGAAAAAACATAGAAAAATGATTTTAAAATATGGATTGTCCTAGAAATTTGAGGATATATGGTCACTATGCGGTAGTATACAACAAAATATTAATATTTCAGCGCTGATGCACGTAATAACCTCTTCTGCATCTGTATAGAGATTGCGCAAACAGTTTTATATACTAGATAAAATGCAATTATGTTCTATGCAATGCTCTTGAATTCTTCAGTATGCAACGTAGAAAAATATGGTTATCAATTTCGATTCTGTAAATGACCGATGCAAAATTGTAACTTATTAAAATTGCTAAATATTTTTTTCCGAGAAATTAGTACTCGTACTTAACGTAATCAACCCATTGTAATGAGACAATGCAATTGATCTAGCAAAAAGATTAATTGACAGTTTCTTTTTTTTACTCACAGTCTCATGAGATTGCACAAGCCTCGTCATATTCCTGTAACTCAACACTGGCATATTGTGACATCGAATGATATACCCCACGATAAACTCAAGATTCACAGCGCATGAAATGAAGCTAGGACGAAAAAAAATAATTAATTAATAAAAATCTGTGTTTTCCCATATTGTTGTTTCGACCACAAGGAAATATAGTCAAAGCTTTTATTGAAAAATATGTGCTGTAACTTCTATTGATTTATGTGTGTTTGCATCAACGATGGCTCATTGAACACCGAAAATGATAAAAATAATAGCATACAGTCAGCAGTAAAAGTTATCGAGTATTAGGAAAAATTCCTAAATAAAAAAGATAATTTAGCATAGATTGTTAAATACATCCTTGTCGAATAATATTCTTAGTCAGCCAAGAACATGACTCAACAAGGATTTATTTAAAAAAAAGTATTAAGTGTATTTTTTTACATAGGAATTTTTACTAGCGCTCGAATAATTTTGTTGCCAACTGTACAGTTACTATCGCGTTCCTGTATTCGACATGAGATATGGTCATATCCCTATGTGGCTGCATTTTTGTTATAACTTACATAAATCTTGCTTTTTAAATTTCCAAAATTTTCCTTCATTAGGTATTATAGTTCTGATTTGTATTAAAATTTCCATCATTCATCTAATAAGCATCAATGATATATTAGAGGACCAGCGTTCGAACCTATGCTGTTGTTTTTGCTAAAAGTTTACCAGCGGCGACGTTTTATAAGAAAAGGTGAAATCGCAGGAGGCAAGCAATAACTCGCAGTTTCTTTTTTTTTTTTTTTTTACTCACGATATTGAAATGCTGTCTTGTGCCTTTATTACGTCTGTCTCTGTCACCATCATTAAATTATTGAAAAGATAATCGCGAATCACAATCAGCTACATTTGTTTCTCCATCATGGTTAAAGTCGCAATTTATTGTTGTTTCTATATTTCTACGCTATATATTGAAACAAACAAAAACAACTGAGGAGTAAAATTTTCCAGTAAAAACACGACCTTCCGTTAGAATTGTATAGAATATAAAAATGTTGCTGTATCGGCTGTTATATGCATTCGCATTAAAACGCTAATCATTTACATATTATACAAAAATGCACATGGTGAAATTTTGCGTCTTTTAGATTATGTATACATGCTGTTTATTTTATATGACTAGCAGTGCATTTTAAGTTTATAAATAACCTGAATATTATGTCATATATTAGTCAATTTTAGTCTTTTTTCAAAAGCCAAAAACGCTTGATTTATTCCATTAAAAACATCAACATAAAGTTTATAATATTACATAAATGCGCAATCTCAAATACAATATGCATTATACATAAATAACAATATTTTATTAAAGAAACTACCAGACTAAGATTAAGATATGCATCTTTATTTTTCTTCGTTTTATACATGCGTATTTTTGAAATATTACTCCTTCCGCAGGTTTAAACTCAATATGTCGTCTTCAGAATCATAAGTCATTTAAAATGTCTGCTTCTCTATATTAATGATGCACTGTCTGACGTTCCAAACAAAAAGTGAAAAAGATAAATTAGAAATTATCCTCCAACTGAAATATATATTTTTGTATGTAATATGATTCTTTTGGAACAAATACGTTTAAATATAAATAATATTCATTCCTCACATATATTTTTAATGATCATCTTTACAGAAGCTATATAGATTAATATTTGCACATAGAATTATTTTTATGATAGTACACATATATGCGTATGTAATAAAACTCAAAATCATGGTTTGTAAATTTGTTTGTAAAATTTATGAATAGAGAAGCATTCAAATAACGATTTCAAGTGTTAAACGTGAAAGGAAATTAATACGTAATATGGATCTAAGTTTTCATGTATATAAAATAAAATTTAGAGAATAAATGTCATTTTTTGTACAAAAAATATACGAAGCAATAAACAAATAAATAAAATAAAAATAAAAATAAAAGACGACGACAAAGAAGAAATAAACAGCATGTAATCCATATTTTTGTTTTTATTTTGCAATTTGTATCAATATCAATATACGAAACATCAAATATTAGTAATAGCTCTAGATGATCTTATACTATTAAGTGAGCAATATTTGTATATATATATATGCATATTTCACTGTTCTCGGAAACGGCAGCTCGGACAGTCACGTGATTTAACACAAAGGTGCCCTCCGAAGGGTCATTGTGCACATCGATGTCAGATTTTCGAATTTTTGATTAGTTTTCTTTTAATTAATAAAAATATGAAAATAAAACTTCCCATTTCTATAATGACGCAGAATGAAGAATCTTAGGAGATATTTGATTGGTTTATTTCATTTTCATTGGTTTGAGTGTATTTTACAATGAACTACAGCTACGTTATGAAGAATTACAAAAGATTTAATCGGTTTATTTGATTTTCATCGATTTGAGTGTATTTTACGTTGAACTAGAGTTACGTTACGAGGAATTACGAAAGATTTGATTGTTTTATTTGATTTTCATTGATTTGAGTGTATTTTACATTGAACTAGAGCTACGTTTTGAGGAACTACGAGAGATTTGATTGGTTTATTTGATTTTAATTGATTTGTGTGTATTTTACGTAGAACTAGAGCTACATTATGAGGAATTACGAGAGATTTGATTGGTTTATTTGATTTTCATTGATTTGAGTGTATTTTACGTTGAACTAGAGCTAAGTTATGAGAAATTACGAGAGATTTGATTGGTTTATTTGACTTTCATTCATTTGATGTAGGGGACTCCAGTGATTTTTTTTTTTTAACATGCTTGACAGTGATTGCTGCGAAAACGAGTTTCGTGCGTTTTCAGATTCATGCACAGCAAGGTGGCGGTGTCCAGTGATTTTTTTTTTTTTTTTTTTTTTTTGGTTTTAACAGGCGTGATAGTGATTGCGGCGGAATCGAGTTATGTGCGTTTCCAGATTCATGCACAGCGAAGTAGGGGTGTCCAATTGTGTTTTCTTGGTTTTAACATGCGTGATAGTGATTGCCGCAGAACTGAGTTTCGTGCTTTTTGAGATTCATGCATGGCGTGGTAGGGGTGCCCAGTGATTTTTTTTTTTTTTTTTTTTTTTTTTTTTTGGGGGGGGGGGGGTGTTAACATGACTGATAGTGATTGCCGCGGAACCGAGTTTCATGCGTTTTCAGAATCATGCACAGCGAGTTGGGGTGTCCAGTGATGTTTTTTAGTTTTAACATGCGTGTTAGTGATTGCCGCGGAACCGAGTTTCATGCGTTTTCAGAATCATGCACCGGTAGGGGTGTCCAGTGATGTTTTTTAGTTTTCACATGCGTGTTAGTGATTGCCACAGAACCGAGATTCGTGTGTTTTGAGATATATGCACAATGAGGTAGGGCTGTCCAGTGATTTTTTTTCTTATGTGCGTGAAGCGTATATACGTGCGTTATAGTAATTGCTGCGAGAACGACTTACGTGCGTTCTCTGATTCGACCTGTCATCGAATAGTGACTTTTATTGTATGAGTAACAACTCCAACTGTTTCCAGAACATTCGAAGAATTAACATTTCTATTTGACTGTTTTCGAGAATATTCGTTTTAATAATAGTTTCGTTGCGCAGATTCGGGATGTTCAAAAAATGTTTGATATTGTCAAAGGCCCTGTCCCATACTAAAACTGTGAAGAAAATATTCGCCATTCGAAATATATTTATTTAAACGTTTCAATTATCTAATTAAAAATAAATCCTTTAAATATAGTGCCCAGCGAAGTGGGCGAAGCCTGCTTGCGTATTCTTAATAGAAACGTAGACACAGGAAAAATAATATGTTTCAACCCGCGGTGTTTGTTTGAAATTAGTTTTAAATAACCAAATAGAAATACAATTTTAAATTAGTTTTTTTTTTTTTTTTTTTTTTTTTTTTTAAATGACCATTCTTAAGTGCTAGTCTAATCATCTACATTATTAGTTTTTTTTTTTTTTTTTTTTTTTTTTTTTCCTTTTTAAGAATTAGTCTGAGCGATTTTTCTGATAACATAGGTTTATTAGTAACTTTTGATTAGTGAGGAAAAATAAATGCTATTTTTAAATAGTGAAGGGTACGAATTAAAATAATAAAAGCAAGAAAATTATTAATATCAGTAATAAAATTTAATATCTATATTTATATAAATCTAGCTATTATGAAAACATTTTAGCGCATTATAATTACCTATAATAAAATATTTGCTCATTTCTAGTATGGAGGACCGCCCATAGATATAGTAATAAGAGAATTGATCAGCAAGCCCATAGAATTGATCAGCGAGAGGGAAAAAGTGATTCCATTTTCTTGGAAAAAGTCACTCTAATGGTTGTCTTATAATTTAGTAAATAAAATTTATGAATAATTTATTTACAAAAGGTGAAGGAAAAAACGTGAATGAGTTTCAAATTTACATTTATTTTTCTTTTTTTTTCAATACTTTCTAACGCCTAATTTTAGAAATTATTTTCGGCATGAAAAATTTTTGCTCCCTAACATGGGGATGATAGATCTATATATACGAGTATATCCATAGGACCACCACGTATTAAATAAAATCGCAATCATTCTTTCCACGTTATGATCACGCCAAAAAAATATTATTTGTTTAGTCTATCTCTGCAAGAGAACATATTTAGATATATTTAGTAAAAATATTATTTATTTGTTTATTTATTTCTGTTCTTCAATCAACATTGCGAAAGTTTTCATTTAGTCATTTATTTTATTTATTTATTTATTTATTTTAGTAATATAATTTTTATATTATTTTATTTTATTGGGAATGATTTTTTTGGGATAAATCTATGTCTAAAATATTATGATTTGCTCTCAATTTCGATTTCAAAGGCGTACAAAATTAGAACGTAAGAATCATTAACTGTAACATTTCCCTACAGATTTTTTTTTTAATTCTCACAAACCGATATCCAATGGCAGTACAATATACAAGCAACATTTGAAATGTCTCTAATAAGACAGGTAAGAGGGAAAAATCAGGATATTCATTTTATATGCTTTTCTACCAATCCGATTACAATTTTTTTTTACCAGGCATCAAAGACCTAAATACACTCTGTGACAAAAAAAAATATATGCACCCAGAAGGAGATGAGCTACATTCACGAAACTTAACATGTGTGTAGTGTATGGATAAGCAAAGGATTAAAAATCTAGAACAAAAGATCGTTTTATTAAGAAGTTATAGGATGTAAAAGGTTACAAATCAGTATAAGCTATCTTTGGCAGCTATACAAGCTGAAACACGGCGTGGCATCGAATAAATTAGGTAATCTATATCCCCTGCGCAATATATGCATAACTTTTACAACTGAGCAGTTAATTCACCAGTGTTCCGGCATGGCTACAGTTGCCTTCTTAGCACGTCCCAGACGTGTTCTATTGGCGAGAGGTCTGATGACCTGGTAGGCCATGGAAGTACGTCATATCCAGGCGTCTTAATGGACGTCGGCTGTTTATACCAGCGTTGGCCAGTCGTCTCCGAATGGTTTTCCTTGATACTACTGGATGCTTAGAAGGTGGTAAATGGGGTTGAATCGATGCTGATGACGCTGTTGGTGCAGACGTTGCCACTCTTATGATTGCGCGATCCTTGCATGTATTTGCGCTCCTGGGACTTCTTGACCCTCCACAATGGTTGACTCTCCCTTCCGTGATCCCCTGTTGTCTATCCCGAGCAACTACCATATCGCTCCGAACGATGGCGCGGCCGATACGCCTGAGCGTCCAACCTGCTTGTCTGAGGCGTACTATACGGCCCCTCTCACTATCCAACAATTGTCTGTACTATCGCCTTTTACGTCTCAGAGGCATCTCAAGTCACAATACCGTCCATTAAAGTCGACAGATTCTTTTGAATGTCTCTACGGCGCGAGAAGTCATGCTTTTAAACTCACCCAGCTGCGCCGTTCAGATGCGCATAACGCGCTTAGCCTTATCTCATTGGCGTTGTAATTTTAATCATTTGCATATCTCTTACAGGACTACATTTGTAGAGAGTTTCATGATTGTGGTTAGTTTTCTTCTGGGTGCATATATATTTTTTGTGACAGAGTGTATATACCAATACCATTAGGAGTTAAGTAATATCTCCGAAACTAATTAAATTTTTAAATTCTGTTTTCACTATCCTTTCGGGAAGGCTCCTGAGCATCCGTACGTCAACTTTTGTACTTCTACATTCAATAGGGGCTGAACGTAAAGATGCTCAGACAGACAGAAAGACTGACAGACAAACATATTCTTTTATTATCATAGATAAGTTTTGTAAAAGAAGAATTTGCTGTGTTAAATATTTATTAGCTTAGTTTTTAAATAGAAAATGCTTAAATCTATTTCAATTTACATTTATAATAACAGTATTATGTATAATGCATTATCATATTGATCAATTGTCCGTAAACAAATCATATTAAGTATATGTCAGCAAATATCATTCTAAGCGTTTCATTTAATAAACTATCTATTCAATGACAGCTACTATGAATAATCTGTCAACAAATTTCAAAACATATAGTTACCGAGACTTGTTCTTCCAACTGGCATGTTTCAAAGGAGTAAATTAGAAACTATGCATGCATTTCAATTCTCACTCTGTTCATATGACGTTATTTCTTCCATGAAGTATTAATAAATATTTAAGCAATATATTCAGTATATGTTTTATCAGAGATAAAACAAAGCACTACAAAAAATTAAAATATAATAATCATTATTTATTATATTTTAATTTCTTTAAATGTTTTGTTAGTAACTATAATTTTACACATCTCTTTTTACTTTCTACTATATGTAATATAGAGAAAGTATTGGATTCGTGAAAATTTTCGCCCTCCGTTTTTTGCAGGATTTACACGTTTTGGGATGTTCTGAACATGAATTGATAATTTTTAGGAAATGTCTGTCTGTGTGTATCACGATTTTTCTAAGCGCTGTATCTTACGAACCAGTGAATGAAATTTAACCAAACTTGGTATTTAGGTGCACCCTGACATAAACTGGCGCTGATTAGATTTGGGGTTCAATCGCTGAAAAGGTGGTGCTGTGATCGCATTTTTTTAAACTTTTAACATGGCAGTATAGGACAAAATTCCGTATAAATGTGATTATGAGAGTTATTTGAAACTTCTGATTGTACAATTAATATGAATTATTGATAATAGTAGTAGTTAACTAGGGAAAACAAATTGTGCATGTGGTGGCATCGGTGGGGGGTGGGGTAAATTTTTAAGATGGGTATCTTTCGAAAGGTCTCGTCAATACCTTTAAAACGAATGGTTGAACTATAAACCTGTGATAATTTAAAACAAAGTTATAATTTTTTTTTTTTTTTTTTTTTTTTTTTTTTTTTTTACTTTTAACGAAAAAAAAACTTAGAAAAAAAATCGATTTTTTTTTTTTAAATATTGTTACTGAGTGAATTTGTATAGGAAAATATAGAAGAAAGTCTTGTGGTGGCCACAAAATACTAGTTTAATTTTGTACAGACTATGAAATATTTTCAACACTTATTTGTTCCTTCCATTACCTGATTATTGTAAGTAATGAAAGTACGGTGTTTGGAAAAAAAAAATCGATATCGATTTTTACCCTGATTTACATGTTTTATAGTCCTCTGAGTCCAAAAATGTGGTTTTTGGCATTTATTTCAGTGTGTGTGTGTGTGTGTGTGTGTGTGTGTAAAATTTTCTATCTATGATATCTACGAAACTAGTAAAGGTAGAACGACGAAACTTCAAACTGAAAAACGGATATTTTCAATGGAACGGTGAAAAGTGGAAAACTGGAATCTCAAAAACAGCTCTAATGATTTCCTAAAATGTTGCTATTTAAACACTATTTTAGATGTCCTTTGTTATGTATTAGTTGGATAGTTCAGGAAAATTTATAGACGTCCTATAAAAATAAATAAAATGAATTGCTCTGCGGATTTTCTTCAAATTCGCCATATTAATGCCCTTATAGATATCCTTTCTTATGTAGTTGCTTGTTTCTCATGATCAGATGCGTTTGCCAGGTTTTGGTAAAAATCGTTTGAGGGGCCGAATGTTTGTATCTCAAAAACTGCTCCATCGATTTTCTATAAAGTTTCTATAGAAAACTACATTTAGATACCCTTTAGTATGTTTTACTTGGTTTTTACAAAACATTTGACATGTTTTCTGATTAGAAATGTTGTTTTATATCTCTAAAATGGATGTTTTAGAATAGGTCTGTAACAATCTTTTTACTTTACTTGTTTTTCAAATTCGCTATACAAATTCCCTTTTATATTTTCTCTCATTTTCTCTTACACGAAAATTAATAAGAGCCTAAATTTTTAAATCAATTATTTGTCTTCTAAACACAATATTTCAAAAAAGAGTATAAGCTGAGTAGTGGGTAATGGGAGTCGTGTGGTTGAAAGACACAATATACACTAAGCGAAAAAAAAAAAAAAAAAAAAAAAAAAAAAAGAACACACTGCAGAAAAATTTACTTATACCTTTTTCATTTGTAATAACTTCAAAACTAATGGTTGAAACAAACGAAACTGTCATGTTTGCATAATATCAAAGAGATGAAATGATACATATGGACATTTTTGATTTAATAATTCACTTTATTACATTCTACGAAGTAATTATTAAAAATGTACATAAAATATTCTTTTTAAACATAATATAATAAACATATACATTGTACAGTATTATGATTTATTATATGATATAAATAAGTTATATTTTAATACATGAAATAAAACTATTTGTTTGTTAGATCTAAGCAATTTTTAATAAAAATATGTATTCTGCATTGAGTTTTTCCATCTTCATATGGACTTACTGCTTTAACCCTTTGCCGTTCAGTGTTCCACTACATGGAACACGTAATTTTAATTCTCAAGTGCAAAAACGCATCCCGGAAATTCTTTAGCAAAAATTTACATTTATAACAAAGCAAAAAACGCCCTTTTTTCAACATGAAAATTTCAAATTTCTTCTATTATAATTATGTTCGTAAATTCCGGTGGCAGTGTAATTTAAATGATGAGAATTATCTTGCCCCGCAAAGGGTTAAAATACTCCGGAATAGATTGTAATGTTGGGATCTATGCAACTTTTACGAATTGTTGTTGTCGATAATGTTTACTTATAAAGTGATTTATTTATTAAATTAAATATTATTTGAATTTAATAAGGTTTACTTACAGATGTTTCAAACCGAAAATTTCTCGAAAAGGAACAATGCTAATTTTTTATTTTTTAAATATTTATAATCAGCTATGTGTCTAAAAGCTATTTTTAAAATTTAGTAATTTTTAAAATAAATTAAGTAGTGAACCTTAAAGGGTTAATGCGTAATGGCATAGTATCATGCAGTGTTTTAATATAAATATCAAAAACTTCTATGTGCCAAATATCATAAACATTTTTTTCTAGTCCTTGCAGAGTTCAAGGCTGCAATTTTTTAATCCTCAGCACTTTTCCGCGCTTTTATATAGACTAAACATTTTCGAGCGGATTGAGATTAGGGCTATTTCCAAGTCTGATGAAAAAAGAAATTCTAGGATATTTTTTGTGGGATTTAACTTAAAGTTAAAAAAATATATGCTTGCTTATAAAATTATAGGTGCTCATGGGATAGGATAGGTAATTTTAACAATTTGAATCGAATAAACGCATCACAGACGCCTTTTAATATGGTGCAATATCATCTTGAAATTCTATCCGTTTTTATTATGGACGCGTTTTATTTCGAGTTAATTGATCCCTTGAGTATAAAAATTTGCCCGAGTCATTGAAAATTTATGCATTTCCCCTGGAAGTTTGACTAAAAATTTGCGATGAAAGATAATTTCGATCCACTGGTCGGAAAATGATGTGCCTAGGGAAACATTGCTTTCTACACGTTGTTTAAACAGTTTAACTTAGACGGTATTAAATGTTGTTAGGTTACCATGCAAGTCAATCTTTAAATTATAGTTTTTGACTTTTAACTCTTTAAAGGATCCGATAAATATTGGTCCAAACTTTACGACACGTTTAAATATCTTGGAACTGAGAAGGTGAACTTCCAAAAGGACTTCATCATCCACATTTATTCCTAAAGTACGGGAACGAAGATTAGAGTAGTGGGCTTGGTGCTTTTCTGCCTCTTTTAAGTTCTTTTGCACCTCAGATATCAAATTTTCTATATTTTGAGTCATGTAATTTGGCGCCTTTTTATGTCTCAAAACTAATTTTTGAAATGGAGTTAAAAGTTTTCGCCCCATAAATATTTCAGCAGGGGTTTTACCAGTAGCAACAGTGACTGACGTGCGTAATGCGTAACCAAACTGGTGGATGAGCTGATTCCAATTTTCATGAATTTGATCAATGTACGCCGAAATAATTTGAATTAATGTTCGATTTACTCTTTCGGCCTGATTTGCTTGGGGACGATAAGGAACAGGAAAGACATGTTTAATTTAGAGTTTATCGCGAAGTGGTCAGAAAAATTCGCAAATAATTTGAGGACCATGCGGCGTTACTATTTGGAGGGGGCACCATATCGAGAAATATAATTTTCGAAGAAAGCAGTAGCCACTGCGTGTGCCGAGGCTTTGCGTAAAGGCACACCCTTTCTACCCACTTACAAAAACAACTTACAATTACTAATACATATCTAAATCTATTAGCATTAGAGAGGAGATAAGGACCTATTAAATCAAATTTAAGTTGGCAATTCTAAGAATTAAATTAACGAACGGTTTAACACTATAACGCCCGACGGAGTCCTTTCGACTTCAAGTGCTATTTAAACACCGGTATCTCTCTGAAATTTAAATTTTACTTACTTTCCTTCGTGACTTTTATTATTTTGTTAATATCTGTTTATTCCGAAAATTTTAATTTGTTTGCATATTTTAATAAGTTACAAGCAAATACCCCTAGAACGCCCGTCGGAGTCGAAACGACTCCAAAAAAAACAAAATAATATTTTCACGATTCGTGACCTAGGGATCCGCATTCAATGTCCCTATTATAGGAAAAGTGATTTTCATGTCCCTACCTTCTTTCCATTCCTTTGTTGGGTAAAAATGGTTAGTTCTGTGCACCTGCTGGAAAGATTGCCTGCTTCTTGCAAAATACTTTTATTCAGTTATTTGATCTGCGTTTCGTTTGAAATCATGTCTGTCTGTTTTTCTTTTTGCAGAAAAATTATGTTATGTGTCGCGTAAAAAAGGCTTTACATCAGAAGACATAACTGCGCTTTTATGAGAGCTTTCAGAAAACGAATCTGAAGGCAGCAATTTATCCGAAAATGATGATGAAAAGGAAGAAATTATATATGAAAATAATATTTCGTCGTATTCTGATTTAAATGAAGAAGGTGGCTTACCAAATTATGAATCTAATAAAGGGGAATTTCATATTGTTCCTGATGGTACTCAGTCGAAAATAATGAATCATCCGGGGAGATATTCGAAGCAAAATGCGATGAGTCATGTCCCTGGTCAAACTATTTATGCCAAAAAAATCGTAAAAAGCTAAAAGTGTTTTGAGCTCCTGGTCATTAATTATAGACAGAAAAATTTTGCAACAAATAAAAGAATGCACTGAAACAGAGACAAAACGTGTTCTTCAATCTGATAATTGGACAGTTACGATAGGATTTGATGAACTTCAAGCATTCATTGGAATTTTATATACTCGAGACGTAAGTGGTGCAAAAGGCATTGATATACATTCCTTATGGTCTAATTCATGGGGCTTGAAATTTTGCATTGAAACTATGGGTATAAATAGGTTTTCGGAAATTCTACGAATTGTTAGATTTGATGTAAAAACTACCAGATCTACTCAATTGAAAAAAGGTAAATTTGGAATGATATCCGAAATTCAGAACAGATTTGTTGACAACTGTATTGCCTGCTTCAATCCTGGGAAAAATATAACAATAGATGAACAGATATTTCCAAACAAAACTCGTTGTCCCTTTGCACAATTTATATCTTCCAAACCAGATAAATATGGACAGAAATTTTGGCTAGCTGTAGATCTTAAAACAAAATATTTGCTAAATGCTTTCTCTTATGTAAGTAAAAGTGAAGAACGGCCCTTAGACCAAAGTTTATCAGAATATGTAGTCATGCGATTGATGCAACCCTTTCTAAACAGAGAAATAAATGTGACAGTTGATAATTTTTTCACCTCTCTACGTTTGGCTAAAACACTGCAGAAGACAAGAACAAGCTTAGTAGGGACTGTAAGCAGAGCCAGGAGAGAAATTCCAAAATCAATGAAAAATTTACAGAATAAGTTATTTGAAACAAAATTTCTAAAACATGAAGAAACGGGTACTACTCTTACAGTGTACCAAGGCAAGAGAAAGAAAAACGTTATTATTCTGAGCACTCCCCACCCGTCCGTTGATATTGAAAAGAACGAAATGAAAACACCTGAAACCGTTAGATATTACAATGAAACAAAATGTGGTATGAACATTATTGATCAGATGGCCAGGAAATACTCTGTAAAAGCTTCCTCAAGAAGAGGGCCTGTGCATACCCTTTATAATATCTTAGATTTAGCTGCAATACATTCTTGGATCATTTACAAATATATTACTGGAGAAACAAAGCTAAGCAGACAAGCGTTTATTCAATTACTGGCAGACGAGTTACGTAAAAAGTACATATCTACTAAAACTGAAAAAAAAAAAAAAAAAAAAAAAAAGAAAGAAATCATTCCATAGTGCAGCCACTAGAAACAGGAGCCCCCAAGAGACGGAAATGTGAAATAAAATTTTGTAAAGGAAACACGACTTTCAAAGATTGTATATTATGCGAGAAAATGGTTTGTGGAAAATGTTTATTCAAGACGTCCGCAGCCCGTATTCCAGTAAACTATATGTAAAATTATTCAGTAAGTATATGATTTTATTGGATAACATTTCTAATCGAAATTCTTAAAATTGTACATTTAAATATTTTTCTCTTATTTGTAAAAAATGAAAATGCTGTTAAATATATGCTGAAATACTCTAGTTTAATTATTTACTTATATATGTGCGTTTGCATATTATTAATCCATCTAAAATTGGCAGGAGTCGAAACGACTCCGGCGGGTGTTCTAGGGGAAAAAAAGCAGCGGGCGTTCTAGTGTTAAAATTTTTATAGTTATATTGTTGGAACAAGTTTCTACTCGAAACATAATCACGAACGGACTTCTGCATTTTTAGGAAGTAACAGGAATCCATAAATATATAATAAGTTTTTCTAATACCTAGATGCTCAGAAGTAGGTGAGACGTTAAACTGAACAAGGATGGCTTGGTGAATTGATTTGGTAATTACAACTCGTAATTCTCCATTAGATGATAATAATTTAGAATAAAATAACAAGTCATCTACTACACAAAACGATTGTGACTAGTTTATTGCTGTAACTGATTCTACTGCAGAAACTGAATCGGAATCTTCAAGATATTTATATAATTTCCCGAATTATGAATCGTTACGTTGAATCAATTAGCATGAATCGTATTGATTGTTCACGAGATTTTAAAACTGATGTTGGCAGGAGTATGCTACAGCAATAGTTTCATTAGAATGTTCAGTTTTAGACACTGTAGATGTTTGAACCTCCGTCTTGTTTTCAGAAAAACAGTCAATAAATTGAGTAAGAAGTTTAAAATAATTTAACTTTTCTTTTTTAGTTAGGGCACTTTCCTTTAAATTAATATTTAACTCTTTCGACTCGACAGGTTTAAAACTTAAATCAGATTCACCAATATATAATGATTTAGTAGAAAAATTGAGTTCTGTCTTATTGTCTCTTATAAGATCTAATCATATTATACATGTGCATTGCAAGTAATCTATGACATAAAAATGCCATAGCGTTTCTAGATGGTGAAATTTAAATTTTAAAACAAATCTTAACCCTATTTGCGCAATATTGACATTGTGCTGTAGTTATATTTAAAGTAGTTGGACTTAAAAGTTTAAATGCAAAATATTTTCGATAAGTATTAAAAGTTAAGAAACATCGTTCGACTCCTGTGCCAAAAACTGTGGGAGTTACAACGCCATGCAAGACAATATTTAATCTAGGCAAGTCCATTGCACTGACAAAAATTGTTTTTAAAGAAAGGGAGTTTAAATGGCTAATTTGATTGTTGTTACTGGAGCTCCTTTCATTTCTTGAGAAATGCTCATTTTGTCTTAAAATATTATTTTGTCGCGGCTAAATTTTCATAGAATAAACACTTGTGTGTCAAATTTCTCTTTTATTTTATACAAATGAAGTCATTCATTTGAGCTAGTCTGCGACAAAAATAAGCAAAATTTATCGATGAACAAAATATAAATAATCAAAAAAAATAAAATAAAATAAAAGGCTCTCTCATGTGTCAGCAATAAATACTAATGGGAAAGAGCAGGGCGAGGATGCAAATCTCAGATTTTATCTTTGCGCAAACAGCTGTGTTTTCCCAGATGCCCGGGTTCTGAGTCAACACCAATAAATATCAGTAAAGAGACAGGACCCACTTTGCCGGAACGAAACACGCCATACACTCTTTTGTCAGAATGAGAATAGAAACGCAATTTTGGGTGGTCCGATATTTGCTGATTTTAAAATACATGGACACTATTGGGGTCATTTAATAAGTTTTATGGCACCTCATAAAATGAATGGGCCCAAAAAACTTTTCCATGGGAAAAACGGTCTTCTCTTGGTTCTACGAAAAGAGTGTCGAACGCTAGCAGGGGAATTCCGCAGTTACCATTTTTTATGGCTAGAAATGTTTCATCCAGTGACGTTTGAATAGGCGGGACGTACCGAAGCCTTTGATTGGATAATGTCCTCCCTTCGTTTTGGGGAGAAAGGGAGTGAGTGAGTGCCAGCGCGCGTTCGCTTAGAGAAGCTTAGCTGAGCAATGTGTTCGAGTAGGGTGAAAATATTTTGATATAAAATGAAAACGAAAAATGGCTAGTGGGCAGAGATACAAAAAAGATGATGGTAGTAAAAAGTGGAAGGTGGTTCTAATATCAAGAACAGATTGGATTCCGGTCGCCTGTACTAACAGCCCGCATCTTTTCCTGCGTCGAGTGTTGTATCTTACCTCTTGGCCCCCGCCGCTTGAGTGTGCTGGCCGATAAAGTCAGCGAAATTGGGTCAGGATGCTAAAATGGGGCATTAACTAAAATTCCTCGGTGAGGTGAGCAAAAATCTGTTTCGAATGGCAACCGACCTTATTGAAGTTACACTGACGGAAAGTATACAGGTTGAGGAGGTTGATGTTTGATGGTTTGACGTTTTGATGGTTTAATTTTCTGTAACAAAATAAATTAGTCCAAGGACATATGTTGGATATTTCCAGAAATGCGGAAAAAGAAAGGGCTGGTAGGCCTAAAGTTACTCGCCGAAGTCATCTTTCTGTGAACAGCTACGACAGAGCCTCGTCGGTGTGGAAGATTTCACAATCCTCTCTGTAGAACCGCCCCCTGCCTTACGGGATGTTTCTAATATGGTTAAAACTTAAGTACCAATAAAAATATTTTATTTGCTAGATAGAAATTAAATTTAGATAAAGTATCTTGTAAACAAATATGGTTTTTTTGCGCCAGTAATAGACTTATTTGATTTTTTTTTTTTTTTTTTTACTAGTTGAAGCATTGTTGTGCCTGTTAATGGGGCAAATGTCAAATTAAGTATGTCTAAAATAAATTATAGTAGAGTGTTAATTAGTACAAATATAAAAAAATGTTTGCTAAACTTCTTGAATAAAAGATAAATTGTAAACAGAAACTATAAGGAAAATCTATTATTATTGTATGTGCATTGTTTCTCTAGATTGATATTATAAAAGTTGGAAATAACTAAGTTTATTTGAGTGTCAGTTAAATCAGTGCAACCCATCTTAATTTTAATACTTACATTTAGTTAACTTTTTATTCAAGCCTGGGTTGTAATACTAATATAAATGTTTTGTGGGTGGAACAGTAAAGGGATAATTTAGAATTTTGAGTATATGAGAGTATTTTTATGTATGGCTTGAGTCAAGAAGTAAATTACAGTACCTTTGAAGGAAAAAAAAAAAAAGAAAGAAACAGGAATATGGTGAATTTATCAGAAAGACCAGTTTGCTTCCTTTGCATTTAGTAATATTAAACAAAATTTTTAAATGTACTTTAAAGTCTGGAAAAGTTACATTTACCAAAATTAAAGTAGTGACTGTTGATCCTTAGTTGTATTTAACATGATTTATCAAGGGTTTGCAGTCATATAAACTAATTTGTGTGGATGTAACTTTTCCTAGATTTTCCTGAAATCTATTTATTTTGATGTGGTTACTCTAACTTGTTTAGGCCTACCTGTGTTGCACTGGCTAAAGAAGAATTGTATTTATCAGCTTGTGTAATATATATTTGTCAGTTATTTAAAGTTAGAGTGGCATTTCAGCTGTTTTCCTTGTTTTTTTTTTTACTATTTATTGTGTTGGTTACTCTAACTAGTTTAAACCAATCCATTTTGCACTGGCTGAAGAAATTGTTTAACTAGTAGCTTGTGTAGGATAGATTTGTTAGTTGTTGAAGTTAGAGGCCTTCAAGAAATACAATTTATTAATTAAGCCATACACGTGTAGGAAAAATTGAGCTGAAATTTACCTTAAATTCATTCAGGAGTAACGAAGAGTTAGAAATTTAACCATTAATTTTCATGGCCAATTTAAATTGTTTTAGAGTTTTGTTAGTACTGGTAAATTTCATGCAATAAAACTTAAACAGCTAAATGAAAAGGAAAATACTGTAGAATTAATGTACCATACGCACCACTCACAAAGTTAAGATAACATCGGTAGAATTTCTAGGTTGCAAAAAATTGCATTACGTCATGGATTTTGAAATGAAAGGCCTTGTTGCGGTCGGCAGTAATTAGCATTTTGAGGGGGGGGGTATGTCTTGTTTCCACCTTGAAAATTTGTTTTCAACTTTAACAGGTTGTAGTTCCTGGTCTCAAATTAAAATTTGGCGTTACCTTCAAGAGACTGTTTCAGTGTGCTAAATTTATCCTCGCCCGGTGTTTCACTTATCTCAAAAAAGTCTACAATTACTTTATGAAAGTCATTAACATTGCTTAACCCAGTGAAATAAACTCTTGCAGGCGGGTAGGTGTATTGGGTACCTAGAAACGATGAGCGCCACTGTGACGTCTGCGTTGCAGCCTCAACTGGAACATTTTTCTCACTCATATTTAACAAGTGTGTAATAAAAAATAGAGAACTAGATAATTCAATACATCAAATTTTATTTTAAACTTTAGAGGGAAAATAGATTTCTGTATGTAGATGAACTCCTATACTGAACCTAATTAAATAATAATATAATTTAGACTATATCAAAAGAGCAGCTCACCGCTGAAGAGGTTTTAGATGTCACCAACGGTTGTTCTGGACTTTACGGTATCATAAAGGAAACTATCGCCACTCATACCTTACAATGTAAATCAGTTGAAGCACAAAGAATATAAGAGAGAGAACATGAAAAAAAAAAGCTACTAAAAGCCAGTTGGATTGGGTTGGTATGACTAACCCCTAGAGGTGGCCCAGACACATGCCATCACAATTTTTATCTTCCACAAACGGAAAGGATCTCCCGCTTCGGTGACCGCCAGAGGTATAATATTGATGGAAACATGGAGGACATTGCGTCCACGACAGATTTTACATGTACCAGCCACCATTAGTGTATACGACGGTTTTTAGCCGACTCGAGTACCGAACTCGCAATCTTCCAATTACGAGCCTGGTGCTCTACCGACTGGGCTACCGCGATTAAAAGCCAAAAACAAATTAACAATCCGCGATTCAAAAAGAAATTAACAATCAAAAATGAGTTACCTTGCTAAATGTTTTATAAAAGTTGTTAAAACAGAGAAAAAAAAACTAACCAACAGTGACATGATAAACGTGATGTAGTAGCGCAACGCCTATCGGCTTCAAAACCAGAAGAGCACGAAAAAACTGCAGAAGTCTTGGATCAGAAACATTCCTAAAGGAAAGCTGCTATAAAATCAGAAGAAACTAAAGAACAGTGGCTGGTCAGGTATTGCAGATTATTAAAGATTATTGGCCTTTATCTTGCCCCATTACCAGTCTGATCTCCCTTGTTCCTTATTATTATTTTTTTTTTTCAACATTCTAACTGAAACTTACAAAACAAAATATAGAGATCGATATACGATTACCAATCATTCGAAGATATTTGCGATTGTATTTTTTCTACATTTAATTAATTAATTAATTAATTATTATTATTATTATTATTATTATTTTTTTTTTTTTTTTTGCTAAAATATAAATTCTTAAAAGAATGAAAATGAGATTTTTGATCATTTTATTCATGTTTATTTAGATTCTTTTAATTAACAATTGAATTTATATCTTAAAAAACATTTTACGAAAAGTATTGATCTGTTCTTCAAAATTAAATTAAAATTTATTCAAATAGTACTACTTGCAATTTAAATTTTTTTTCTCCTAGAGAACTATTAGAAATTCCATGAGCTATATAGAAATGTAAACATCAGCTATGAATTTTAAAACTTGTTACATTTAAAGCCTTAAAGCGAATTCGAAGTATTTTAAAATTCAAGAAGTTTCTCATGAAACAAATAATATTCAACATAAAATTAGATTCAATATAATCAATTGTAATATGAATAATGTTTCTAAATGACATATTCATTTTATATTGATATTCCGAAAAATATTCTATTAAAAATAATTTATTCTTTTAAGAATGCAATTTTGTTTTCTCTTAATTTGGATGTATGACTTGTAATTTAAATGACAATTACTATAAACTGCATATATCAAATTACAATTCCCCATTTTATTAAATATTTTCAATTCCAGAAGAATATCTCAAAAAAAAAAAAAAAAAAAAAAAGTTAGTTATGTAAAAGAATTATTTCAGTCAATTGTAAAATGAATAAAGAAAGATGAATAAGATAAAGATGAATAAAAAGAAATATATTTACATTTTTATTTACTTGTTTTTGACTCATAAATAATAGACTCTTTCGATATGTAGTTTTTATAATTTGAATAAATTTTTAATTATCAAATTTATGTTACAATGTTTGCTTACGTTCAGAAATTTCCATTTCTTTTATTTCATTTAAGCGTTTCCAGCCTTTAAAATTTATTTTAATTAATTAGAAATCGCCATCAATATTTTAGAAACTTTAATTTTATTTTCAGTAATCATATGTTCATTTCGTTTCTTTTTTTTTTTCGACATGGAAAGAAATGTAAAATTTAAGAACACTATAAATGGCGACAACGCAAAATTGCAAATTAAAAAAAAAGAAAAATAGACCTTTCGTACAACGAAAAAAATGCAATATTTATTTTATAGTAACTAATTATAATTAATGTGAATTATGCTTGTCTAGATTATTGTTTAGATGGGAAAAAAAAAAAAAAAAAAAAGAGCTGAAAAGCTGAAAATGTAATGTCTTTCACAAGTTTTGCTTGCTTTATCTTTTAATTAAAATAAATAAATAAATAAATAAATAAATAAATCGCCAACAACTTGATAATTGCCAAATATTTTTCCTACAATTATCTGACTCATCTTTGACATTATTTCTTATACTCTCTAATAAAGCGATGCTTAATCGAGTGTAATAATATGTCTATGGATAAAAGTTAATATGCTATTATACATTTATTTCCACAGTCCACAACAAAAAATAAATGTACATTTGCTAATTTTAAAGTAATTTGTAAATAATATTAATTTACCAGAAAGAACTATGTTCGTTAAATTAGTTAGGCTCAGCTTTAGTACAGTACCTTCTTGCTGACACTTATTTTTTTATTTTTTTTAATTTTTAATTTTGGTGATTAATTAAAATGGCTATCACAATTACGTTAGAAGAGACATTGGCGTGAAACGACTGAGCTACTTCGGTGCCAATTTTAAAATTTCACCAATTGTGGCTATTAAAACTATTTCTAAATGTGATTATTATCTCTATTGATTATTATCTCTATTTTATAACGCATGTATATGTACCACTGATTTCAGAAAGGAGACATGTCTAATTTTTAGAGGAAATGAGTTAATGCTATCAGCGTGTTTCTAACATATAGACCCATATTTTCTGTAAAAGGGAAACTCATCCTTCAGCTCTGTATGAGAGAAAACAATTATCCGAAAAACAATTTTGCGCAGAAAAGCGTCATGTCCTGGACATAACTTTTTTCTGCTCTCAATGAAATCAAAGTGACTCGTTATTCGGGTTTTTTCCTACGTCATTCTCTCTGGCTGATGTAACTGTCTTTTAACCAAACGATATGCCCCAGAACTTCAATGACAGATGACCAACGTAAGTCCAAGCTTAACATGATAATATGTCATATTGTTGTTCAGCAAAGACGCCAACAAGTATGCAGAATAGCTTTTTTAAATAGGCATAACATTAGCAGAAAGCGAGGTGAGCGAAATGCAAACTTTATTGAGAAATGGTGAATCATTAAGGGATTTAAGAGGTATGACCCATAGTGTGAATGCTATGACTTTCAAGCCTGCGCTTTTATCCATGAGCATATCCAGTCTTTCCTTTAAACCCTTTGACTGTCATGGCTATCATATGTGATAGCCAGTGATGTTTCCGTTGGGGGCATTGGCTATCAGATATGATAGCCAGTTTTTAAACTTTTCAGTCCTTGGCTATAAAAAACATATCAGTCACATGTAAATCATTCTGGAGTTTGATTGTTGGAGGATGAGAATCTCACCATGTATTTGAAAAAGAATCAGATTGCAAAATATTATTTTTATATATAATTTTACGTTGAAAAAAATGCAAATTATACAAAAGAATTTTCTGGCACCGTGGTAAACATTCGCAATTTTCGCTTGGCAGTCAAAGTGTTAAAACAGTCGCAATATTCTTCAAGGTTCACTAGCCTAGTATCAAATCTCACTGTCAAAAGAATGCATTTTTATTTTTGAAAATGCATCCATATCTTCAAGGGAAAATGAAGTAAGATCTACTCTTACTACTTCCATAAGATTTTTCATTGGGCTTCAAGATACTTCCCCAGAATGCATGTATTATGTGCGAGGAGCTAAACAATAAAATTAAGCGTCCCACATTAAATGAAACTCCAAAACAAGTTGCTGTGATCGAATTAATTGTACACAGAACAAGAAGCCAGAAGCTATAGAACTCTCTTAAAGAACTGTTGCTTCTTAAAAAATTGAGGACAGCAAAGTTTTAAAATTGTGTTTTGGTTTTATGATGTTTTTAGATTTGCCTAAAATACCCGTTAAAGGTCATTATTACTACCAACAGCTTAGTGTCAACAACTTAAATAATCGTAATACGCGTGAGAATACCATGACAAGTTAGGTTTATCATGAGGGAGTTGCAAGAAATTATCCTGATGATGTAATATTTTCTGCATGAATTTAAATATTTCACCCCTCCGAAATTGAGGAGATTTATCTTTTTTGTTACAACTGAGGTGGCAGAATAAATCTGCGCATAATTCGGATCAGAATGACATTAGTGGAACTCAAGATTTTTAAGAAAATGAAAGTTTTTTTTTTTTTTTTTTTTTTTTTTTTTTTTCCAATGAGAGGTCACTTTTACCTGCCTTACGACCAAAAATTTGGATAATAAAGAAGAAATTAAATAATATTGATATGATGTATACTTCCGAAGAGTACATTAACACAGTAGCAAAACCGTCAGACGTAGCCGGCAAATTCAGAGTAATCATAGTTAATTCTTTAATAGTGTTTGACTATCGGCACTAGTGTCTTACTTACCACGTCAATATATCGCGTCGCCTTAATCAAGGAGCTTGCCCATCAATGACAGAAAGAAACTTTTGATATCTTCGTACCATTATTTTGAATGTTCTTTCAAAATTCGGTACTATTACATTGCTTAAGTTTATTGGTGGATTTTGTCCTCAATCATATTTGTTTGAGAAAGCATAATAATTCTCTTCTCAAAATGCTCTCTACGAAAAATTATAACTGCAGAAAAATTCTATAAACGTCAATAAAATGTAAGACCTAAAAATTCTAAAATAGTTCATTCCGGAAGAGAAAGCACGTGCCTTTAGGATGAAACTTTATGAATAGCCAATTCATTGAGAATTTTACCAACCACTGTAATTAAGTACAATTTAGCGTTTTTTATGTGTATTCTACTTATACCATGTTATTTAAAGCAATACATAGATTTTCAATAAATATATTGAAAGTAAAGCAATGATTTTTGAGAATTACTGAAACACATGAAGAAAAAAATGGGTGTTTAGTGCAAAAATGAGACATGTCCACAATGTAAAACTCATCTCCCTGGGGGTGTGTATTATTGAATTTTGATTAAAATATGGTATTTGCGATAGGGATAGCAATAAAAATGCTACGTTTTTATTTTATTTTTCAAAATTTTAAATCCACGCAAAATCAGTAAAAACATTTTTTTTTTTTTTTTTTGTGTCTCCTATAAAACTAAGTGTTTGTGACATGCCTTATTTCTGCAATCTGTGATTCATATTAAGTGATTACCTGTTACCAATATCACCATAGACTTAACATTTGAAGGAAATTCAGTTCAGAAAAAAAACTAATATATTTTTGATGCAGTTGAATCTTGAAAAAACGTACAGCTTTAGTATAGAACACTTTTCGCGACTTTTCTTTTACTAGCTATTGTACCAGTTTTTCGGAACTTAAATAGCAATAGAAATTATGATTTTTTGTTCGTTGAGAAAATTTATGTTCAGATCACTACACAAACAATTATGCAAATATATATATATATATATATATATATATATATATATATGAGAGAGAGAGAAAATTTACTAGAAGAATAGGTTAGAGAGAATAGGTTATTCTCTATTGTCATTAGCATATTACAGAAATCTTCAATTAAGATAAATATATTTTTTGATAATATACTGTGAATAATAATTAAATTACCGAGCGAAGAATGGGCACAACCGCTAGTATATAATATTAAGCAAAAATAATAAAATTATAATTTAATAATAATCAATATTTGCAGTAATGCACATTTTTTTCATAATTTATACAAATAATTTTACATTAAAATGCATCTTTAGAGAGAAAGTACTTTATGCAAGGCTTGTTTATCGTCTTGACGAAATTCGTATGCGAGACAAGTATTTTTTTAAGAGGTGGGTTATCGTTATGGTATTTTATACAGAAATATGATGCCGAATATTTAAGAAAATTTTTGAGACCTGTTTATATTTTTTAGTAGGATATAAAAGTTTTAACAGTTAGTTTCAGTATGGCTTATTTCATATGTTTGGTACTGAATTTTAAATACGAGGAAAATTTCGTAAAATATCATATTGTTTGAACAGCAACAGAATTCTTAACCATAGTACTCTTTAAAAAATATTACTTCGGAGAAACTTTATGCATAAAATAATGTGAAAATGTTTTCATCTTATGGATATATTGCCGACTTACGCTTTGAAAGTAAAATATATATGAAGCGTACTTCTCGTTATATGAAAACAGTCATTCATTCAGAAGAAAAAAATTAAAATATTTGTTTTAAGTTATTGTTATGTTAATAAGGGACAAAATTACATTAATTATTGAAATAGTATAATTCATGAAATAGTAAAGTTTTCTGCTTATGGTAAAACATAAGTTGCCAACTAATGGTTTGTGAATCACTAATTGTCCTTAAGAGAAAATCTGTCATTCACAGTGAAATGTGGAAAATGAAGGAGTTTTATTAGAATTTATTCTACCTTTTTTGTCAGTTTTAATGCCAGATTTTTTTTAATCATGCATACATTATAGTGCAATACAAACATATGTTCAACCAAGTTATAGAAATCAGGGATAAAAGAGTTCTGCTTTTTTTGCCATAAGTATTTATGTACTGAAAAACGTTGAAATGTTTTGTAGAAAAATACTGTTGGAAAAAAAATATCTCTTTCACCCCTGACAAATGGTAAGTTATTACCTTTCATTAAGTCTAATAGAATGAATCGAAGTGCCTCACTGACAAGAAAATTTTCCTTTGTAAGTGGGTTTAAAGTTACTTGCTTACTCAACATTACCAGATAGAGCAACAAGCTTTTAAAAACATTTAACAATTTCTAAATAGCTTGATAGTTTTTTTTTTCTTTTTTTCTTGTTAAATAAAGAATTGCATGGCAAAATGTATTGAAATATGTACAGTCAATGCGGTAAATATGGCTTGATATATTTCAGGATAAATTGTAACAGTAAAAAATATTAGTCACTGATTTGTGTGTTTATTGCATTATGCATGGTTAATAACTCATATTAAATGAATACATAGTTACTAAATGAATTATTATCAGATTTTATAAAATATATTAAAGTAAAATTATCAAACTCTCAATTCTTAACTATTTGAGGTTTGTGACACATTATATAAAGAGATAAAAGGGACTACTGCTTCATATCTTTGCGTTGAAAAAACATAATTTCTCCCCCCCCCCCCCCAAAAAAAAAAAAAAAAAAAAAAAAAAAGAAAAAAAACCACATTTTTAAAATTTTTTGTCTAATAATTACTAAATATATAAGCTTTTATGCTTAGAAAACATTTATCTTACTGTGTTAAAAAAATCTTTTTCATCTTTTTCAATTTCAGGCATACACTTAAAGATATATTTACACTGTGAGGTTGAGACGTCAGAACGTCACCACAGTTGTTTTAAATAAGCTGGATCCAGCAAAGTAGGAAGCGGGGACGGTTAAAATCACTCCGTCGCCAGTGGCTCGGTGAAGATTGAGGTCGAGCTAGTTTTGTGTCGGCAGTGTGCTGCATTAAAAGACTTAGATTTTGAATACTAGTTAAATTAGAAGTGATTTTTAAAAGTACGGATTGAAATGTAGTGAAAGGAGGGTGTAGGAAGAAGTATAAAAATAGAGATGGTTTTAGTAGATAGTGGATGTTGGAGGATCGTATAGTGGATGTTGGAGGATATTATAGTGGATGTTATGAATCTTAGTTTGACAGATATTGAAAAGTAGAGTAGTGGAGATTTAGTGGCGTGAAGTTAAGTAGTGTTGAGTGTTGGTGAGTGTCTAGTAGTTTTCGGAAAGTTCAAGCTGGGTCAGAAGGGAATCCTCTGTCCCATAGCGAAGCCGTAGTATTGGAGTACGAGTGCGATCGTCTCTACACCTTCGACTATCTGCTGTGGTGAGATATTTAAGATAATTAAACTGTTGATTTATATATTTTTGATTTAGTAATACGCTGACTGAGCTAAGATCTATTTTCCAGGCCGCCCTCCCATTAATCTGTTTCAAATAAACTTTTATTTGTTGTTCAATTAAAGTCTCTGGTTTTCTTAGTAATCTAAGTATTTAAGTTAAGATGGCGTTTGCAGGAACGCAAACGCCACAACACTACGAGGTAAAGTTAACGTATTACAATATATATATATATATATTATAATTATGAATACATAATTAAAAAAAAGTAAAGAAAGTAAAGAAAAAAAAATATATTTTAAATTTATTTTATTAAATGTAAACAGTTCTTCAGAAATAATAATATACTTAATGCTGGTATGTTTTATTGCTCATGTATGCAAAATTTCACAAATCTAAGACAATAGTTTAAAGAAAAGATGTATAACACTCACCCTTCGCTTAATTCTAGGTATTAAAACTTTAACGTAAAATAGTTTTAAAAATTGTTCTTTTATACTTTTACATAGTGCCATTGACGAAATTACTCATACTTCTTCAGTTGTTGAAAAGGCTTTATTAATACACATGAGAAACGTTCAGAAATCTTAAAGTTCCAATTTTGCATATAATAAATACATGATATTCAATCATACTAAACTCTTTTATGTTGAATAATTTATGATCTTACAGTTATTCTTAAAGTATTAGATTAATCAAATAAGGTATTTTTCATACATTTAATCATTCATAAGATTTAGCCATATTTACTTCTTTAATCAGCCGCAGAGGAATATTCTAATAACAACTGTTGATCAACTTTCTATGGATATTTCTGTAACAGTTTTTTTTCCTTATGGTGTGGCATGTTAACAGTGTGGTGCTCAGCAATGATGCAGTATATTTAAATTAAATAAAAATGATAAAATATTATATTTTTTTAATTAGCAAATGAGACACGAAATCATATATTTCACGCCGGCTTGTTGACAAAGTCGGTAGTGAGCTGTCCTCTGCATCTCCAGGTCTCGAGATTGTATCCCCATATAGATAGGGATGTTTAAAGTGTCTCTAATTTGTGGAATGTCTATATATATATATATTTTTTAAAAAATGTAATTCTACTAGATGTCTTACATGCCCTCTTGCTGATGCTTCTCATTTTAGAGATAGCTCTTCTCATGTTACATTTTGTAAAGCTTTTAATATTATTTACTCTCTCAAGTGCAATTTATGCAATATGGTATATATTGGACAAACTAGTAATCCATTACACAAGCGGATTAACTTACATCGCTCCGATATTAAAAAATCACGTCAATTTACCACTAATTTTGAATATATGCACTTCCATCAACATGACTTTAATAATATTACTGTGAAGATTCTTAATTTTAAGAAGAATTTGAATGAACGTCTCCTACTTGAATCACAATATATTAAATCACTGAATACTATCTATCCTTTTGGTTTAAATTCTAATGTTTATAATAAACAACATTCTGTTTATTCCAAGGTTTCAAATATTGAATTTTACAGTAATATTTATAAAACTCTCAATCACTCTTTATATAAAAAGACTACTAGAACTTCTAGGGGATCTTCTAGGTCGTCTTCCCAACATCTGGACATTTCATATATTTTACAAAATCTCAAATCCTTAGAAAGTATTTTTCTTCAGTCTTATAATTGGAAAGTTATACGTAATTTTATTTTTGGAATAAAAAAGAAGTATCTTCTTAAATATTTTAAAGCATTCCATTCTCATTCTTTTGATTCACACTTCAGTGATGTGTTCTTTGATATTTTACACTTTAGGGCTGAGTGTTTTAATATTAAACTTGATTTAAAGGCTGGTCAAAAAATAAATAACTCTCTCTTGGTGATAAATTTTTCTCATCTGGTTTTTAATAAACTTCATATTCACAATTTACTTAATGATCCATCCAATCCTTTTCCCATCAAAAACTTCATCATTCAAAAAACTTTTAAATACAATATTACATTAGGTAGAAAAATATTTAACTACAATAAATTTGCTAAATTTCTTACTTCTAATGATCATCCTCCATGCTATTGTTCTGATTCCAAATATAAATCTTTTTTCAATACATCTCATGGTCATATTATTACTGGTGATATCAATATTGTGGAAAATCTTACTCTTAGATCTTTGATGAAGTATGGTACTAAATTTCGGATGCCCTCAAAATTCAAATTTATTGATATCATTACTCAATTTAATTTAGACTTGGATCTCTTTATATACAAAATTGCTATTGATTATAATAAACCAGTGGAATTTTTTAATGAGTGGAAATTTAAGTTATTGGAGAAATTTAAACTTGATTTAGTTTATAATATGCACCATCTTTCTAATATCAAGTACTATAATTTCAAAGAAATTCATTCAGCAATTTTAGACTTACAGTCTAAATTTATTATTACTTATGTTGACAAGGCGGCTAATAACTATGCAATTATTTGCAAAAAGTATTATAAACAACTTCTTTTTGATACTATGGATACTAGTAATATTTTTCTTAGGATTAATGACAGTATCGATATTAAAAATAGGCATATATTTAATTATTATAAGTTGATAAAAACTAAATGTAATAACTACAATTATCCTTATTTAGTTGTAATTCCAAAATTTCATAAAGATCCTATTAAATTTCGTACTGTTTCTGTTGCCTGCAATGCCTATACTTCTAATGCTAATATTATGTTATTGAATATCCTTAAAAAATTACATAGTTATATTGTTTCTAACAAGTGTAATTTTTTTCTAAAAAATAGTTTTCAACTCAAAAATAAAATTAAAAATCTTACTGATATTACTGGTATAAAAACTTTTGATTTCAATGATCTTTTTAATAATATTGATATTAAAGATATGTTTGATATTATAAATAAACTCTTTGTAGAAAATTTGCAGTATTTAAATCTAAATGTTAGCATAACTCCTTCAGCCTTTAAAACTCTGACTAGGTTTATCCTTTTCCATAACTATATTTTATTCAATAATTATTTATATAAACAACGTTTAGGATTGCCACAAGGTGGAATTGCTTCTAGCATATTAGCTGATCTATACTTATATTATTATGAGCGTGACATTGAGTGTACTAACTTTAAATTACTACGATACATTGATGATATAATTATATTATATTTGGATAAAAATCGCACCAAACTAGACTTACCTGTCAAATATCCTGAAAATCTGTCTCTAAGTAGTACTGATTTGGATTCTAGTGTCATTAATTTCTTAGATTTAAAAATTATTCTTAATAGTAATGGCCAATTAGAATTTGACTTGTACGATAAAAAGAAAGATTTCCCCTTTAAGGTAAATTTTTTCACTAACTTTAAAACATGCTTACATAAATCTGTATTTGTCAATATTCTTCTTAATTATAATCTAAGGATCAAATATTTAGTGTCTGACAAACATCAAAAATTACAATTTCGATTCTTTAAAAATTAAGCATTAATTAATGGCTATCCCAAACACTTAATAAAAAAATTCTTTTAATTATTTATTTATTTATTTATTTTTTTTCTCTGCATACATTTTATTCAAATTTAAATTTACGTTTAAATATTAGGTATTATTTTTTGGTTTTCTATCAAATACATTGATTATTTGAATCCTAAATTTATTTGATTGTATTTTTCCATTATTTTCATCTTATTACTCCAGATGGCAGCACTATTCATGATTCAATATTAGGAATCATCATCTGTTTATTTCAGGATTTGAATCCTTACCCTAAATGAATTCCACTGTGAATCCTAAAAATTACTCTATGGTCCATGCTATTTTGAACTAATTAACTGTGAATCTAACTGATAACTGATTGTTACATTTTTACATGTGCGACGTTTATTGCTTCAATTTCATTTTTGAAAGGTTAAAGTAATCTTATTCTTCTACAATTTTATGGGTTTTTTATTTATTTTTATTTATTTATTTATTTATTTTTTAATCTTATATTTAAATGGTTATGGTTTTTCATATTTAGGTAAAGGTTTTATTATGATTATCGATTTATTATGATCTTCGTTTTTCGTTTTTCTGTTTTGACTAAGTATATTTCTTTTTTGAGTTGTGTTCATATCAAATATTATATTCAGTAAGATGAATTTTTGTATCTTTGTATTTTTATTTTAATCTTAATTTTATATGGTTATGGTTTGTCATATTAGGTTATAGTTTTATTTTTATATTCTTCTTTAATGGATTGTCTATGGGTGTTTCGGGCCTGCGAACAAAGAAATTCTTAGCTTTTGCTTTCTTTGTTACAGAAAAACATCCATATTTTAGCATATTTGCATTCTACCAGGCCCTTGAAAACGTTAGAATGCAAATAATGCTTTTTTTCCATTTCCAATTTCCAATATTTATTTTGATTTTTCTTTAATTATTCTTTGATTTGATATGGGTAGTCTCAGCTTGTGATCCGAGGAATTGTTTTGATACTGAAGTTGATTCATCTTTAAATTTCATAAAAACATTTTTGCACTGATTATATTAATGTTTTTCAATATTTATATCATTTCTAAGGTAATGCTGCATATAGCGCTTTATTTGGAAATGAAGCTTTTTATTAATATTTTATTATTTTTATTTTTAATTCATAATATGTTTGCACAATTTTTGCTATTACTTAAGCAGTTTATTAATTTTCACAAAATTTTTTTAAATACATCATTTTATAGCTGCTGTTGCGCATTTTATGTTGTATTACTACTATTATTACTACTATTATTATTATCTATAATACTATTTCAATTCTTATATCAATTCTTGTTCAGTGTATTACAATTCACATTCAGTGTTTTACAATTTAATGATCATTTTGAACTACTTTCATCATTCATATAGCAAGTTTCTTTACTGGTAATATTGTGTGTTTTACTACATTATTATTTGTTAGTCATCCTTTTTTTTTTTTTTTTTTTTTTTTTTTTTTTTTTTTTTTGGGGGGGGGAGGGGTCTATTTTAAATAACTTATTATTGTATATATTGTTGTATATATCATTGATGAATTTTCATCATGGCTATGACTACTTTTTGTAAATATTAATACTTTTTTCATACTTTTCTACTAAAGGTTGTTTATGTATTTATACAATTTTGTGCTCCATTTATTTTAATCCAGAATTTCAAAAGAATTATTATGTTCAAAAAATATTTATTTTACTCAAGATTCTCTAAAGTTTTAGTTTTTTTTATAGGAAAACATATTTATCTATTTTTACGAATTTATCAAGCTTCTATTATAATTTTGCAAGCTTAGTTAAATTCCAATATTTTTTATAATTATTGTCTCAATTTATTATATATCCAATATTTATCTTCATTATTCATTAAATGGTTGTTCTAAGTAAATTCCTAGCGCCTGGCAAAAAAGGCAAATCTTATGGTTTGTCTTGTGCTCGGTACAGAGTAATGTATAGGGATTACTCTGGATCGTCATCCAGCTACCTATATCATCCTCCTCTTCGCAATTTATTTTTTAAAAAATGTAATTCTACTAGATGTCTTACATGCCCTCTTGCTGATGCTTCTCATTTTAGAGATAGCTCTTCTCATGTTACATTTTGTAAAGCTTTTAATATTATTTACTCTCTCAAGTGCAATTTATGCAATATGGTATATATTGGACAAACTAGTAATCCATTACACAAGCGGATTAACTTACATCGCTCCGATATTAAAAAATCACGTCAATTTACCACTAATTTTGAATATATGCACTTCCATCAACATGACTTTAATAATATTACTGTGAAGATTCTTAATTTTAAGAAGAATTTGAATGAACGTCTCCTACTTGAATCACAATATATTAAATCACTGAATACTATCTATCCTTTTGGTTTAAATTCTAATGTTTATAATAAACAACATTCTGTTTATTCCAAGGTTTCAAATATTGAATTTTACAGTAATATTTATAAAACTCTCAATCACTCTTTATATAAAAAGACTACTAGAACTTCTAGGGGATCTTCTAGGTCGTCTTCCCAACATCTGGACATTTCATATATTTTACAAAATCTCAAATCCTTAGAAAGTATTTTTCTTCAGTCTTATAATTGGAAAGTTATACGTAATTTTATTTTTGGAATAAAAAAGAAGTATCTTCTTAAATATTTTAAAGCATTCCATTCTCATTCTTTTGATTCACACTTCAGTGATGTGTTCTTTGATATTTTACACTTTAGGGCTGAGTGTTTTAATATTAAACTTGATTTAAAGGCTGGTCAAAAAATAAATAACTCTCTCTTGGTGATAAATTTTTCTCATCTGGTTTTTAATAAACTTCATATTCACAATTTACTTAATGATCCATCCAATCCTTTTCCCATCAAAAACTTCATCATTCAAAAAACTTTTAAATACAATATTACATTAGGTAGAAAAATATTTAACTACAATAAATTTGCTAAATTTCTTACTTCTAATGATCATCCTCCATGCTATTGTTCTGATTCCAAATATAAATCTTTTTTCAATACATCTCATGGTCATATTATTACTGGTGATATCAATATTGTGGAAAATCTTACTCTTAGATCTTTGATGAAGTATGGTACTAAATTTCGGATGCCCTCAAAATTCAAATTTATTGATATCATTACTCAATTTAATTTAGACTTGGATCTCTTTATATACAAAATTGCTATTGATTATAATAAACCAGTGGAATTTTTTAATGAGTGGAAATTTAAGTTATTGGAGAAATTTAAACTTGATTTAGTTTATAATATGCACCATCTTTCTAATATCAAGTACTATAATTTCAAAGAAATTCATTCAGCAATTTTAGACTTACAGTCTAAATTTATTATTACTTATGTTGACAAGGCGGCTAATAACTATGCAATTATTTGCAAAAAGTATTATAAACAACTTCTTTTTGATACTATGGATACTAGTAATATTTTTCTTAGGATTAATGACAGTATCGATATTAAAAATAGGCATATATTTAATTATTATAAGTTGATAAAAACTAAATGTAATAACTACAATTATCCTTATTTAGTTGTAATTCCAAAATTTCATAAAGATCCTATTAAATTTCGTACTGTTTCTGTTGCCTGCAATGCCTATACTTCTAATGCTAATATTATGTTATTGAATATCCTTAAAAAATTACATAGTTATATTGTTTCTAACAAGTGTAATTTTTTTCTAAAAAATAGTTTTCAACTCAAAAATAAAATTAAAAATCTTACTGATATTACTGGTATAAAAACTTTTGATTTCAATGATCTTTTTAATAATATTGATATTAAAGATATGTTTGATATTATAAATAAACTCTTTGTAGAAAATTTGCAGTATTTAAATCTAAATGTTAGCATAACTCCTTCAGCCTTTAAAACTCTGACTAGGTTTATCCTTTTCCATAACTATATTTTATTCAATAATTATTTATATAAACAACGTTTAGGATTGCCACAAGGTGGAATTGCTTCTAGCATATTAGCTGATCTATACTTATATTATTATGAGCGTGACATTGAGTGTACTAACTTTAAATTACTACGATACATTGATGATATAATTATATTATATTTGGATAAAAATCGCACCAAACTAGACTTACCTGTCAAATATCCTGAAAATCTGTCTCTAAGTAGTACTGATTTGGATTCTAGTGTCATTAATTTCTTAGATTTAAAAATTATTCTTAATAGTAATGGCCAATTAGAATTTGACTTGTACGATAAAAAGAAAGATTTCCCCTTTAAGGTAAATTTTTTCACTAACTTTAAAACATGCTTACATAAATCTGTATTTGTCAATATTCTTCTTAATTATAATCTAAGGATCAAATATTTAGTGTCTGACAAACATCAAAAATTACAATTTCGATTCTTTAAAAATTTAGCATTAATTAATGGCTATCCCAAACACTTAATAAAAAAATTCTTTTAATTATTTATTTATTTATTTTATTTATTTATTTATTTATTTATTTTTTTTCTCAGCATACATTTTATTCAAATTTAAATTTACGTTTAAATATTAGGTATTATTTTTTGGTTTTCTATCAAATACATTGATTATTTGAATCCTAAATTTATTTGATTGTATTTTTCCATTATTTTCATCTTATTACTCCAGATGGCAGCACTATTCATGATTCAATATTAGGAATCATCATCTGTTTATTTCAGGATTTGAATCCTTACCCTAAATGAATTCCACTGTGAATCCTAAAAATTACTCTATGGTCCATGCTATTTTGAACTAATTAACTGTGAATCTAACTGATAACTGATTGTTACATTTTTACATGTGCGACGTTTATTGCTTCAATTTCATTTTTGAAAGGTTAAAGTAATCTTATTCTTCTACAATTTTATGGGTTTTTTATTTATTTTTATTTATTTATTTATTTATTTTTTAATCTTAAATTTAAATGGTTATGGTTTTTCATATTTAGGTAAAGGTTTTATTATGATTATCGATTTATTATGATCTTCGTTTTTCGTTTTTCTGTTTTGACTAAGTATATTTCTTTTTTGAGTTGTGTTCATATCAAATATTATATTCAGTAAGATGAATTTTTGTATCTTTGTATTTTTATTTTAATCTTAATTTTATATGGTTATGGTTTGTCATATTAGGTTATAGTTTTATTTTTATATTCTTCTTTAATGGATTGTCTATGGGTGTTTCGGGCCTGCGAACAAAGAAATTCTTAGCTTTTGCTTTCTTTGTTACAGAAAAACATCCATATTTTAGCATATTTGCATTCTACCAGGCCCTTGAAAACGTTAGAATGCAAATAATGCTTTTTTTCCATTTCCAATTTCCAATATTTATTTTGATTTTTCTTTAATTATTCTTTGATTTGATATGGGTAGTCTCAGCTTGTGATCCGAGGAATTGTTTTGATACTGAAGTTGATTCATCTTTAAATTTCATAAAAACATTTTTGCACTGATTATATTAATGTTTTTCAATATATATATATATATATATATATATATATATATATATATGTATGTATGTATTTTTATTTTGTAGTAATAAAACTTGTAAATCCATGTGGTCAGGGTTATTCGAGATATAAGCGGTCCCCGAGACAAGGAGATAGTCTCTGTACTCATAAAGCAAACAAACACAACTTTCACTTTATCGATACGCTTGTTAGCTTTAAGCTTTTTAACCAATATTAGAATCGTGATAATTAATGTTTTGCCATACATATAACGCTCCACAAACATGTTGGGGGAAAATACTTAATATAAATGTATTTTATCTAACTAACTAATTTTACTTTTTTTTTTTGAGATTTCTTTTGCATGCTCTTAAAATTTTACTTTATTTTTCTATTTGTTTTTCCTTTCTATTTCGAATACGTCGAAAGAAATTCATCTTTTGAAATAAAACAAAATAATATTCAAATTATAGCAAATACAGTATCTTTAAGGGGGAAAAATCAATTTGAAATCTTTTCAATCACAATTTAATCTGAATTCGGTTTTAAAATTTCAAGGATAACAACCAAAAAATCTATCTGTAATTTTAGAAAATTAATACAGACTTAATAAAACGTGTCACAAAAACTTTGTCTAAAATCTCGATTTCTAATTTATTTACTTAAGGAAAAATGAAAAATTGAAAAGTTATTTTTATATGCCGAATAAAGATATTTTTTAAATTTATTAATTAATAAATAATGGACTATTTTTAGCATTTACTCAATTTAGTGCAATATATTTTGAAATTGTAAGACAAAATTAATATTATCAGTTATCTGTTATCTGTTATACATTCATTTAAAATCATGCAATTACAATATCTCAGCAAAAATAATCCATTATCTGGTAAATGATATTATTTGTAATATTAGTACATAATAAAGTAATACATACATACATATATATATATATATATATATATATATATATATATATATATATCTATTGGCTTGTTCTAAATGATGACTACATCGGCGAAATATAATTAATTATATTATATATATTATATTAATGTGACACAATACACAAGATATACACAGTTATCGGATATATGCAAATCTAAATCACATGCAATTAAAATATCTGTAAAAATACACCGAAATACGTGGTAACTTAAATTCCCTGCAAAGCCATAACTTACACCAAAATTGGTTAACCCACAATTGTTAGATAGAATATTATAATTACTTCGATTACATTTTAAATATTTCAAACAGTACAGTAAATCTAAAATCATAACTGTGCAATTTTTGTATTGTTTAACTTCCGAATATGTCTTACTTGTATTGGGGATAACATAATATATTTTAGGCAATAAAAATGAGTTGAATGCATAGATTAAATACAAAAATTATTTATCTTTAGATATTCGTTTTCAAAGAAATGAATAAACATAATTAAGTCATACGCACATTGATATATCTTAAAGTACGAAGAACTGCATATTTATTAATAACTGCAATATCTCAAATGTTACGAAAAGTAGGACATTAACTACGGTTAAGAACTAAAGTTGGAAAGTTTTGTATTCTACGTCATATTTTATGTGTTTTAAAAGTAATTTTTCTAGAATGTAAAAGAAATAATATTATGTGTATTAATATATATGTGTAAGGTTAAATTTGGCATAGAAGCACTTGAAAAAATAACTTGAATTAACTAATATATTTTCAAACCATTTATCATAATGTTTAGGAAATATATATATATATATATATATTATTTTATTTAAATTATTATTTTTATATTTTAAACTAGAATTTACTAGTGACTGTATTTAAAGGAATTTCCAAAACACCATGAATTCTAAATCAATTTATAAATAAAAATTTAAACAAATTCCATCGAAATCACGTAAAACCTCGTTTCATGTCCCAGTTGCCTTCAGTAGCGTCTTTACGCCTATTATGTATCGATTTCGGGTGTCTGCTGGTTTCATTTGGCATTAACTGAACATTTAAATTTAGGAGATAACTGGACAGTAAGTGGTGCTTATAAAATTCAAGAACTATGTTTTTCGGACAGACTGTCATCTTCACTCTATTACAACAGATGTACCAAAAAACAATCTCCACAGCTACAAAAAGTTTTATTAATTAAAAAAAGAAAGAAAGAATCGGAAAATAAAAAATCGGGCTTCGGGGGCTGCAACAGTATAGCTCAAAACGGACTTCCACGCAAAATTCTGTATCTCTGCGATGAGTGGTTTGCCAAGAAAGCAATCAAAACACCTTCAAGTTTTACTTTGTTTTCCATCATTTTCTTGTCATCCACAAGGTTTAGGATAATGTTAAGACAGCGCAATATTTCCATTTATCAATTCACATCTTTTCTGTTAGTATCTTCAAGAAGTAAAACAGTGGCCCTTAAATAATTGAACCCACGACCATTTCAGCATGAACACATTGAACCCACGACCATTCCACACGCGTTTTCAGCATGACGCTCTAACGAACTGAGGTAATGAGCCATGGCAAAAAAAAAAAAAAAAAATTACATTACCCGGAAACGATTATTTCAGAAATTCATACATTTTTAGTAATAATAATAATAATAATAATAATAAAACCTAATTAAAAGTTTGGAAATTTGTCTTAGACGTGCATCAGGACATGTTAAAATGCACCTCCATGCATTCTATATGTCTGCGATCAGCAATTTACATTCAAAGCGACTGATATACACACGAATATACACACAAACATGTGCTTTTATCATATGTAGAAATATAAAATATAAAATATAAAAGTATAAAATGAAAACTATCTATATACTTAAATAATGCACTGTAAAAAAAGAATCCTCACTGGCAGACATTAGCCGAGAATTTTATGGAGAGCCATAAACTTTATGGAAAATAAACAAGAATTGCGATAATTACAACAAAAATAATCTGGTGTGTCACTAACACGATTTTCTCTTACCTGAAATTTAATACTATAAATACAGATTGGAGATTAAGGGGTAAAATAACGAGTACTGTTGTGTAAACTTACGTTAAAACAATTCAAGTTACTCTTAGGAACAGCTTTATTTGACAAATAATTCTGTGTAAATACATGGTATATTCATTTATATAGAATTCAAATCTGTTATTAAATTTAAATGTTCATTTAAAATTATCCTGACAACTTCAACACGCAAGATTCCTTGAAACGTACCAATTTTAATCAAATTTTACTAGTAACAAACCTATTAACTTCAAAATATAACATATGGATCACCTGAAATTATTTGTTTTTAATTTACTCTAAGAGACACAGACAAAGATTAAATGTTAAAAAATTGACTTTAGCATTCAAAAAGCCTCAAAACGTGTAAATATACAAAAAATCAAGCAATGAATATTTTTATAAAAAATATATTATTTACCGTATGGCTATTAGGAATTTCAATTCCTGAGCAGCTTTCTTGGGCATGGTAAAATATTACAGTAAAGCATTTTCACTAACAATAAAAAAGAATGTCATGGCATATAATATATATATATTTATATGGCATATAATATATACATATATATATATATATATATATATATCTTTCATTTGGTTTAGTGCAGTCTATTGGAGTTAAACTTTACTTACCTGCAATTTCTCCCATAGATGTAATGATGTATTTGGATTATCTAGAATGTACACGAGCCATTTTCTTCATCTCAACGAAAAGTTTAGTGTAGCATCCCTATATGATAAACATTTTGAATGCCAAGTTTGGACTTTCCGTTATTATTTATCCTTGAGAAACGCTGATAACAGGCAGACACACACACACACGCGCGCAGACAAACAGACAAACCGCTAAAAACATGCTTTCCGGATTCAGGAGACCTCGAAACATGTAAATATAACAAAGCCTCAATTTCGAAAATTTGACCTAAAATTTGTCCCTTTTTCTACCATATAGTATATGTGTAAGTGAAAATAAAAAGTGTAAAATTTACTGCTGAACCGTGGGAGCTAGGATTCAGATTTTTAAAGTGTGATTTTAGATTTAAAATTGTAGATAAAGAGCAAATTTTCTTAGAAAAGATACCGGAAAGCAAACGTAATTAAATATTGTATTTACATAAGTAAATAAATAGAACATTTAATTTGTAACTAATACGTCATAAACTTTGAATAAACCTCATTCACTAAGACATTTTTCGGTATATTGCGGAAACTGTTTACATCAATAAATGAACTATCTTCAGTGTGGGTCATATTTATTTTATCGATAAATATATATACATACATACATAATGTGAGAAATCGTGGTTTAAAAACATTTTTTTAAAAATAGAAATCCTTAAAATTTTAGATCCGTTTTATAAAAACCTATACTTATTTTATTACGCTACTGCAATCTTCGTTATGTATGTCGAAAAGTAAAGTCAAGACCACGATTTTTCTAACATAATGTGTATTACAGTTGAGTATATGTATTTAAAAAAAAAAAAAAAAAAAAAAAAAAAAAAAGAAATACAAAACAAATCATTTAGAAATTATCTCACTAACCATACACAATCAACTTTTTTAATGTTTTTTTTAGTTTTTTTCATTTACTTATAAATGAAAATATTTATATTTCATTTACTTATAAACTTCAAATATATCATTTTACTCATTTTTTAACCGACTTCAAAAAAGAAGGAAGGTTCTCAATTCAAACCGTATGTTTTTTTTATGTTTGTTAGCTCATAACTTCTGAACGGATACTCCGATTTTGATACTTTTTGTTTTGTTGAAAAGGTCTTGGTCTGACTTAGGTCCCATTGTAATATCTTTACGATCTAAAGAAAATACAGGGTGCCTAAAAAAATCAGTCCCAACTATTTTAACTGCTAAACGGCTGCAGCTATAGTGATATAAATGGTATGCAAGTATAGCAAAGTGGTCATGCAGTACAAGGTTAAACCGCTTGCAGCGCCACCTGGTGGAAAATAGAGCAGTTAGTGTTCCTATCTCAAAAATGGTTCTAGAGAAAAAAGTGAATTACAAAATTGAAGAGTATAGACATTCATGCTAGCGTTCCTATCTCGGAAACGGTTCAAGACAGGGGAAAAAGTTAATTATAAAATTGAAGAGCATCATCGATTTAGTACGAAAAGATAGTTTGGACATTGATGCTAAAAACACAATGCTAAAAACGTGCATTTGTTTGTTCGCAATTTCTTACACTATGCACACTTGAACTACGATGCACACTTTGCAGCGTAGCGGATGACACGCATACTCTGTGGTTCAAAGTACTGGTACTGTAGGCGGTCACATCGATTAGCGCAAAGTCGTTATCAACCAACTTCAGACAGTAGGGTGTTCTTAATTCGAGCTAAGTGTTGTTGTTGGTGTTTGTAAGCTTATAACTTCGTAAGAGATGCTCTAATTAACCGACTTCAAAAAGGAGGAGGTTCTCAATACAAAGCCTATGATTTTTTGTTTTTGTTTGTTAGCTCATAACTTCTGAACGGATGATCCGATTTTGATACTTTTTGTTTTATTGTAAAGGTCTTGGTCTGAAATAGTTCCCATTGTAATATCTTTACGATCAAAAGAAAATACAGGGTGCCCAAAAAAGTCAGTCCCAACTCTTTTAACTGCTGAGCAGCTGCAGTTATAGTCATAAAAATGGTATGTAGCTACAATAAAGTGGATATGTGCAATGCGGTTCAACCGCCTACAGCGCCACCTGGCAGAAAATGCTGGAGGTAGCGCTCCTATCTCGGAAACGGTTCAAGACAGGGGAAAAAGTGAATTATAAAATTGCAGAGCATCATCGATTTAGTACAAAAAGATATTTTAGACATTAATGCTAAAAACAGAACGCTTAAAACTTGCATTTGTTTGTTCACAATTTCCTATTTTGTGCACACTTGAACGACATTGCATATGTTATAGCGTAGAGGGTGACATTTATGCTATGTAGAATTCAAAGTATGGTTATTGTAAGCGGTCACATCAATTAACGCATAGACGTTTCAAACCGACTTCATGAAGGAAGAAGTTCTCAATACAAACCATGTTTCTCGTTGTTGTTGTTGTTGAAATTTGTTAGCTTATAACTTCGTAAGAGATGATTTAATTTTAAAACTTTTTTTGTTGTCGTAATGATCCTGGCCTGAAAAAGGTTTCATCACGATGTCATTAAGATATAAACAAATTACAGGATACTTACAAAAGTCTGTTCTCACTCTAACTGCTGAACGCATGCAGCTACACTAGTAAAAGCAGTATATAAGTATCGATGTTGAAACTTCTGTCCGTCAGCTGCAATGCATATTTTGCTCTTTTTTTGAACTATACGCTTCGCAATTTCCAGCGCAGCGGGTGACACATATTCACTGTAAAGTTCAATGTATATGCCTAACAGAATTTTTGGTTACGAATACAGCGTATCCGTTCTTTACATTTCTAAATACATTTTAATTTAACGTATGTTCATTCAATAGATAGTTTTTTGCTCATATCCGATAAAGTTAAGAAAAGTGACACAACTAAAAAATGCAGCATTTGAGAAAAATCAAATTAAAAATAGATTGTCCAGAATAAAACTGGCATAACTGTCTCTCTAGTGGATAACTTTGTAGATGGGTATGTAACTTCTTTGTTCACACTGGGTGCATTTCATGTATTTTTCAGTGACATAATTCATTGTTTGAGTTATGTCCCTTTTCTTGGAAGTTGTGATTTGTGAAACTGCCGTCGAACGTCTTCTGATGTTCTGCTATATGAATAAATTTTCACTGAAAAGAGAAAAATAAAATCTTTTTGTAAAAAAATAGAACCGACTCCAAAAAGCAACTGCTATTCAAACAACTAAAAAAAAAAAAAAAAAAAAAAAAATGGTACAAAATGAAACTGTAAATTGCGCCTAAAAGTATAAAATAATTTCCTTCGCCAAACAACCTATAACACTACATCTAATCATAACTTTTGAAGTCGGCGCAAAATTAAATAAAATTTGATACCTTTATTCAAAACAAAACTCAAATCCTATTCAAAATACACATCTTACATGATAGTTATCAAAGTTATACCAAATTTGCAAAGGAAACTCTAACTTCGTAGAAACCTAAATACCGCATTGTGACGAATTTTCTATGTAGATGATACTAATGGATCAATTGCATACAGTGATAAAATAATAAATGAAACATGAAAATGGATCATTCGAGACAACAGCATTTCTTGCTACCGATCTAAAAACAAACCTTTGAAAACTAATTAAATTTTATTTAATTTTGCGCCGACTTCAAAAGTTATGATTAGATGTAGTGTTATAGGTTGTTTGGCGAAGGAAATTATTTTATACTTTTAGGCGCAATTTACAGTTTCATTTTGTACCATTTTTTTTTTTTTTTTTTTTTTTTTAGTTGTTTGAATAGCAGTTGCTTTTTGGAGTCGGTTCTATTTTTTTACAAAAAGATTTTATTATTAAATACCGGTAACGCATTTTTTATGATAAGCATTGATCAGTGATAGTAATAATCCTTGTGTAAACAAATTAAAATTAAAAATATTCAACCTCTTAATGTATTATGGATAAAAGATCATACTTGCGTTCATTTTAAACATTTCTTAGAACAAATTACAGATTCACTTAATGATATGTTATGCGGCTCTTATATTTATTCGTAAAAACAAATTATAGAGACAAAATTCGGTAATCTTTTTATGGACCCAGAAAACTATATAAAAAACTTAAATCATTTATAATTTATTCCGCAGCACTGCTACTTTTGCACACCAGATTTTTTCAAGGCAAATTTAATATTTATTCAGTTGTAAGTGCATATGAGAAAACATTACACACACACACACACACACACAAAAAAAAAAAAAACAGCTGCGTAAAAGGGAGATTACTAGTAATGACTACGGAAAAAAAGGGTTAAATTTCGGCAACGCTGCATAAATGAAAATTGAGGTATGTTTCGAAATATAATTTTGAAAATGTTGGTGTTTTCATGCTATTTATCTAAAATCATAACCAAAGAAAAAAAAAAAAAAACGTAATTTAAAATCTTCGAGTTAAGCTTAAAAATTTGCCACGAAAAATTGTGTTTGTATACATAGAATTTTTATTGATGTCAGAAAAACACAAGATAAAATATTTCAGTTTACGTCACGCTAAAATTTTAGAAACAGTAAAATATTTACGTTGAACTTGTGGAAGTGTAAATAAAAAAAAAAAAAATAGTAGCAATCATTGTGGTGCTTAAATCGATTTCTATCTTGCCCCCCAAAACCGCATTGTTTTATTTTATTTTTCATGAATAATTTTTATTTCGTGTCATTTAATTATGTTACACAAAATGTTATTTCAAATGTCAATATACAGGATGGTTATAATTAAACTTTCCCTATAAACAGCATTCTACAGCGCGAACGGGTGAACGAAATACAATGCAATTTGATATATAGACTTTACACGAGATGCGGTTACGGAATTTCGAAAACAAAAGTTCCAAAATGTCCACCAGAGGGCTCCTTTTCAGGCAAAACATAAATTTAACGCAATAAACAACCAAAAAAGAATATAGAAACAATATTAACAATCCAGAACGAGAATTATGAGTAATAAAATGTAAATCCAGGAAAAGCTGTCAGTTCTAGGAAAACATTGTCGAGATTTGCATGCTTGCGAAGAGGAAGCTTTATGGAAATTAGCGTACTGTTATTTTTTTCTTACATTTACTTAGTGTGGTTCGATGACAAGCTGATCAGAAACTTGCCAATAAATGTTAATATTGTTTTTGTATTCCGTTTTTTGTTGTTTATTGTGTTAAATTTAATGTTTTTTTTGGAAAAGGCGCCCTCTGGTGGACATTTTTGAACTAAAATTTGTTTTTCAAAATTGCGTGAGTGCATCCCATGTACGGTCTATACACCAAATTTCGTTGCATTCCATTCATCCGTTTGCGCTGTAGGATGTTGTTTATAGGGGGAGTTTAATTATAACCACCCTCTATATTCCGCACATGTAAACGAAACTTGACATAAGACATTCAACATGAAATATTTTTGATGTTCTAACCAAATATTATATAATTTACGATAAGTAACCGCTTGAATAATTACATTACTTTGTATACTGTAAAAATTCTTTAAAGAGTAAATCATAAAAAAAATGTATAAGAAACATTAGCAGAAACATTATTATCAAAAGAAATTCTCTTTTCTATATCAGAAAAATGTACTGTAAAAATGTATGTCGAAAAAAAAAAAAAAAAAAAAAAAAAAAATCAAATACATTGACGTTTTAATAATAATAAAAAAGTAATCACCCTAATAAGAATATATTTTATTTTAAGGGATCAAATTACAGTTTTAACTGTACTCTGTTTGCGATAACGCCACACCTGTTTAGTTATATATATATATCCATGGTTTGGAACACATAAAATAATTAAAGAAAAAAAAGAGAGAGAGAGAGAGTGAGAGAGAGACGATTAGAAAAATACATACTGACTGCAACTATTTTTTAAAAAGTTATCCGTGATTTGAAACAAATAAAAGACAAAGAGAAAAACTGAAGAAAAGAAATAAGAATGTATTTAAGACAAACAAACAGTTTGAGTTACGTGTCATGAAAAATTCTTATCTATCTCGTATAACATTTTTTAAAATAAATATTAAAGCTTAACACACTACGAGGTGCATTTAAAAAAAAAAAAATGTCTCTAAATAGATATTTGGAACTATAATGTGCAAACCAATTGTGTTATGTATACTGTTTTCAGAAGTGAACATTCTATAAGTGAACATAAATTACCCATATCCATTTCCAAAAATACTAAATTTATTTCTAAAACGGAGAGCACATTCAAACAGACGGGCATAAAGAAAGAGAGACGAATTAGAATTACCAAAAATTTACAAATTTTAAAAGTATTAAAATAATAATAATAATTATTATTATTAAAAAAAAAAAAAGCTAACATTTGACATGCAGTAATTTTCTCCAATGAGTCCAAATACTTCTGTGTGTCTTCTGGACTTTTTATTAACTATTTAATTTTTATTATAATGCCATAAAAATATTCCCTATATTGCATCTGGAAAATACACCTTTATGTAACTATTTCATAACTGTTTTGCATAATATAATATAATTTATTTATGCCTAAAAAATAAAATTAAAATTAAGGGTTTAAATTACATCATGTGTACAAGTAAAATGATTAGTATTTCTTCATCTTTCAATTTCAATTGGCAGAATACTACAGTAAAGCAGAAAACATTAAATAATATGTATCATTCAAGAAATTCTAAAATTGTATACGTAACAGAGAACGTGAATGTACAAAGTAACTTGCCAGACAATGACTGGACGACCATATGTAAAAACAGTTTTAAATATATTTGAAAATATTTTAATACCATAATATGGCTAAAATTGCTTTACGTTAAATTTAAAAATGTCCTTCGTTCAAGAGAGACATACGGACATAAAAACATATGGAACTCGTGAACAGGATTAAAAATTTTGTTCCTGTAAATCTATTTATACTATTTAAAATATAGTAAAAAATTAAATTTATATTTATCTAATGCATAAGTTCTAATAATTGTTTAAAAATTAATCTGATATATTCATTATATATATATATATAATATTTAATCGGAAAATATATTTATTTTTAAATATATTCAAGAACTTGTGAAATATTTTTTAATTCTATTAGATAATGCAGTCTTTTTAACTTTCTCTTACCCATAAGGTAGAAAAAGTGTTGTTTTTGGGTCAAATTTTCGAAAGCGAGATTTTGTTATATTTACACGTTTTGAGGTCCACTAAATACGAAAATCATGTTTTTAGCAAATGGTCTGTGTGTATGTCTGTGTGTCTGTCTGTGTGTCTGTATGTGTGTCTGTCTGTGTGTCTGTGTCTGTCTGTGTGTCTGTCTGTTATCAGCATATCTCAAAAACAAATTATGGCAGAAAGTTCAAACTTGGTATTCTAAATGTGTATCATATAGGGATGCCACAGTAAGCTTTTCGTTAAGATCAAACAAATGGTTCGTGTACAGGGACAATCAAGAGAATTCTAATACATTACGTCTATGGGGGAAATTGCAGGTAAGTAGAGTTTAACGTGTATAGACTGCACAAAACCAAATGAAACGAATATATATTTTTTGTAATAGAGATAGTTAACTGGTAAAAAAACTGTGTATGTAGGAGCCTCGCCTCACCCCCCCCCCCCCTGGGGGGGAAGTCCCCTCTCGAGGGGAGTAAATTTTCATGATGGGTATCTTTCAAAAGCGCTCGTCAATACCTTTAAAACGAATGGTTGAACCATCGATCTGCGATAATTTAAAACAAAGTTATCGATTTTTTTCACTTTTAACGAAAACAAAACTTAGAAAAAAAAAAAAATCGTATTTTTTTTTTTTTTTTTTTTTTTTTAATATTGCGAATAAAATGGACTTTTTTTTGCATATTTAGTGTTACACTACTTCTCTAATATGGAAATCGTCTGCATTATCATAAAAGGTAATTTTTTCAAATAATAATTTTAATAAATTATTTTTTAAAAAGAGAATTATTTTTTAATAACCGAATTAAATTTTATATAAATCTAGGTGCATTAATGAAAAGGGGGGTTGAGGTGGGCGGTAGCCCCCTCACACAGAATTAATTATCATATGAAACTCTTCCGAAGCCTAATTTGATTTGTTTAACATAGGTTTACACAACATGGTTATCTTACCTCTTAATCTCCAACCTATATTTATAGTATTAAATTTCAGGGTAAGAGAAAGTCGTGTGAGTGACACACCAGATTATTTTTTTTTTTTAATATTAACAAAAATATATATAGCTAACGAACTGTTGGCGCGAAAGAAGCACCTCTGGTCAACAAGGATGTTTGTGCCCCAAGACATTGCTGCCAGAATTTTTTGAACATTGATATTCTTGATAGTTTTCTGGCAAAGTTTAGCAATTGACTATAACTGAAATTACAATTTGTAATTTCTGGTGGAAAATGAAATAAAAGACCCAGAACGCAAACACCCTTGCATAAACCATACCCACCTTTCACACATTTTATAGCTGCAGAGTGTACAATAATATTAATACAATGTGTAATAATACAATGTGTATTATTATATGATACCACTGCTATTAGTAAAGGATACAAAAATAATAACAATGTTTCTTTAACATATAAAAGAACGTAGTAGAAAATTTTGATCTCGTAAAAAAATGAATTGCAATATAATTTAAAAAATGCATCACTGTACCCTTACAGTTCTGTTAGAAATATTGTCAAATTGTTTAATTCGTATCTATTTTTATTTTAATAATAATATATGCATATATATATATGTGTGTGTGTGTGTGAAAGAGAGAGAGAGAGTATCTGTCTCTTTGTGTATATAACTTTTAACACTAATGAAAACATTTATTTTTGTTTTTACTGATTTAATATATTTTTTTAAGTAAATAATTTTATTAATAAATTAAAATATTATAACAACTACAATTTTCTGCACCAGTTAAAAAATTAAATAAATAAATATATAAATAATCGTATTTTAAATCTACTAAAGCTTTTCAGATAATATCTAAAACTTTACTATTTACATATATTGTTATTGAGAATATTAACACATCTCAAATTAATTTTATCTCAAATACATTTAAAGATTTATATATAAACAAAAAAAAAAAAAAAAAAAAAAAAAAAAAAAAAAGATCACACTACATGTCATTTTTAAATCATGAAACACACTAACGATTCTGAAATATAATCAACTATTCATGTCACATACAGAATAAACATGCTGAGTAATGTAAAACTAAAGATGGAAATTTTTCATTCGGTCACAGTTTGTGCCTTAAAGCTATTTATATGACTTATGGATTTTGCAAAGAAAAGTTGGAATTGCATTAGATCGAGAGTTTTCGACAAATAAATTTATTCATTTACAACATGTCGTGACCAGAATGATTTGCTGCTGCGTCAACATTGAGATTAAAATTATTATTCCAATGCTGTTTTAGTGACATTTAATAAAACGATGGATTCCAAAGTGTTACTATGGGCAAATGGGAGATGATATATTAAAAATAAAAATTATTTTCTTTTACTACATCAAAATTTGAAATATGTACTTATTTCTTTTCGAAATTTGTAAATGTTAAGTAAATTAGAATCTTAAATTTGGAAATGTAGTACAGCTACATTTTTAATGATTAAATATTATTAAACATACACATAAGAATAACTTGCTTTAAATAATACAACTGCTAATAAATATTAACAAAAAAAACCAGTATATTGTAATTTATATATATATATATATATATATACAAATGCCCTCGGTATAAATATTTTAATAAAATAAATTTTTGTTAAAATTACTATCCTTGATTAAAGCAGATAATTTTCTACTCAGAGAACATTCGGTTGTTTCTGTGTGGGAATAAGACCAATTGATTGCTCTAGGGCCCTAGGCCTGATGGCGTGTGCCGTACATAGAGTTCTTTCTAAGGATTCTTAGCCCATATTTACACAAGTTTCGGAGAAAATCATCAGAGAACATTGGATGTCCAAAGAAAGTCAATTTTTGTTCTATAAAAAGATTTAATCTGAGTAAGTGATTATATATATATATATATATTTATTTATTTATTTATGTATGTATGTATGTATGTATCTATATGTATATGTGTACACATATAAAATTTGGGTACAAAATAATGTGGGCTCTTTCGATTTAACACGTTCTGTCAAAAATCTTACGAAATACTTGAAGAATTGTTTTACAACTTTCTCTGTGTGTGAAGTAGATGTTTCATACATATTTTCAAATGTCATATTTGGGAATGGGGACATTCAGAGGTCCAGTATAAACGCAACAAAATATTAACTTTTGTTATCACCCTGTACATGGAAATAGTCTAATTGGCCTGTAACCGTGAATATTGTTTTCTGGGTCACTTAAAGCTTTTGTGTTCAATTCTGTAAAACTATCTTCCATATATATATATATATATCTATATATATCTATATCTATCTATCTATCTATATATATATATATATGCATATTTTTAATTCTAACTCTCTGAGATTTTCAAGCAATTTCAACATTAGTTTCAAATATATTTATGAAAATATGTTTGGAATGTTAGTGGGGAAGTAGAAAATAAATATAATAAACCAAGCATGGAATTTGCAATTCTTTTTTTTTTATGATTTGTAAATACGAAATAGCTAACACTAAAAGTAATTTGTTTGCATAATTTTATAGGCGAATGATCCGGGTAACAAATAAAAAATATCCAAACAGCTATCGTGAAAATTCAAAACATAACGGCGAGAGAAATAGCTGCCTTTAGTTACTGTCTAAAAGAGCCTTAAATTAACGGATCGCTCACACATTGATATTTCTCTCAATAATTTTCAAAATTATAAATAAGGACTCGTTTTTAAACTCTTTTTCTTTTCTTTTTTCTCTCTCTCTTATTTATTTATTTCTATTATTATTTTTTTTTTTTTTCATATAATTTTTAATCAATTGGAGATACGAAAATGAAATTTGAATCACATGTTCGTCATCAAATAATTAATCCAACTTATATTAATTCGATTCTTTCTTAAAAGTAATTACATTTTTTAAAACAAGAAAAATATAAATTATTTTAGAAAATAAAACTGAATAAGGAAAGTTGTTAAAAGGACATTATACATAGATGAAATGTACTTTTTAGAGATTAATTACTTGTACAAATTAACAATTATATGGAAAAAAAATGAATAATGAAAAATAAGAAGTGAACAATGGTTATGTGTGTTGTTGTGGATGGGTTTGAGGACTACGGACTGCACTAAGTTCTTGGATTTGGAGAATAGCCATATAAAGATTTATTTTTGTAGTTTTCTTGTCCTTACTCACGCGAATCATCAAGAAAAACACAAAAAATTCAAAAATGTTAATTAAACAATAGTAATATGGTTTCGAATCAGGCGGCATTTATATACTAGCTAAACAAGAATTCCCAGGTAAAAAAATCAGCAAAAAACCTTTAAAAAAATGCATACTTTGCAGGTATCTTGAAGGTTTCCACAGGTATTTTGAAGGTAAATAAAAAATACAGGTTTCCTTCAGGAAATATTCAGATTTTTTAAAGGTTTCATACAGGTTTTTTAAAGGTTTCATACAAAAATAAAAACTGCAGGTTCCCTTCAGGAAATATGAAGTTTTTTTAAAGGTTTCATACAGGTTTATTTCAGAAAGCTTATCACCTTCAAATTACCTTCAATGACTTAGACGATTTTAATTAGATTATATCAGGTATTTTGAAGGGAAATGAAAACTGCCTTTCATGCAGGTAACTTAAAGGCTTTTGAAGATCTTTTTGCATAAGGTTGTAATATTCATAGGATCGAATCTTTTTACAGAAGTCAGCTCTATATTAAAGAGAGAAGAAGTCTGACATTGTAAAGAAGGTTGGGTGGGGAGAAAATAATTTCTGGTGTGTGTAAGCCCAGCTAGAAATTCTTTGCACTTTTTTTGCAAAAAAGTGTAGATTATGCGCAATTTGTGCATTAAAACTGAATATTTGTGAATACTTCGGAAAAAAAAAAAAAAAAAAAAAAAAAAAATGCACTTTTTGTGCAAATTATTTGCATTTTTTCTTTTTTTTTTTTTAACATACATGCAAAAAAGTGTAGATTCTAAGTTGTAAAAACTGTGCACATGTTTTGTGTAAAATTCATGCTTATTTTCTATTGGCAAAGTTTGTGCATTTTATTCGCAAAATTGTTTGTACATTCGAATTTTGCAATATATATGTATATATATATATATATATATATATATTTACTTTTTACTATATTATATAATCAGTGTGTTTTAAAAATTTGAATACATCCCCAGTGTTCCTCGGAACCCCACGTAAGACAATTTTATTTATTTATTTTTTTAATGAATTTCTTTTTCTTCAAAAGCTACCTTAAAAAAATCATGTATTATCTTTTTTTTTTCTTCTTCTTCTTTCTTTATTCATTTATTTATTTCGAACTAGGAGGATCCTGAAATCCATTTCTTATGCCCAACTGAAAGTCTTAAAACCTAGAATTATCTTAAAAGGAAAGCATTGTAGTACAGTCAAATTAGACCAAAAAACACCAAATAAGGGAAAAAAATTATAAAGTTTTGAAACTTTGGAATAACATTCCTGGGGGCTCTAGTAATGCAAAACAAAAAAGTTCCCCCTTCCTGGGGGGGGGGGAGCTTCCCCTCATTCCTCCCCCCTCCTTCCTTTTCCTCTCTAGACCATATAGCTCTTTCATATTAGGAAAAACAGATATAATAATTTATAAGCGCTTGAAATTTTAGGATAACATTCATGAAAAGTCTAGTAATGGACAAGAATTACCGAAACCCAGAGAAGGGAACTTTTCTGTTTTCTATTATTAGACCCTTCAAGAGAACTTTCCCTAAAACTAAAAACTCTTATATAACTTGCTTTCATATTTTTCTTAAATTCAGCAAAATTGAATTATTTTTTTATTGGGGGGGGGGGGGGGGAGGAGTGAAGGAGGAGAGTTCCCACTGCATGGTGGATTATTATTATTATTATTATTATTTTTTTTTTTGTATCCCATTATTAAGCACCTCAAGAATATGTTATACCAAAATTTCAAAATTCTATTTAATCATTTTTCTTATTTTTAATAAGTTATTTTTTTTTTTTTTTTGAGGGGGTGGGTAGGGGGAGAAAGAAGCTCTTACCCCAGGATGGGAAATTGTTTTGTTTTCAGTTATTAAATTACTCAGGAATGTTGTACCAAAATTTCAATACTCTATAAATTAATATTATATATTTTTTTTCTTTATTTAAACGAATTATACATTTTTTTGGGGGGGCGGGGAGGGGGTTAGCTCCCACCCCACGGTAGGAAACTTTTTCAATTTGCATTATCAGACCCCTCAGGAATGTTATGCCATAATTCTAATACTCGATCAATAAATTCCCTATTTTTTTCTTCATTTCAACGAATTATACGTTTTTTTTGGGGGGGGGGGTGTAGGGGGGAAGCTCCCCCCTCAGAGTGGGGAACTTTTTTGTTTTGAATTATTAGATCCGTCATAAGTATAATCCCAAAGTTTCAAAACTTTATAAATTTTTTCCCTTATTTTTCCTAATTTGACTGTACCATTGATTTCAAATTATTTTCAAAAGTTTCGAGCATTCAAAATACTCTAATATAAAATATTATATGTATATTATTCATCTTTATTTTAAAATATAGTTCATTTTTTATGATTATTATTAATATTGGTTGAACCTGAATGTTAAATGTTAATTTAAATCAAAGAATTTCTGTGGCATATTTTGTAGCCTTCGAAAAACAGGTATGGCAACACACGCTATTTATTTACATTTACAAGATGGATGCCCGGCGTCATGGAAGAAATGTGACTGACTACACGGATTTACTTTTAGCGTGGATTTATCAAGTTAAGTTAATATTCATTATTTATTCTTAATCATTTATTATTTATTCTTTTTTTTTTTTTTTTATTGCAAGTATGTAGTATAAAGTTATGTTTCATCAGCGTGTAATCGTCAGTTTGTTTCATCAATGTTGCAATTCGATTTCATGCGGAATATTTAAAGTTATGTTTATAATAACCAAACTTGTATGATCAAATATTAAAGAACAGAATAATCTAATTAGAAATTAGTTATTAAAACGACAACAACTTAATTTATTATTATAGTAAATATCTAGAAATTCTTAATGTAATTTTTTTTTTTTTTTATGAATTAGGGTGAGTTTGTAAGAGTAATAATATGACGATATAAAATTGGTTAAATTATACTTAATAATAAAAATAAATAAATAAAATATAATTTTAAAGAAATTCCTTAAGGATGCTCATTACTGGCACATTTACTTTAAGAAGATAATAAAAATAATGACACTGTTGTCTTCATTAGATTCAAAGCTAGAAATATTTAAAAAGTGAGCTTCATTTTAAAACAACTAAAGCTGTTTATATAATTATTTACTGAATATCATGTAGTATAATTTCTTTATTTCTTAACAACTCTCAAATAAACAGAATGTATTATTATTTATTAAATACAGAGATATTGCTAGGATTTTTTTTTTTCTAGAAGTGAGAGTATTTCTTTAAAAGAGAGAATTTGGCATTAGAAGTAAAGAATTAAATAAAATAAAGTAGAAAAAATAAGTTGATCTTTTGTGAGCTTATACTAAATTTTACTTCTCAATATATTCAAAAATAAAATGAGTAATATACAGGTATACAGTAAATGTGTGTGTATAAACTCAATTGTAAGTTTAAGTTATGAGTTCACGTTATATTATATGGACTGGCTAATTGTAATAATATTCCTTTCAGCATAATTCATACATTACAATATCAGAACTCTGAATGTGAACTTAATGCGACTCAGATTACAAATTCTAATGAAGACTGTACTTGAATCTCAGAAATTCTATTAATGTTGCAAATGTTTACAGCTTTACGCATCAAGGTAATTTTAATTATACAATTTTTTTATCCATTGTAAAAAAGGCATTTATTGATTAAAAAAGTCCGCAAAGCATTGAATTGAAGAAAGAATATAAACTTTTTCAGACACAAACAATAAAATACACTAAATTTAATGTAAAAATTCAGAGCATGAAAAAGTAGTCATTTTTAAAATTTTAAGGAGTAGGTATTTTTAGATTTTAATACATAAAATAAAAAGGATAGAATGTGCTTTACGATACTGCTTGGTGTCTTGTTTTTGATCACTGATAAAGATGCCAACATTGGTACCCTCGATGTTTATGTATCGTTGAATGATCAGTGTTTGAAATGTGGTAATCTCACTATGGTGTTTTAAAGGTTAGGTTTTATTAATCTTCAGATCGTAGAAATGTAAAATGATAGGTGGTTTTGGGCCATAATTGGCAAAACAACAGATTTGATTATGAAAATACTTTTTAAATAACGTTTTAGTGTATTTACCTTTTTTATATATACCGTAAAATGCTATAAAAGCTTTAACTCGGTTAACTGTCCCCTCCTCTTTTCACATTGATTTTTTTTTTTGTTCTTAAAATACTAAATAAATGCACCTTTTTCTCAACGGTAGACTGTATCCGAATAGGTGATAGTTTTTTTATGTTATTTTATTGTATAAAATTCAAAATCAATCTTTTCTTACCGATTTGAAAGTGCCTTACTTTTATTTGCACAAATGTATAACTAAAGTTTTGTGTTAATACTACATAGAGGTTCTTTTTTTTCTAAAATCTTTTATTTTTCTGTGATTTATAGATACAATTTTATGTACTAAGTTTTTATAAAATAATGCATATTACATTCATACAAGATAGTTATAATTAAAAGCTCATATCATGTATCATCTCTATACCTCAGTGGCAGAAACACTGAGACATAGTCGCGGACACAGAAAAACGGCTTGCAGACAATTTTTGTCTGCACTGATAAAAAAAAAAAATGTCTGCAACTTTTGAATAACAATTCACTTAAAAAAAAAAAAATTCTGTATCAAAACTAAAACTAATACTTTTATTATTTATATTGTATTGTGTCAAACATTGCTATAAAATATTTAATTGATTGAGATGAATTGAATGAATACACACAATTGTTTATACTACGTTGTTCTGCAGTAAAATTGTATTCGTGTATTGTTGCACGAGATCACCACTGATGTTAAGCCCCCCCCACCCCAATCAGCTTTCAGGCTTTTTGAGTGTAAGCCATTTTCACCCCTGATTACATGCAAATTTCGTAGACAGATTATGAAAATTTAAAAGCCTGTCGCAGACAGCTACAAAACTTCCTGCCACTGGGCTCTATACTAAGTTTGGTAACAGCCCATTTTAACTGCAGAAAGCTGTTATAGCAAAAATTTTAATTATAATGACTCTGTATTTATATTTACATAGTTTTTTAGTGTAGTTATAAAATAAATATCTCTCATTAACACATTTCTTTTGAAAATGCATAAAAATAGTGAAATTCCCACAACTACTCGGTATTGGCCGAATACATAGCCTAAATTTGGCCGAGTACCGAGCACTCGGTAGATAGGCCAAGTAGCGAGTATATACCGAGTTCTCAGTACAGCTCTGTTTTAAAGCTGTGTAATTTTCGTGTATCTGATTGTTGCCAAATCAAATTTTGTACATTTTAAAGATTCATGGAGTTTGTGGGAGACGTATTTAGTGATTATTTTTTTGGGTTTTCATATACACATCACTGATCGCTGCGAAATGAAATTTTGTGCATTTTAAAGAGTCATGCAGAATGCGGGTGAAGTATCCAGTTTTTTTTTTTTTTTTTTTTTTTCATGTATGCGGAGCGTACAGACATGCATATTACTGATCGCTGCAAAATGAAATTTTGTGCATTTTAAAGATTCATGCATTAAGCAGGAAGCAGGTGAGGTATCCAATGATTTTTTTTTTTTTTTCATTTATACGGAGTGTACAGACGTACATATTGCTGATTGCTGCAACACGAAATTTTGTGCGTTTTAAAGATTTGTGCAGTATGCGTGTGAGGTATCTATCCAGTGATTTTTTGGGGGGGTTTTCATGTACACGAAGCATACTGATGTGCAGTCGGCAGTAAAAATATCCGAGTGCTAGCCAATAATTCCGATGTCAAAAAAGTATAGTTAATATTATTTTGTTAAATAAATCCTTGTCAAATCCTGTTCTTAGACTGACTAAGAACATGACTTCACAAGGATTTATTTAACAAAGCAGTATTAAGTGTACTTTTTTGAGACAGTATTATTGCTAGTGCTTGAATACTTTTGCTGCCGACTGTTCGTATCACTGATTGCTGCGAAACGAAATTCCAGATCGTCGCCAATTACCTGTATCACAGTACTAGTGCAACGTTAAATCCAGCCTACCTATGTACACTGGTATAGTAGTAGTTTATTTGATATGTTTCGTTTGGTTTTACTTTTTTAATTTTGGCAACAGTAGGCTATTTGTTAATTTCTGTAGGAGATATGTTTGTAATTGATATGGTTGCTTTTTTTATGTTATGTAAAATGGTGATTTATTGGTTTAATAGAATTCAGTTTTTCTGTTGAATATATTAAAAGAAAGCTTTGCAGTAGTGTTTGAAACGGTGTTAATTTGGTTACTGTACATACTTATTTTGAAGTTTTCACAATGGGACAAGGGGAGCAACACCCCACCCCCCACTCCCCGGTAAATTCTAAATAAGAGTTTTTAAAATATGCTATCAGAATTTTATTAAAAAGAAATTTTTTTTCAGGTTGTGCACCCCGTTGAATTTTTTTTTTTCTGATGACACCACTGGTTTCCGCACAGGATTAATCGGAAACAAGTAAGTAAAAAAACATTCTATTTTATTTATATATATATATATATATTATGTTTATTGAACATTTATATTATTTTTGTAATGTTTATTTGTTAGTTTTTGTTTATGAAAGTTAGGCAAATTTGTATTTTGCTTTGTTGAAGTTTTTGAAAAACTACTTTTTATGCTGTATTTTTAGGTAGTTTCTTTTAAACATGTAAAATTGGCCATTTTGAAAAAAATCGAGAAACTGTGCCAAATTGGCGAGTTTGGAAAAGTTCACCAAACCATATTGTAAAGCACATTTTTCTCGATTTGTGTTTTTTCTTATAAAGTGCTAAATATTTACAACTAAAATTGAACTCTTATAATTTTAGTGTTCACATTTTTTCAAAAAAAGGGCAGGGCGGATTTATAGAAAAGGGCATTTTTTTGTGAGTAAAAGGCCACATATTGATAGACGAAAGGGCGCTTTCTTCACCACTGACTAAACGGTTTATAAAATGTACAGTCCACAAAATAAAATATATACAAATAAAAAGAGAACACTCATCTATCTCATCACCTAATTAACGAAAAAACACAGCAGGTACCATCCTTCTTGGATTCAGGTCTATTTTAATTTAATTATTTATTAAAATTGTAAGCTTAGCAGCCATTTACTGATGGAAACATGCAATGATGTTAAAATTTATATTTTCAACAAACACAAAATTTTGACTTTATAAGTTCTAGAGAAAATTTTACCACCGACTAATAAATTTGAAGTAATTTGGTATTTTTCAGTCTTAAACCTGGTCTCCTGGTGGCAATAGTTTTTTAGATGTATCTCAAAATCTATTTGTCCAAAAGAGCTGAAATTTCATAAAAATTATAATTAAAATCATTAGGGCCCAGTAAAATATTTCTAATTTACAATTCAACAATTTTTACTTAAATAATTTCAAAATATTTATTTTTGAGATAAGTTTATTTAAAATTTTTAAATAGTAATCTACAAATATTTTAAAAGTTAGTGCAGGCTTTAATGTGTAACTGTCTTAAGCATTATTTCCCATAAATAATTATATTACACATAATTCTATAAAGAATAGTAGGTATCTATTTGTGTCTCTCTGATATATGCTCGATCAGATAGATGAAAGTGTTATTATTATTATTATTTTTAAGTCTACATTATTATATTAAAAAAAAAAAAAAATGCACTTAGTTTTTTTGAAATTAAAAAAAAAAAAAAAAAAAAAACTATGCAGCATGTGCAAAATAAATGTGAAATTAGCAATATTTATATATTTATAGTCATAACTAATTGTTAATTATGCTATAATTTTGTCACTAATCGATAAAATTCTTTAAGACTGATTCCCGAAATTCCCGATGTTTTTATGATTGATCGCCAAAATGCATAATTTTTTTCGTCTCTAATCTATGCAATTTCTGCAGTTTTTGATGTTAAATTCCCAAATACTCAAGTATTTTGTTGCTAAGTGATGAAATTTGAGCCTTTTTTCTCAAAGCTGAATACCGAAATACGAAATAGATTTGCAGCCGATTTAAAAATTACAGGATTTTTTTCTCCGCTGTCAATTCTTATAGTCAAAACTTACATTTAATCACAAATAATTTCCAAATTCTGCTATTATTTCGCTGGTAATTGATGAAATTTTGCAATTTCCCCTCCCCCCCCCTCCCCTAAAGCTGTTCTTGAAATTAACAATATTTTTGTGGCCGATTGTTGAAACCTGCTATTATTTCGCCCCTAATTGATGGAAATCATGTTCTTTATAATGTTGAATCTTCAAATACTTAAATATTTCGCCACTAATCGATGAAATTTACGCTTTTTCCAATGTTGAATCCCAAAATACACAATAATTTTGTAGCCTAATTCAGATATATGGGATTATTTCACTATTAACTGTCAAAAAGTTATATTTAAACGCAACTAATTACTAAAATACGATATTTTTTTCGGCGTTAATCGATCAGATTTGCACTCTTTTCAAAGGTGATTTCTGAAATTTGCAATGATGTTTTGTGGCTGATTGTTGAAATACGTAATCATATCGCCGCTACTTAATAAAGTTACTTTAATCCTAATTGTTTGCTGAAATAGGCTTTATCTCTATATTAATTCATGAAATCCGCACTTTTTTGCAAAGAGTATAACCGATATACTCAACAAATTTTCCGAAATACCGAATTAATCATATTACTGATATTTTGAAATTTTTGTAATAGCAACTAATTGCTAATATAGGCTATAGTTTTACCACTAATTTTTAAATTTTGTATGTTTTTTAAAAAAAATAATAATACCAAAATATGCGATTATTTCACAAATAATAATAATACCAAATAATAAAATTACCTTTTTTTATGCATGATTGCAGAAATATGAGATATGAAAGTCTAACTAAATTACGGGATCGTTTTGTCGATAAAATTTACTTTTAATCATTTAAATTATGTGCTGAAATAAGCCATCAATTCACTACAAAAAAATATAATATTCTTGCGGTGGATTGTCGAAATTTATCATTTTACATTTTAACAAAATTTACCTTAAACACGGCTAACTGCTCAAATAAGCGATTGTTTCTCTGTTTCTCTAAATAAAAATAGGCAACTATTTTCGCAACTATAATCGACAAAATTTGTGCTATTCAAAAAAATTGATATCACAAATATTAAATATATATATACCTATTGAGTAAAAAATCAGCAAGATTCCTAATTCCTACCTTTTTCTGTCATATATTTGCCGAAATATCCATAATTTTTGCGTCCGATTACCGAAATATATGCAATTTAATCGTCCGAATATTATAAAAAAACATTTGTCAAAGGTCTGTTTCATGTTCGCTGATTACATTTTAAGTAAATTAGTTTTAGCATGAAGTTGACAAAATAATAAAATTCTGATTTTAAACAAAAAATTTTAGCTTCAGCACAAAATACGAAATATGCAGAATATTTGAAATCCTGCATATGAGAATTGGGTGCCGATTTTAATACTTTAACATAACTTCTGTGGTTCTTTATTGTATTATATTGTTTCCGTAACAATCATTTTCTACTCTTGGATACGCAGAAGAGATCCTCAATACGCAGGCTTCCAGCAACGGCGTGAACAAGAACATCGGAGAAACCGCGGCTAACGATAATTTTTTCTGTCGACCACCGGAATATACAGACCGAGGACACATAGATCGCGCCCAGAAGAGACTTCTTATAGAATTTTCAGATCGCGTTTGTTCGAAGGTATGTGAAGTCCGATTTTGCATCAGATAAAAATATACTATAAATGTATGTTTCTCAACGAAAACGGTAAAATATTTTTAAAAAATAACATAAAACAAATAAAATGTTAAAGTAAAAATTGAAAGTTAAAAAAGCCTTTATGTGCAGTAAAAATTTTCATGATATTTTTCAAATGAATGTCTTTATTTTTACATGGTAAGGTAAGACCAAAAATTGGTTTAGAAGGCAGTCTTTTATACAATTGATTTTTGGTGGGAAACTCCTTTTTTATTTTTTTAGTGTATAGTGTTAAGAACTAAGCAAAATAAGATTTTTTGCAGGCTTACTCTTATGTGTATAATCTAAGATTTTCAGTGTGGTTGTTTCCCAGTTGCAGAAACACTGTGACACGGCGACATAGTCGCAGACACAGAAAAACAGCTTGCAGGCAGTTTTTGTCTGCACTAATAAAAATAAATAAATAAAAAAATTGGCCGCAACTTTTGGACAGACGTTGTCTGCGATCATAAAAAAATTTGGCTGCAATGTACAGTCATTTTTTGCCCATGACAATGCGCTACTGATTTATGACGTCTTAGATGCTCTCTGGTAGGAACTCTAGAGCCCCTTATAGGTGCCTTCGTAGGAACACATAAAACAGTGCTTAACAACAGCGACCTAGGGAGCCTAGATCTCCCTTTATAGGTAGCTTTATGTGTGTATTCTTTTCTCCTGTTACCTGTTACTGAGATTCTATGGGAACGTACACATACTGGATCTTTCACGTTCATTCCCATTTTCTTCAGATTCTGAGCATTCTTCAGACATATAAAAATTTCTGTATCAAAACTAAAACTAGTACTTTTATTATTTAAAATTATTTATATTGTGTTGTGTCAAACATTGCTATAAAATATTTAATTGAATGAGTTCAACTTATTTTTGTATAATTGTTTATTTTATATTGTTCTGTAGTAAAATTGTATTTGTGTATTGTTGCACGAAATCACCACAGTTGTTAAGCTTCCCCCCACCCCCAAGATTGCTGCTATCAGCTTTCAGGCTTTTTTGAGTGTAAGCCATTTTCACTCTTGATTACACTAAAATTGCTAATAAAACAATTTCTTTTATTTTTCAGGTACTGTATGAGAGAAATAAAATGACGGAATTATGAATGAGAGAATTTTAGTGTATGAAGAAATAGAAGAAAGAAGACGATAAAAAATTCTTTATATCACTTTTCACTTTTTAAAATATATATATACATGTATTTTCTATAATAATAAAATATTTAAGTAAATAAATCAAATATACATATGATGCATAGTTTTAAAATGTTTGTATATTCTAGTACAATATATTTTTATGTTCAGAAATTTCTGTATTCTCCATTTCTTATGTCTTAATACACAATAATTTATTTAATTTTATTATTATTTATTTTTTTTTCAGAAAAACATATGTGTATAAATTTATTTATTTTTATTTATTTATTTATTTTTATTTTCTTTTTTTTTGGGGGGGGGGGGGGGCGTGTAACTGCTCATATTTTCCACAAACACAAAAAGTTTTTCACAATTTCGTTTTACATTTTGAAACATTGCATTAAAAAGAAAATAACTTTCTAACTTAATTATTTTTGTCGTGGGAAATCAGCACTTACCTCTGTTAAACTTGTGTTTGATCATATAGTTAAAATAATGCATTACTAAAGCCCTGGTTTTTAAGAACTCTGAAGCAAATATCAACATTTCTGATACCGCAACGCTCCAATCAGTCTCCTTGATATCAGTGCTGGCACTGAATCCGCAGAACAGAGTGTCGTGACGCATGTGCAAATTGAAAATCTCGTCACCGAATACATTGACATTCGCGTTTTATGTTCTTAAAAACTAAGGCTTAAGTAAAATTAATAAAAAGCACAAAGAAAATTATTCAATGAAATTGAAAGAAGTTTTAAAGAAGTAAAAATTATGATCATTTTAACAACAGCAATAGATTTTGAATAAGGTTAATAATCTTAAAAAAGAAAAAAACAGTCTCTTATTAAGGATATTTAAAAAAAAGCATAGGATCCATTATCCAGGAACCGCAGGATCCATCAGATCCATCCTTCGCGGGAAATATTCAGAAGTTTCCAGATTTTTTTTTTTCCATAATTGATTTTCTTGAACTATAAAACACAACTCTCTAACAATAGTGTATATGTAAAGAATAACTTACCTTTTTGCACATGTTGTTAGCTAAAAAAATCTAAAATTTCTTTTTTTTTTTTTTTTTTAAGAAATCTTTAAAAGAATTCTTTAATTTTTTTTTTTTTTTTTTTTTTAAATAAAAAAATAAAAGCTAATATTTTAGATGCATTATTTAATATTCATTTTAACACTATCATTATGCAAGAATAATTTGTATGAATTTTTATACATAAGTTTTTTTTTTTTTTTTTTTAAGTAGTAGTAGTAGTTGTTTTTGTTTCTGAAACAGCTCCTGAATCCAATATTTTTATTTCTTTTGAATCTAGTTCCGAAAATAAAAAATAACTGCAATAATACACATATATTAACATGTACACGTGTACATTTAATTGAAAATTGTCTATTGTATCGTCTAAATATTATTTATGAAAGAAAAATGTATTGAAAAATAAGTCGAATTGGGCGTAGAATGGTACTGGAAGTGCCGTTTATCAAAAAAAAAATTTGCATCTGCAGTCCTGCCTTCTCCTTCACCCCCATGCACACACTGGCCGTTTGTTTAATTTCAGTCCCCCCCCCCCTCCCTCTTAATATTGAAATTAAATTTCCACCCTCCCTCATCTTCAGAAATTTGAAGCATATTTTCTCTTCTCTTGCATTATCTTCAGTTGCTGTATGTGTTTTCACACAGATTTCGTTTCAGAAACTGGCCTCAGCCGACATGGGTTGGTTGCTCGCTGCCTTCCCGTCAGCGCCGTGGTTCATAGTTGCTGCGTTGTTGGTGCCACTAAATGTAATGGTGACTGGATCATAAGAGCAAATCGCTAAAAGAAAAGTTTTTATTTTTCTTTACTTTTAGAAAGTAAGACTGTCTGAACAAGAAATTAAAAAACCCTGAAATAGACCACCAAATAAAATCGGAGAATTTTTTATGTAGTTGGTTGCAGAAGATTTTCCAGACCATAAACATTTTTAACCATTTCCAGAGAAAAATAAATTTACTTTATTTTCTGATTATTGAAAAACATTATAAAAGACTTGGTTCATTTTGACATTCTTACTTTCTTTTTTTTTTTTAGTGAAGTAAGTTTTGTTTTTCAATACTAAATGCTTTTAAAATCATGAAAGAAAAAAAAAAAAAATTTAAATTATTCTGGATTTTGGAATTTCAGATAATTGGTACTATATTGTATTTTGCAATTTATTCAAAAGAGCACTTTTTTTCCCATGAAATAACATTTGCTAATAATGTAGCAAATTTTGATGAGATTGATTCTGCTAACTAAATAAGCAAACAAATCCCCTCCCCCCACCCCCAAAAAAAAAATTCATTTCCAATCTATTATCACTTTATGTTGATGCTGGTTTTGGGTTATTTCGCATGTGCTCCATCAGACAGAATGCACAAGGAAAGGGAGAAAAGTGACGGCATTGTTTTCGACTGGAGCAGATACAGCCCACAGAGAAGGATACAGCCAGAGATTCATTTGGTTTTGAAGGAGGTAAAAAGAATCTTTCTCCCATTCTTCTAAATTCAGAGCTAAATAGCTCAGGAAAATAAATTGCTTTGAAATGATGACACAGAATTAAATAAAAGAAAATTTATTGTTTTAGAATAAAGGATATTTTTTTGGGGAAAAATACGGGTCCTCGTGACCCGCAATTTAAAAAATTCTGCATCTCTTTCATTAAAATTGGGATCAATGGTGCGCTATAGCTCACCAACGCGATCCCTGACACCATAACATGCAAGAGCTTGCAACAAATGTTTTAAGCCAAAAAAAAAATAAAAATGTCATTTCTCAAGGGAATAAAGTAGATATGAGTGCTGCAAACAAAGCAGAATGAACCTCACCACTGTGCCTTTTTTGTTCCCCGATGAAAAGTCTTGTTTTACAAAGCAATTGCTGTGAGTATTCTTCTGCTTTATGATGTTTATTCAAAGTTTCGTACATATTTCATGCAGGTGTTACCTTTTTATTAAGCTTTAGCTACCGTACACAAAATTATGTAATCTTTTCACACAAAAATTCCACTTATTTTAATACTATGACTATTTCAAATGACTGCCTATACTTTATTTAAAGAAATATAATTGATATTATTAAATATAAAATTGTTGGTTAAAGGTTCTGTAACTTTTTTTTTTTTTTTTTTTTTACATAAAAGTAAATAAAATTTTGCAAATATTTTGTTTTTCATATATTACAATGGATACTAAAAGTCAAACCCAGATTAGGTACAACAACTTTATACCTAAAAGAAAACTGCTTAGATCTTTTTTATATGTAAGAAAATTTATTTCTGGAACAAATTTAAGGAAAACTGCAGATATATATGACAGGCTAAAGGGGGAAAATGGAGGTTTTTTTACTTCCAGAAACACTGCAGGTTTTTTACCTGCAGGAAAACTGCAGTTATTTCGGACAAATAAAAGGAAAAATGAAGGTTTTTTTACTTTCAGGAAAACTGCAGGTATTTCGGACAAATAAAAGGGAAAGTGAAGGTTTTTTACCTTCAGAAAAACTGCAGGTTTTTTACCTTCAGGAAAAGTGCAGGTTTTTTACCTGTAGAAAAGATGTAGGCTATAGTCCGAAATACCTGCAGTTTTCCTGAAGGTTTTTTACCTTCAGAAAAACTGCAGGTTTTTTACCTTCAGGAAAAGTGCAGGTTTTTTACCTGTAAAAAAGATGTAGGCTATAGTCCGAAATACCTGCAGTTTTCCTGAAGGTTTCTTTTAAAGGTTTTTTGCTGATTTTTTTACCTGGGTTGCATGGTCATATTTAAGGCCAGTGAATAAAGAAAGATAAAGAGTGCTGTAATTTAAAATTGAATCCTTTCTTAATAACATAGCACTTTGTTGTACTTAATTTAATTTAACTTAATGTTTAAATTTCTTCAAACGCAGATTTTTAAGAATAAACGTAGGTAAAAAGAATTAACATCAGTTTACAAATTATAATAGTTAAAAATTAATAGTTTAAATAAGCTTCAATTTAAAATTAAATCGGGCTTCTTCTTCTTCTTTTTTTTTTTCAATTTTTTTTTTTAGCACTGAACTTGAATATGGTGTTTATTTTAAACTAACTTATTAACAATTTTATTACACAAGTGATTTCGATCCCAGACAACAAATAATTAATTCCATTTTTTCAGGAACTCCATCAAATAAATAATAAAAATAAAGAGAAGAAGAAGAAGAAAAAATGATTAAAAAAAAAAAAAAAAAAAAAAAAAAAAAAATGGCACAAGGAATGTAAAATATATACAAAAAAATATATTTTAGATACGGCCAGTTTTTTCTTTCATGATTCATTCGTGCCACTATTTTTGAAATGGTTCTACTTTCAAGGCTGCTAGAGGGGTGGTGTCAGGATTGCAACCATATCGCTATTTTTTGCCTAGCCTTTCGGAGTTTACTGCGGTTATATCCAAAACTCGCATGAATATGCTTTGGGGACCCCTTAGAAAGAATTATTTCGAAAGTCATTGAAACCAGGAGTATGTCTTACAAGAAAACTATCAAGTGCTAATCATCTATTTTCTTGAAAAATACAGCAAATATTTCACGTTGTACTTAATTCACTAGTAAAACTTTAAACAGTTAAATCGTAACAGGAAAGCTACAAAAAGTTTTTAAATTTTATGTTTTCAACGTCAAATACGAAAACGACATAGCCAAATTACATTAACTCTCGTTCGTTGATGCCAAGAACGTCGAAACACATCGAAACGTTTCGATCGTCAAATAATTTTCAGTCAAAGATATGGTAACAGCAGTTCCGGTCGTTAACTCCACATCGAAATTGCTTGACATGTTAACTATTCTAACTTTTTTTTCCAGGGTATCAAACAATGACTACATATATTAGAACAGACCCCAGACTAGTAACCTACTTGTTTCCGAACATCAATCCCCCCAATTAACCAATCCATTCGCCAAACTGACAATCCACTTCCACCATAGCAGGTTTCGTCCACTTTGTAAAATCCTAAAAATCAGTTGCGAATAAAGCGATTATCGCTTCCATTCACACAAAAGCTGTAATGATGTTCGCAGAATTTTCCTCCACAGTCAAAATAAGGAATCTGTCCTCTACTTCATATCAGCACGAAATGGTACTAAATGATTAACACCTTCAATTTACTGAAAAACATTGCGTCAGCATAATGTCACATTTGACAATCGAAATATTTCGATATGTTCCGTTTGTTCAGCTGCGGTGGGAATTGTTCTCCCGCTTCGGTAGCTTCAAGCGTTATTATTTTCAGAACATGCAGGATAGATGGATGGTTAGGTTTTACGTCGCACTAGTTCTGCGCAGATGGGCAATTTAGAATATGCAGGAAATTGAAACAATGACAGATTATGCTTGTACCAAGCTCCGTGAGCAGGCATGACGATCATCGGTCCGCTCGAGTATTGAATCCACACCGAAGTTGTTCTTGAATGTTGAGTAGGTTTTATGTCGCAGTAGGTCTGTGCTATAGGCAATTGGCGATGGTCTGAAATTCGCCTCTTGGGGTGCTTCAGAGATGTACAGTCGGCAGCAAATTTATTGAAGTGCTATCCATAATTTATATTAAGAATTGGCTCATAATACTGTTTTATTAAGTAAATTTACTCATAATTGTGAAAATTGCAACACAATGAAATAATTACCAGAAATTAATATCGTCGGACTTCGGCTTAGTCGGTGGTAATCCAGTATTAAAAGAAGAAAAAAGCGTTACTTCAAGGAATACATGATGTTCCTGAATTTTCTATGATGAAAATTCTTTACAAATCCCTTACACGTGTCAACAAAGAAACAGTCTGACGAATGAACTTACTGCACTTCTGAGAACTATTTAAAGCTTGTGGTGCCACCAATTTTGGAGCTATTTCTTCAAACCAAGTGTAGAACAAATTCCAGACATGTCCATCCAAAATACTACTTGTTTCACGTTTCACGTTTCTGTTTCTAACTCTTTCGAATTTATGTCATCTCAAAACTAAAGGAGTCTTTTCTGAAATACATTGAAGAGTTTATATTACCTGTTTCAGAAAATATATAGGTCTTGTAGAAATCGAAGTGATATTTCTGCAGTATATTTGACAGATTAAATTCATCTACGATTTAACAAATTAAACGTTCATTGTTGCTATAGATTCGCAGTTGTACTTTTTTATTAAAACATGACAGTTAGTGCTCTCACAATCAGGCCTTAATCTGGTCGGAGTCCGGATCACCGCCGAAATTTTCTTCTAGATCATTGTACGTCAGATCAGTTTTTCCTTCTCAAAAAGCCCAAACATTTATTAAAATGAATAGAGCCGTTACCAAGTAACCTAAAACATATACAGAGCACGTCATGAAAAAACAACGTTTTCTTATTGCACAAAAAAAAACTTTCGTGGCAACAAAATTTCAGTATAGTCCCCTAAAATTACACTAATTTTCTTGTTTTAAGTGGAATTTTTGATAAATTATATTAGAATTCATTGTGCGAAATTAAGAGAAATTTAAATCTGACAGATTTTGTCTTTTAAACACAAAAATGAGATTTTTCTGAAAGAAAAAAAAATATAGTTTAAATTTTTCATTATAATCTTTTTCATGAGTTAAATTTCTAAATGTACGTACTTGATATGTACTTTCACCACTATTCACACTCATGTAACCGTTTACTTTATATAAAAAATTATAAATAATGCAAAATTCTGGATTTCTTAGTAAAACATTAAAAATATATTAATAATTGTTATCGTTAAAATTAAGAAGACAGAAAATTATGTTATGTTTCATTTATTGTTATAATATTTTATAAGACCTGTTGCAAAATAATTTTGAGAGAATTATTAAAGATTTATAGTTGTAATGATTATTACCCATAAAAAATTCTTTTCTAAAATATCTGCTGTCAAAGAACATTTTTTAAATGTCGAAAAATGTAAATTTATTTACAAAATATTTTTGATACATTATACTATATTTGTTAAAAGATATTAATGCAAAATCTTCGATGGATTTAACAGAAGATGCCTAATACTTATAGTTTAATTTTCTACGTTTTTCCGTTATTTGTGTGTAATTTATAAAATGTAACTCATTTATTATTCTCAACCAGTTACCGCTTAGAAATTGTACGCTTTGTATACGTGTCTGTATATATATATATATATATATATATATATATATATGCTTATTTTGTATCTTTTAACAAGAAAAATATGTTTACTTCTATAAAAAAATCTGTCAAAGATTAAGCATATATCTGAAGAAAAAAACACTTTTGTAAGCCACTTCACGTTTTTATAGAATAATGCCTGACTTTATGTTATAATAGGATAACGATAACTGTTGACGTAAGGAGTTGCCAAGTCTTTTGAATTGCAGATTTGAGGTTTTTATTTCCGTAGAATATTTTTAACATATGAATGAAAATACGTGCGTGAAGATTTGGATTTTTAGTGCATTTTAATTTTTTCGAAATATATAAGAAGAAAGTGTTGGATTTCGTTAAAATTTACGACATTCATTTTCGATGTATTTACACGTCTTGAGATGTTCTGAACATGATTTAACTGCTTTTGGAAAATGTCTGTCTGTGTTTCTGTATGTCTTTGTGTTACCAAATTTTTGTGCATGCTGTATCTCGCGAACTAACTAACGGATTTTAACCAAATTTGATATTTAGTTGAATAATGATTTAAATTACTGTTCATTACATCGAGGATTCAACTGCTAATCAGGTGGCGTCCACACTATTTTTTTTTTTTTAATAATAGATAAATGGAACAAAATATCATATAAATGTACAAAATTAGAATTATTTTTTAAACTAAACAATGTAGAATAAAATTTAAAAAAGGAAAAAACCTGTAAGTATAGGAAGCATGGATTTTCCCTATAAGGGAATGTACCACAACCCAAATGGTGTAAATTTTCAATATGAGTATTTTTCAAAATTGCCCGCTTATTCTTTTTTAAAACGAAGTAATGGATAATTGATTTGCGATAATTTAAACAATGATATAATTTTTTTATCTTTACAAAACTATAAATAAATAAATAAATAAATAAATAAAATTACATGAAGAATTATGTTTCACAAGATGTCGTCTATAGGATATACAAATATATACTTTTTACGACATATACTGTTATAAACCACTGAGAGGAAAATCGTTTGCCTTTATCATGGAAAATAATTTTAATAAATAAACAACTTTAATAAATAATTTGTATTGTTTGAATTTATATTGGAAAATATGATCGTCTAGGTATGTTTCATTGCGTTATTTCAAAATAATTGTGATATTTTTTCCAAATATTTGTTACTTCGTGTGTTATTTCATTGTATTATACTATTTATTTTTTTAAACAAAACTGTAAATTCGGTGCTCTGATTATATTCTTAAGAGTTTTCAGTAAAGGAGCATCAAAAATTTTTTTTTAAGTTACCCATTGAGGAAATGTCAAAATGTTTCCTCTATAAAATTGCTAGAAAACTTTACAGGATTAGCCATTGTCATTTCTTCTTCTATTAACTTTATATTAAAGCAAAAATGCTGATATAGAAGCATTTACATTCCAGTTAGATTTAGCTCACAAGATTATTTGCATGAAGGCCAAAAATACGACTGTAGTAATCCTGTGAGGGTGTGTGAGAAATACATACAATAACAGAGCGCATGCTCCAACCGAAATAGTTCTTGAAACATAAATACGTGTGCTATGTCGCCATATGCTAATCTCGAATCAGGCATGGGTATTTGTGATGTTTTTTATATGCGAAATATATTAGAAAATTGTGAATTGTTATTGTGAAATTATGTAATACGGATCAATCGAGTGAACCAAATACAAATATGCAACTAATCATTTGCTAACTTCTTATAGAATAGTAACTTTATTTTGAATGTCAACAGATTTGAAAAATACGTTTTATTCAAAATATGCGATTCAGTGGAATGTATTTCTTGTCTTTAAATGTTATAACTTTTTTTTTTTTTTTTTTTTTTTTTACCATTAGAGATTTATAAATATGAAGCTATATTTTCTTTTTAAATACTGTAATTGATTTCATATTTCGTATAAGACTGATAAATAAATAGGCTTAATCGAAAAGTAACACCTTACAAAATAGCACAATACGTAAAAAATATATTATTTGCAAAGTAAAAAAAAAAAAAAAAAACCTTTAAAAATAAACAATTAATTAGATTTAAAGACAAGAACGATATACAACAACATATATATATATATGTATGTATAAAGAAAAATGTATTTTTTAACGTTACTGACATTTACTTTAAAAATGCTAATTATTTGATAGCTTTGAGACCTACAGTTACAATGACTCTTGTCTCGATTGATTCATATTACAATAATTCACTGAAATGAATTCATAATATCTTGTATACATCGCAAGCATCCACTCCAAAACCAGGATTCGAGCCCGTGACCTGGGAGCCTAGAAGGCAGCGCCCTGCCGACCGAACCATCAGGGCGGCATAAAGCTGCTATTCTATAAGAATCTAGTACATGATAACAAAACATATTTCCGTTTAAAGAGCTCCAAAGTAACTTACATTGGGGCATGCGCTCTGTTATTGACTATATTTCTCACACCCATTGATGGATCGCTGCAGTCGTATTTTTAGCATTTATACAAATACAGTCAGTAACAAAAGTGTCCGAAAACTAGCAAAAATTCCCATGTAAAAAAAGTACACTTCATACGGTTTTGTTAAATAAATCCTTATCGAATCATGGTCTTAGTGTTACATACAAACGGAACTCTTGCAATTTCGATGACTTAAATTTGCAAGTTTTTTGCAAATACAGTCGGCAGCAAAAGTAACAGAGCACTAGCGAATATTCCTATGTAAAAAAAGTACACTTAAAGCAGATTTGTTAAATAAATCCTTGACGAATACTGTTCTTAGTCAGTATAAGAACAAGATTCGACAAAGAATTTGTTAACAAAACATTTTTTCACATAGGAATTTTCACTAGTGCTCCAATACTTTTGCTGCCGACTGCAGTCATACATTTGGAACGCCTGCAAACGGCGTTGCAACTGGAAGTGTTTCATTTGTATGTATGCCTTAGGCTGACTAAGAACAGGTTTCGACAAGGATTTATTTAACAAAACTCTATGAAGTGTATTTTTTTTACATAGGAATTTTGTCTAGTGTTCGGACACTTTTGTTACCGATTGTAACTTTGTGAGCTAAATCTAATGGAGATGTCAACACTTGTGTTCAATTAGCTTTAGATTAAACTGTACATTATTATTATTATTATTATTATTATTATTATTATGACATGTTTTAGTTTGGTATTCATCCATACATTAAAATTACTTATACGACTTAAAATTGAGAATTTTATTATTAAAAATTGTGCAATTGGCACGCACTATTTTTGAATTTTCAAGTGTTAAGTACGATTACGTAAATATCCCTTGATCATCAAAGGAGATTTTGAACATCGATGTAATTAACTGGACCGCTGTAGCCTAGTCAGTAGAGTGTTGAGCTCATAACTGGAAAATAGCGGGTTGGATACCAACCGAAGATAGCAGTGTGCATTAACGGTGGCTAGTGCTCATAAAATTTGCTTGCGCTCAATTCCTTCTTTGTTCCAATCTGAAATGTCTCTGGGGTCTTTATTCTCTGAGTTCAGGATCCAAATTGTGTTTATGATAACCTCCGAATCTCCCTTAGAATACAGACCCAGAACGTCGCCAATCAACACTTCCTATAATAATGCCTCCGAACAAAGCTATACGTTAAAGGAGATAGGCCGCTTACATCTAATCAATAGTTCCTATATCATTTATGAGAAGGTGTGGATGGAATGTAATCGACGAATCTTCGGTGATGTAAAATGCAATGATAGTCGGTTGGTAGAGCACCCTTTCGAAGATTTCAAGTTCGATGCTCGAGGCGACCAAAAAACCGTCGTGTACACTAATGTTGTCTGGTGCACGTAAAAATCGTCACCGACCCAATATCCTCCGTGTTACCATCCAAATTATAACTTTGATGTTACCGAAGCGGGGTGGGCATCCCCTTCATGGAGGATCAAATTTGTGATCGCATGTCTCTCAACCATGCTTAGGGGTGAATCCTAAACCGTCGCCTATCACCCCTTGAGCAGTACTAGTGCGTCGTTAAATCCAACCACCCAACCCAACCCGTGGTGTAAATCTCAATTCTGAGGAATTATTATAGGATGTGTTTCTGTAATTGTTCATAGTGCAGCACTAAAGCGACGTAAAACCCACTTAACAAACTAACCAAGTAATTTATTATAATATTTGACCTAGATCCCCTATAGATACAGGCTGACTCACATAGAAAATGTTGCCTTAGGCCCACCACACACTGAAGAGACATAAGACAATGTTTGATGCGACATGCGACACACGCATGTTCAAAACAGTTTTCAGGAGATGAAGTTGTATTTAGAGCATGCGCGTATCGCATGTCGCTTCAAACTTCGTGTCATGTCTCGTCAATGTACAGCGGGCCTTAGGGTTACATACAAACGGAACGCTTGCAACTTCGATGACGTAAATTCTGCAAATTTTTTGCAGACTCGTTACAGTCGGCAGCAAAAATATCCGAGCATTAGCAAAAATTCCTATGTAAAAAAATGTCCACTTAATACTGTTTTTTATAACAAATCCAAGTCGAATCCTGTTTTTAGTCAGTCTAAGAACAAGATTCGATAAGGATTTATTTAACAAAACAGAGTTAAGTGTGCCTTTTTTACATAGGAATTTTTGCTAGTGGTCTGATACTTTTGCTGCCGATTGTAGTCATACATTTGGAACGATTGCAAACGGCTTTGCAACCGGAAATGTTTCATTTGTATGTACCTCCAAATCGAAATTGTGCTGTTCCTTCTTTTTCTATATTTTTTCAAAATCGTACCGGACAAAATCCTATCTCTGAACGATTTCAACAATTAATAGTTGAAAAACCACCGATAATTTCAAAAATTTCCTCGGTAAAAATCAAATGACAAAAGCAGTGAGCAACAATTAAATTGTGAGTCAGCTCCCCTTTTTAGGATCCTTAATTTGACCTAAAACAATATATTTAATGTCAAAACAAATGTACAATGCGTTATTTCACAAACGTTATGGGGTTATGAAGAGGTTAGTTAGTCATTCTTCTGAATTTATGATTTTTTTAATCATGCATATTTTTTAAGTTTATGTAAATGTTACTACATGCATTTTTCAAAGTTTTAACAAGGTGCGTTTCCATCATTCAGTTATAAACGGCGGAGAATCAAAATTTCAGTGGCATATCTCCTGACCATCCATATGGCTTAGTCCTAGGTAGTCAGCAGCACAGATTATCATACAGATAGGACAGTGAAGCTAAAACGCGAACCGGAAATATAGTAGCACCACTAGTGTCAACAGAGGGGAACTACAAGTGTTAAGTCTACATGAATAACATCTTTGATCGAAAATTGTTTTTCTATTTCGCGAATAGTTAGTTGCAGGTTAGTATGGGAAGTTTTCATTTTCTTCACTTTCTATTGTTTTTTAATTCATAAAATTATCCTCAAAACAATCACATCTATTTTTTTAAGAAATAAAAATTAATTTTTATAATGTTTAAAAATATGCTTTGTCAAACATATTCATATTCAAGTACAAATTAAAATTACAAACTGTAATTCTGAAATAGCAGTATGAAATCATTAAATGTTTAACGTTGCTTGGTTTAAATAATACAAACTGCTTTAAAATGAAAAAATGTTTTTATTTTATGTATATTCAAAATTTATTTTCTTAATATTTAGCACTTGCTTCTTAAAATAAATTGCTTTTAACAATCAAGTTTGCAAACAAAAATAAAGTTGCTAAACGAAAACGTATGTGCATTTTTCTTTCCTTCACTTTTTCTACTACTTTTAAATTCACAAAATCATAACATTCACAGCCATTTTCTAAGAAATAAAACTAATTTTTATTATGTTGAAAATAAATTTTGACAAACACATTCGTGTTCAAGTGTACAAATTAATATAACAAACTGTAATGCTGAAATAGCAGTATGGAATAAAATCTTAAATATTTAACATTGCTTGGTTTAAATAATACAAAATGTTTTAAAATGAAAAAAAATATTTCTGGTTAAAAAGTATTTTCGAAATTTATTTGCTTAATATTTAGTACTTGCTTCTTAAAATAAACTGCTTTCGACAATCAATTTCGTAAACAATAACAAAGTTGCCAAATGTAAACATCGATACAATGGCTAGTTGGTTGGATGTTGGGTTTAACGTTGCACTAATATTACATTGACCATAGATACAATAAAAATAAGATGAGCGATTGCGTAAGCTGGAGAGCTCGAGAAACTTACAGCCGTTGACAATAGGGTCGTTGCAGTCAAATTTATAGAAGAATATACGGGAAGAATTCCCGAAGAATATACGGGAGTGTCCTATCTGTATAATAATCTGTGGTCAGCAGTAACTTATTGCCTAACTTTATTTGGCGTAAAATCCCCTCAACTTTAATCTCAACCATATTTGAATTTTGAATACTTGTTTTAGATAGAAATTGAAGAATATCTCTTTAAAATACGTATATATTGCTTTATAAATTTTGATTTTCAATGCGTTCAACAAATTGTATCATTTTAAACATCAGAAGTTGAAGTTCATATTATAAATATCATATTTTAATATGAATATTTACATACCTTATATTGACGGCGTCATATAAAGTATAATATTGAAAAAATTCATATAATTTTTCAATCTTTAAACTACAATTTTATCGTTAAATCACTTCATTTGAATAAAAACTGAAACTTTTAACTTTCTATCCCTAAACCATGCAGTAAAAACTCATCAATTATTGTTATTTTTGTATTAATAATTTTATCTGAAATTGTTTTTATCAATTACCTAATGCAATGATAATTTTAACAAATTTATGTGTACGATGAAGTTTCAACATATCCTTTTTTTTTTTTTTTGTATTTATAAATTAAATGACTTCTAAAAAAATCCCCTCCGTGGAGTTTTGGCATGTCTCCGGACACTCCTTAGGAATGTATCCCAGACCGTCACCAATTATCCATTGCACAATACTAGTGAGACGTTAGATCCAACTAACCAAACATCCGGCCATCTAGAAAAAACAATTCTAAAATTGAGAGATATTATTCACTATAGTAACATTGTATAAGGTCTTAATTACACTAGGAATTTGAGTTCAAAACTATGTTAATTTTAGTTTACTATTATTTTAAATTAACGAGGTACTACCTAGTTGTGGGTCAATGTTTAATGTTTCAACTCATCTGGTTAATTCTACTTAACCATGTATGTTTAGTTTACTTGAAACGGATCCGTTTCCTTGGATGACCGTCTCAAACACCCATCAACTCTCAATTTTCGCTACTGACAAACGAGTAATTTCAATTGTAGGTTAAGGTGATTTTTTTTTTTTTTTTTTTTTTTTTTTTTTTTTTTTTTTACAACTGTATTCTCCATTGACTTCAACTTCCAATTGTACTCGAAAGCTTGACAAGCATCTAAAGTCAGAATGTAGTTTTTCAACAAAATTTGATGCGCTGCTTCCGCCATCTAGTTGTGTGATATATTCAGTAACAGGTTCAGAAAGCACCACCTGAATTACAGCTTTTGTTAAAATTCGAACTTATTATTTTAGTGAAACTGAAAAATAAATACTCTAGTGAAATAACATAACAAAGTTTTAATAATAAGACGAAATAGTACATAACCATTCTATTTAACCTCATGTTCATACAGGACAATCATAAAAACATGCATCACATATATATGTGATTCCTAGTATGTGTAAAAATTACAGAGCAGTTCAGGAGAGCGACTTATCTCTGCACTCTGCATAATCGAAGTGTCTAGATTTTTTTTTTTCAGCCCTCCAAAATTTTGATGAGATGTAAAAGGGGGGGGGGGGAACTATTTTCCCACAAGATGACAACATATCAGAAAGTTTTTGGTCACGTGAGATACATAAGTTCACACCTAGTTTAATAGTTGGTGTTTGCTAGGCGTCAAAATGAGTGGGTATAACTTTCGCCTGGGAGCGCAAGACGGCATTATCAAAGTCGAGCGTGAAATTGCGGCGGCTTTGCATACGAGAGTGTGAAAGAATGCACGGAATGTCCGTTTTCATGGTTTCGCAGACAGAGAGGTACCTCGGACCCCACACTGGCAGTCGAGTACAAAAGAAGAAAACCTTGACGATGTCACAGTATTGTTATTTTCAGATTTTTAGATGTAAATGACAAACCCACCAGTACATGAAATATTTATCGCTAAATGGCAGAAGCAGCGCATGTATTTTTTCTCGAAAGCTGCACCTTGACTTTAGGCAATTTTGAATATTTTTTCTTTGAACTGAGGGTTCAAGTTTATGATGAATACAGATTGTCAAGTCGCAGGTTTACCCTAAATTTTCTTCTTTCTCGTAGAATATCCAAATGGTAATAGCATGTACCCGTACTTCCATATGAGTTAAGTTCCAGAACATCTCACATTATTCGTTGCGTAGCACGATTGTGACGCAAAACCCACTCAACAATCCATCCATCCATTGATTTTCTATCTTCAATTTTAACGTCACACTAGTGCATAGTGACCAAATCAGAGTACTTTATAACAGAAGATGATTAAAAATTGCTAAAAATTAAGTATGTATTTTTATTTTATTTTTTTAATAAATAAAGACTAATAATAAAATATCAGTAATAATTTTTTTTCTGCATTTTTTTTTTTTAAACTTAGAATTATTTTTTCTAAATAAAGGCTGTCTCCAGAAAAAAAATGGACATATGGTCACCTTATGTGTAGTGCTAAGAAACTGGCAATTGGTGACGGTTTGATGTTCTATCCTAGTGATGGTTCAGAAATGTGTCCTAAAAATTTTGCTTCACCAAAGAGAAGTATTACTATTCCAGAAATGTAATGCTGAACTGTCGCCAATTACATATAGCGCAATACTAGTTCAACGTTTAACCCAACTAACCATCCGACATAATACTTCAATACATCAGAATCAATCTATCTCAAATTCATCTCATTCTATATTAATCCTCTACACGCAAGATGAACTACACTCAGCAATGAATCTAAGAATTTTGCTAATCACAATAGTACAGCGTCTAGAATAAACAGTGTGGAAAGCGGCGAATAAAATTGTACTAAAATAATTAAACCTGTCACCAAATGTCATTGTAATCGAAGCTAGGGTCACGACAACAAAACCGAGACTCCCTAATGGTTAATTATATGCTTAGATCACGTGATTAAACTGAAGAAACTGGGAAAAGCCAATCAGGTCTTCGATTTGAGCAATAGTTTCGTTCACAGCGACATCTGGGTAAGCTTGATTTTTGTAGCATCATTTTAACATCGCGGTTATAGGCGATTGCCACACTGTTTATTCTAGACGCTGTAACTATAGTGACCACATTAGAGCACCTTTATAACAGAGTAGCTCAAAAATTGCGACAATTATTCAATTACGGATGTATGTTTTCAACCACTTCACCGGCCACTGTAGTATGTGGAAGGTTACGTTTCACCCCCGAGTTATCCCGGGATGGCCGGTGAAGTGGTAATAAGGACTAAAAAATATCAAAGAAAAATGATTCCCATTTTATAATTTTTTTTAAAAAACTTAGAAATATGCTTTTAAAACAAAGGCTTTCCCCCGAAAATGGGGATACTTTCTTATCGTACCATTCAACCACTCCGTCGTTCAAGAATAATTTTAAACCCTTTCTGCCTCAAATTCTTTCACAATCCATTGCACCCTAAAATTAATAAGCCTGGGTGTTACTGAAGTGTGTGATTATATTCCCCGCCGTGAAATAAAATTGTAATTGTTTGTCTTAACACCACTCCTAAGGGTTAATCACAAAACTTTGTCAATCGCCTACTAAATATTCCTAATACAATGCTAAAATCACTCAACTGCATCTTACTTCACACTCTTACTTTGATTTGAATCTGTTTTTTCTTTTCAATATAACGCGAAATAGAATTTGCAAAATACCGTATTAAGTTGTCTTTTTGCTTATAATTCATTAATAATTTTTGGGTCGCTGTATCCCGGTTTGCAAAGCATCGATCTCGTAATGGGCGTATTTCGGGTTTGGAACCTGAGCTGCATATTTATACATTGAATTCTGTCAGGGTATCAATTGTAATTGATGCAAGTACATTCTTTTGCGCCAGCAATGTCCTCTATCTTTGGTAAAATCCTTGTTGGAATGATATAGGAGGAGATGGCATGTCCGGGAAAGCATTAAGCGAAAATCGTAAACGAAAAAGCCATTAAATAACACAGTTAGTAAAGAAATTATGCATTGTTATTGCGAAATTATGTAATATGGGTCTTTTGAGACGGAAGTCATTGTAACTATACAGTCGGCATACAAAATTATTGAAGCACACATCCACACTTTTCATATATTTTTTTAGTTTGTTCGCTAATTTTTATCATCAACTTACTTTTTTTTAAACAGTATAAGACTAAGATCATGATTTGACAAATATTTACTAAACAAAACAGAATTAGGTGCCCATCTTTTAAGTCGGAATTATTGCTAGTGTTTCAATAATTTTGCTGCCGACTATACATATAATAGCTGTCAAATAAATGTCATATAAATAAAACAACAAAATATTAGCCAACGTTTTAGCAGATTCAATATCGTTTCTGCGTATTAGAGTACCTTCTTAACAGACAAGTGTTAAAAATCACTACAATTACTTGGTTGCGGATGTTTTTTTTTTTTTTTCCTTCACTCCTCAATGATGTTCTTAGACTGACTAAGAACATGATTCGACAAATTGTGATGTCTCAAAGTCAGGGATATTCATGCCAATATCCTAAATGATATTTCAAAAGTAGTCTGACATCTTTACGATGAAAATATCTCTCAAAATTGACGTTTTTGTGAAATTTTGCCCTATACTGCCCTGTTATGAAATTCGTAAAATTCCAATAACTTGCGAAATTTTCAATGTAGCATATTTAGAGTTACTGATGTTCATTCCGGCATCAAAACAGATATTTTAAATCTAGTCTGACATTTTTAAAGTAAAATGTTTCCATTTAATGCACGTTTAAGTGAAATTTTATCCTATTCTCCCATGTTAAGAAAATCGTAAATTTTTAATAACTTACGAAGTTTTTTTTAATTCGAATATTGCAAATGAATAGGGTTCTTGCCAGTATCGAAAGTAATAGTTTAAAACTGGTCTGACCTCTCTGCGATCATTTGTTTGGGAGATATCGTCTAAACAGACTAACAAACTAACGGACTAACATACTAATACACTAACAGACACCCTACAGTCAGACACCATACAAATTTTTTATTTTCGGATTCCTCACACCTGAAAACGTGTAAAAAAGTCATAAAACCTGTGTTGAAAATTTTCACGATTACCTAAGTTCCCTATACCTATAGTATGATGGGGAACTAAAAAGATTAAATTAGTTTTGTTTTTTCTTTTATCTATTTATTTTAAACTATATATGTTTTAATTTTTATTTCTTTTAAAGTTATATTTCTTTTAATTTGTTTTATTCATTTCATCTTTTTTATTCTGTCAGTATACGTTTGAAGATGTTATGCATTTTAATAGGAAATATAATATGTATAATTACTTTCAATAAATTCTATTTTATAAAGTAATATTATAATTGCAATACAGTAACGATTTCTTTTCAATATAAAAGTATTTAACCATTTAAATAAAAAAAAAAGAAAGAAATCTTATATTGATGATTTTATTTTAAAAATAATTACGTATCAATTTTTAATCCGTTAAAGAAATATTAAATTAGTCATATCACAAGTACTTTTTAATTAAGTACTTCAAATAATTATAACTACTTTAATATATTTCAGAACGTATGGAAATTAAAATTACAGTTTTAATTGCTTTATTAAATTACATTTTGCAAAATACACATATCTATACAGTAGTTTGATTCCATCTTACCTGTTAGATGGTAAAAATTTCATTATTCTCATAAAATATATGTAATACATATAAATGATTTTCACTTTAATGCTTTTCTTTTCATTTACAAATGAATTGTATATATTTGTATAAACGTATTGAGGATTTATTTTTGACACAGGCAGAATAAAACTGAATTTTTTAAAAATGTGATAACCTGTTTCCTCGAAACAGTTTCTTGTAAGATAAATAATGGAGATAGTAAGTTCTTTCTTTATTTTTTTGCGATATACTGAATGTGACTGCCTACAAAATATATGCTTGGAACAAGATATATTTTGTGCTATTTTTCTTTTTTAAAATAAATAACGCTACATTAAAAGTACATATTTTTTACCATAAAAAAAATAATAATCATATATTTTTTAGTGTTATTTCCAACATTATTACAAATGGAATATTGTATACAGGGCATAAATGTTAGCATTTTCTCGAAAAAGTTTTACAATATCTAGTACTTTTATTTTTGACGACATTTCAATACTTACTTCAATTTTAAATTTTAAGAAGTATACTCTTTAATCTTTACTTTTCGTGACGAATTTAGATTTTATTGTTTCATTTACTACCAGTTATTTTTATTTTAGACAATTTAATACCAAATAATTTTACGAAAGCTAATGATAAACTGTGTAATAATTTAATAGTTTATATTTGTCAAAGTTATTATTTGCTAAAGTGCAGAGTGTGAAAATTATTAAATTCTCGAACAAGTCATATTGTTTACGTAAATATCATGATAGATCATTAATAATATTGTTACACAAGTTGAAATTGTACGATTTTTTCACTAACTTGAACATTCTATACTCAAAATAAGTCAAAAAATTATTGTTCCAAATTATTTAATTTTTCTTGCTTTTTTTTTTTTTTTTTTTTTTGAATTAATGTAGTTAAAATTTATTATGATAATGATGAAAAAAAATCTGGAATCACTCTACTCGACATTTAGAATATGTAATTATTCTGTCCGCTTGTAGGTATGAAATTCACACACTGTTTACTTTTTCTTTGAAATTTGGTGTTTTTATTTGCAATTAACAACAAAGCATAAGCATTTAACTTAGGGTAGAAATTTTCTTTTTCTTTTCTTTTCTTTAATTTATCTGTGTGTGCTTTGAAAACCTAATAATAGGAATATTCTATTTATTAAATTTCGTTTTATGCTTATATATTCAAAAAATCTATAAATCTTTAACATGAAAGAAAATGAAACTTATTAGTACTGTTATGTTGAAAATCATTTAATTCGAGAAAAAAACTGGAATAAACTAAAAGAGATTTAAACATTTAATAAAAAAAAAAAAAAAAAAAAAAAAACTGCAAAGAATTAAAAGTGATTGAAATACTTATTTATTGATATTTTAAGACATGTATAGTTTTTAATTAAGTGCATAGAGTTTTCCATCATTCTTTAGCACTTGAAAATCTTCAGAATAAAAGTTTAATTGTCTTTGAAATAATTACATAAGAAAAATAAATATATGAAATGTCTTTGATTCTTTATATGATATTTTTTTACAGATCATCACCGAAAATCCTGGTCCTTTTCATGAAAGTTTTTTTCTTGAGAAATACACAAATAGTCCAAGTAACATCGAGTTGTGCTGTTTATTTGTGTATAATCTGGATGTAGAACACAATGAGGATTTGCACAACATATATGGGAAGTGAAATTAAATTGCCTTTATTCAATGGTCTGCCATACCGACTCGATATTCTGGCCACAATCATTGGTACTTAATATAAGCATAAGTAAAACTCTTTTGAACGTCAGCGGAATGTTAAAACAATAACACAAAGCACCAGTACTGCCACCTGCCGGTGAAAGTTATGAAAAAATGAAGTTGAGGGCAGAGCTGAATTTAAAGAGGAAGACATGCTGCTGCCGTCAACTACTGTCTCGGCTACGAGACCTTTTGTCCGTTTGAATATTTCTTCAGAGTAATTGCTGTACCCAACATCATTATACGCAGCAGCGCGTATAGAGTAGGTACTCTCGAAGCTCAAATTATGTATCACATATTCTGGACCTAGAATGATATAAAAAAAAAAAAAAAAAAAAACTATTTAATAAGATAAATATGATTAAAACCAATGTAACATTTAAAATGAGATAATGAATACAAAAATTTTAAAAATTTAAAAAAATACATTTTAATTAAAAATATTAAAATACACGACCGACGTTTCGGCTAGAACACTAGCCCTCCTCAGTGTCAAACATACTGATAAACCGCAGAAGGATGATCCCTGGCGTCATCTGCACATGAGGAAAAGGGTTGGTCCATTTATAAAATAGGAATGTCCGTAGTACCTAGGGATGTGTTTGTTTATGGGCATGAAAAAATTATAAACTCAATAATTGCATTTCTTTTCCTTCTTTGAACTGATTCTTGAATACCTGGTTATATAAATATTTCACGATTAATTAAAAGAAAGAAAAAATGATAATATAATAAAGGGATAGTTTTAGATAACAATATAAATATTACTCAATTAAAAATAAAAATAAAAGCTTTGTTAGTATTTTGAAACTTTTGAAGTGTATAACACTAATTTAAAAATTGTGTCATTATTATTTACAAACGATTATATAACCCTGACAAAAATGTCGAAATGTGAAATCAATTAAGGTAGTGAATCAATGAATGCTTTGCCAGCTTCGCTGGTAACTATATTTAATGGGGACTAATGTGCAAGTTGTACCTCACGGGACTAATGTGAAAGTTGTACCGAACGAAAAAACTATTTAAAATGACACTATTTAAAATTGGATGTTGCTTTAAATATTTGACACTTACTTTCATTTTAATATTTATTATCGAAATTCTTGAAGAAATATTTGAAATTCTTCAAACAATAACTTCTCCTTCCAAAGCTTCTTTATCGCAAAACTTGCTCCAATATAAACAAACTGTTATACAGAAAGAAATAAAAGAAAACAAAACAGGAGTATTAATGATTCTAGACGTAACAGAAGAAACAAGAATAATAAAAAAAGTTCCACTCTGTCTTCATTGCTGTGTCTCCCAGAGCGTGAGTGGAATCGTTTTGGCACTTTGCCAACCAGGGATCAATCGTCCGCAGGCCAATGGTACAAGCACAACATTTATAAAAACTTTTTTTTTTTTTTTAAATGCTGTGTTTGTATATTGGACACTGAGGAGGGCTAGTGTTCTATAAGAAACGTCTGTCGTGTATTTTAATGTTTTTAATTAAAATGTATTTTTTTTTTAAGTTTTAAAATTTTTGTATTCATTATCTCAATTTAAATGTTACATTGGTTTTAATGTATTAATGAGACGTATAAATTATGTTTAATTTTATTAAAATAAATATGGATATTAATAATAATAATTAATAATGATAAATATGAATGATCATAATGAACATTTTTAATAAAAACATTTTTAAAAAATCTTAAGTATAAATATATTTCTTAATTAAATTCATTTATGATTATCAGAATTCTGTTTAATTTTTTAAAGTACGGTTTAAAAAAATGTGTATGGCAAATTTACATTTTGAAATTTTTGAGTAAAATGATAGCGATAATGTTTATAAATTAAAGAATATATATATTTCTTACAATAGTGAATATATTTACGTAGTCAACGTAATTTAAAATATTTTAGCCAGTGTTAAAATCAATAAGTGATAATGAAACTTTTAGACTAAAAAAAAAAAAAAAATAAGAAGAAGAAGAAGAAAAAGAATAAAAACATTAGAAGACGAATAATACATAACCCTTTCCGAACCAGGCCGTAGGATCGTTCGGGTTACACATCCACGAATCCAATGACATTTTTGCATCTGGGGCAGCCGTATATAATAAAATCAGGACATGAACTATTGAGCTTAATTAGCCGAAAGTGTAAAGTACAATTTCTAATAAACAAATGTCGGTTATAATCCCTTTTTTTTTTTTTTTTTTTGTCAGTTAAAAAAAAAAAAAAAAATAGAAGAATGTAATGTTTTGACGTAAAAATGTTTCGGATCGGAAAGGGGTAACACTATTAAAAATATTACAAAATTATCTTATAATAGAACAGAGAATCCGTATGTATATATTTAATCCTTACAACTAAAATCTTCCAGTACTATATATTAAGTCAAGTAGAATTTAAAAATCATTTAATATACTTAATCTCAGATTTGTTGATTATTATAAAGGGTTTATGAATTATAAAACTATGCATTTTTATGAAAATTTTCAACAAAATGATTGTTTGTTACAGTTTATAAATAACTAATGGATCTTAAATGATCTTACCATCTCTTGCATGATGATATCTTGCTTGACGCCAAACGTTATCTGTAATTAACCGCCACTGTATCCTATATCCTAAGACTGGCAGTACAGTGTTGGTTGGAGCAAATCTTACAATTATAATTCCAGGTTCTGCACTTATTAACTCGAACCTTGGAGGATCTGGCACAACTAGTTAAGAAAGTTTGAAATTTATTCATTCCATTTTTCACAAAGAAGAATATTTTACATTAGTACAACATTTTGTCCTTAAATTTTTAAAGCTAATTATAATTAAAGAATATCCTACCACATCTGTGCAGAGAAACGTATATAGACAAAACACAATTTTCTATTTATAAATAAAAGGGAAAAGAAGAAGAGAAAAAGTATCGGTTTAAGAATTATGTTTGTGTTTTATAGGGGTTAAACTAAACTGAATGTACGTTGGTTTCCAGGCTTGGGAGAAATGTTTTACAATGGGGATTGTTTAAAGGGTCTTATACCGTATTTTCATGAGTTTCAAAGAAAATCATAAAAAGTAGGCCGAAACCGTTACCTGGAATCCATTTAAATACTTCTTGTCAACCAACTTCAAGAGCAGAACATTTTAACGACTGTTGAAGTATCGATTTTAAGGAAAAACTGCTTTAGAATTAATGTTTTTAAATAATAACTTTATGGAGCAAGGCACAAGGCGTATGTCACCAATCGCTCCAGGCCCTAATGAGCCCATTTAGTGTAAGATAATTACTTTAAATTAAATCACAGTATGACGTGCTAGACATATACATATAATATGTAATTGTATATAAATATCTATACAATATATATATATATACAACTTTATAACTTATTGTAAAATAGGCACTTTTTTTCTATCCTTTTTATTTTGGGAATGAATCTTCTATTAACGCATACTATTTGTTTTCCGATTACAGTCTAATGAACGATGTTACGAATTAGTAAATTCTGCTGCAATTTTATCAGAATAGGGGTTGAAAGAAAAGTTCATATATGTGATATCACCCGCTCCTACTCGAGTTGAATCGCTTTTATGTGTTTTGTACTTGAACTCGAGAATGGACAGTGCGTGTAACTGAACTTAAATCACAACAGTTTAAAAAAAAAAAAAAAAAAAACATCAAATGATATTTTGCATAGTTTATCAATCATAAAAATATTATTTTGTATGTAAATCTAATGTGCTAAAAATATTTTTCTTAATGAATAAGTAATATAGATTATAAACTTAAGAAATTAAAATAAATTATAACTTAAGAAATTACAACTTAAGAAAATTAAAAGACAAGATTAAATATTATGCATTCTCAACTTTTTCTTACTAGATTATGTTGTATAAAATAAAGATATAGGTAAGACAGAATTACGAAAAATTTAATAATAAAACATCTTATTTAGAGTTGCTTTTAACTGGCTAAAACATTTATAGGTAGGGGAGACCCGTGTACCTGGGGCGGTTTTTTTTCAATGCTCAAAAGCAGAGCCCTTGACCTGTTTAAAATTATCAAACTGATATGAACATATCTTTAGGACTAATTACTTTGAATTTAATATAAATACCTAAAATAATAAATTCCGACAAATAGAAGGTTTTTAAAAAAAACATCACTCGTAGCCCTAGGTACAACACCCTCATTCTACCTGGGGCCAGACCTCACTGTACCTAGGGCCATTCTCTCAAAATTAAATTTAACTTAGTAATGAATAGAAAATAAGCATATAAACACGTATTTTATAAAAGAAACAATATCAAGTAATATATTTATTTATCATATAATAATTATCATGTTGTTGGCTTAATTTAAAACACGAAAATTTTCCCTTTTTTTTTTTTTTTTTTTTTTTTTTTTTTTAAGGATATTCGAACAGAATGTTTTTTTTTCTTCATTTTTTTCTCTGTTTTTTCTGGAGTGTCTCTTAAATTTCTAGATCTCTCTGGTTTTCGGTCACATTTTTGATGTGGGAGGTTTTGCTTTAGGTAAAGATTTTACTTAGGTTCGTACCTGTTAAAGCAGGACACACGAAAAGATGTTAGATGTTGAATGTTTCGAAATTTCAACAGGACACGAAACAGAGACATCCAGTTCTATCAATGTTGGTTCACTTTCTTCCTGTATTTTTTTCTCTTTTAATATATGGAGGGATCTTCGCTTTCAGTCAAATTTGAACTTAAATATTCATCCTCAGTGAATGTGTTTTGATTCATTGGCTATATGCCGGATACACGAAAGCCTGATAGAATGTTTACAGGAGTAAAGGCCGACGGACAGGACTTGCCAACACTTACAGCAACATCATATATAATGATTGGTTCACCAGGATTTGCCAGCATCCAATTACTACAGGCTGTACTGTGTTTCTTAACACTTTCTCGACCGCTGACGTAGATTCACGTCATTCGAAAATATGAAACTCCACTAGTGGGTGTTTCTTTTGCAATTTGTATGTTATTTGTTTCTAAAAAATATACACAATATTTATATTTGTACTATCAGTATACTATGGATGCAAATACTTTGATTGGAGAGAGAGTATGATTATAATGCATATCCATTTGTAATATAAATGTGAATACGGATAATTTTGTTTTGAAAAATTGTAAGTTATGAGAAAAACGCCCACAGGCGGACCTTGCTGTCAGAAAGACAAAAACATGCGGTCGCAAAAGTGTTAAAAAGTCCAAACACACTGGCCCTAGGTACAAGGCAGCGATGTGGCCCTAGGTACAAGTTTTGTTAACTTCATTCAAAATGCCTTCCACTAAAAAATTCACATGCAGAGAGAACTAATTAAATGTCACATTTTTTACTCAATATAACAAGCAAAATTATACAGTAGAAACGAAAGAAAAATATTTGACTCGCCTTTATAAAATAGCAAAAGAGATGAGCTGCAAAATTTTATTTCAAACCATCTAAATTCGTTTTCAACATGTAACCTGTCAAAACGCCCTCCTCAAAAGTTCCAAAGTAGTTGTAAAAATAGCAATTGGTGTTGTTACTTGCCCATTTGAGTATTAAAACTTAAAATTAAATATTATTCAAATAAAGTGGGGTGGCCCTAGGTACATGATGGCCCTAGGTACACGGGTCTCCTCTATAATTTATTCAATTCTAGACACTGAGCTTTTTTCAATTTATACTACAATAATAATAATAATTAAATATATATATATATATATATATATTTCTCAATTTCTTTATGAAATGTTTAAATGAAATTAATGCTGAAAACTGACAAATCGGCATTGGATCATGTGTAAAGGTGTCCCATTTATTCATAATTTTTTAAGAATAAAAAAAATATTCAATAAAAAACCCTGCATGCAAGCAGTCGCAGGAATAGTGAGAATATGAATCTTACAAATGAAGCTTGTATAATAAATATCTCATTCCCCCCCCCCCCTTTTTTTTAGTACGAAAGTTAGTACTATTTCTTTCAGACAACGTCCTCACCAATTTTTATCTATCACCTTGAATAATTATGCAAACATGTTTATTTTTGTTTGAAATGTATAAAGCTGAAAATTTGCCATTCCATCTGTCCGTATTTTAAGACCGGATTATACTGCGCTGTAAAAAAATAATAAAAATAAATAAAAAAAATCAGACCTGATATTGTTTTTAATTACTCTTATGTAAAATGACCTCCGGAATCCGAATATGACCCCCATTTTGCCCAATCACTTACCGTTTTCTCGGGACGCCACACTTTCCCCCAATTTTTATTACTGTTTGATAATCTAATAGCCATTGGAGAATGGAAAGTAATTGTTTTAATACTCAGAAACAAACAAATACATACATAATGTATAATAAATGATGGTAGTAATTCGTTAATGAAATATAATAAATGTAATATATAATTTCAGTAGCAAATTACCCTCCCTAAATTTCCCTCCTGCTGCAAATGTTCATGTTTTAGAATTTTCCATCTCTGTAGCCCCTCAGAAGATATTTACCCTAAAAATCAAATTTATAGCCATGCAATTACCTAAAAGTAATAAAATTAGGGGGAGTCCTTAAACGACGGTGGGTGATAGGGTGAAATGGGCGTCATATTCGGATTCAGGAACAATTTTACAGAAGAATTTGGAAAAAAGGATTTTGTGACCGATATTTCTGCAGAGAAGTGTTATTAATTAAAAAATAAAATAAAATAAAATAAAAATGGTACACTCATTAATCATAACAAAATCTACTTATCGCCGTATTTTTAGTTCAATGGGATAATTAATTGATTTAATAGATAGTAATTTAACTTTAATTATTAAAAGGAAAAAAAAAATATGCCAAAAATAATACATTTCTTTGTATGTAGGAAAAAATGAACGTGCACACATAATAAATAAATAAATAAATAAATAAACAAACTGAAATTGAGAAAAATCATGCTAAAGAAATAGAACAGCTGCAGTATAGAACCCTATAGCTAAATTAGAAAATAGGCACAGAAGTAGTTTGGATGTTTCCCACCAAAATATTTACTTACGCAAGCGGGATAGCCAAATAACTCATCATCAAAATAATCATAAAAATTTAAAAGCCACCAAGAAGCTCCTATGCTAAAGCGATACGAAAAATAAATATATAAATAAACAAATAAATAATAGTTGTATTAACCGATGCTAGAGAATTAAACGCAGTTACCGCATGGTTTCTTATGCAAGAATGGATTAAAATGTGACCTATGTTAGTAAATTAAATTCTGTTTTGTGCAGAATTTTATATTTATGTATTATTTAAAAAACAAAATAAACATAGTTTTTATTTTATTCATTTATTTATTTTTAGTTACATGTGATGTAGCACACAAATATTTTGTCGTGGCGTTAACATCGGCGTACAAATGACGATAAGAAAAATTATTTTTCATTTATCAATAATCCTTAAAGAAAATTAAAAAAAGTATCTGGCAAAGGAGAAATTGAAGAAATATTAAGCTATAATTCATAATAACTGCAGTCAATTAAACAAGTTATGGAATGCTGTGAACTGATTTTAAGAATTTCCTACCTGAAGGTAATTAAAATTTTCAAAGGAATTTTGTCGTCATACTTTGAGTTGGGCCTGCGATCAATATACTTACGATTGGCATGCCCATGTTCGAAAACAATGTAAACTATTTAATGTTATGTATAGATATGTTTAATAAAAAAAATTAACTTTCATAAGAATAACTTTTACCGAAAACACAAATTCATGAAATATATTAATAAACGTATGAAGTAAGTAATGTATATAAAATTTCTATAGTTTTTATGTATAAACTACTACTAATAATTAATATTTTTTCTACTTGACTTATGCAGTGTTTCCAATATGGTGATAATTTAAATATTTCTTTATTCATATATTGTATTAATTTAATAGAAATATAAAAATGAGAAATTTTAAAGAACTAATCACTTCGAAGATTGATAGTCTATTATGTATGTCAAATGTCATTTCTCAAAATTATTGGCGATTATTGAATAAAAAATCCGCCGGAATTGGCAACACTGATTGACATATAGCTTTATATTTCCATTACGAATGGAGATTCTTGTTAAAGTTGGTAAGTAATCGTGGTAAAAATGACACAGTCAGCGGTTTTATTTATGTTAATAGTGCTGCGGTTCAAGAGCTATATTCTTTAACCACATTTCTTGCGACCATGGAAGCCTCTGCGCAAGTGCGGATTTAACGAGTGCAGTGTCAAAATAGGGTAGGCTGACCATATGTCCTCGAATCTCGAGGACAAGCACGAATTTCGAGGACAAACTACCTTCGTCCCCAAAAAATTACAACACATTTGGGGACGCCGGTTATAAAGTTATTAATGTTTTATTATAGTAATTTATTATATGTATAATAAATAAGCTGAAATAAGGTGCTTTATACATAAAAATTACTAAAATTTTACAATTTAAGGTGATTTAATTATTTTTTTATTTTTTTATCCTCGAAATTCGAGGACATCGCCATCTTTGTCCACAAATTCAAGGAAAAAAATATGGTCACTCTAAAATAGGGGTGACTGAGAGAAAACAAGCGATAAATTAACACCGAATAACTGGATGTTTGCCAAATAACTATCTCTCGGCCAATTTTCCATCCCTCCAAACTTTTGGACTCGACCTCACTGCTAGTCGTAGGAAACGTGGTCGCACTGTAGGTAGAAATAACTAGATAAAATAAATGCGCTATTTGTGATATTTGTAATAATTGTGATTTTTATATTTTTAGGTTGAAATCACACGAAATTCATAGGTAAAATACTTACTATAAATACTGTGCTAGTTCATATTAGTTACATTTGACAATAAAAAATAATTAGTACGTAATGTTTGTAATATTAAAAAATGGTGTAAATTCTCGTGCTTTCGCCCATTTAATTTTTACGATCAAGATCGATTTTTAAACCTATTTTTACCAATAAAACAGGAAAACCCGTATTTTCTGATTCGACTTTATGTTTTATGCTATACCGCAAGGTTCTCAGTCTTTGAATGCCACTTTTTATATAAAGAAAATTTTGTATTGTTCTTTCGAAGATATGATGTACTTTTATTTTTACCTATAAAATAGACAAACCCGTATTTTTTGAAACGACTTGGTGTTTTATGCTACGTTGAAAGTTTCTCAGCAGTCATTTTTTGAATGCCACTTTTTATATAAAGAAATTTTTGCATCACTCTTTCGATGATATGTACCTCAAACGTTTAATGAAGATTACTAAAAAAGGGTATTCATAATAGTGAAATTACGGTGAAAGCAATAGTTAAGGGGTAGTTGATCAGATCATTTGCTGGTAAGCAAAAACCCATAAATTTGCTGCAATTGTTTCACAATGTGTATTTATGGATATAAGAAACAATAGAGTTTAAAGTTTTACGCTAAACATTCATATAAACAAAACTTATTTCAAAAATTATATTTTGAGAACAGAATAGCTTTAGTAATGGCTTGTCTTTTGCTATTTTTAAATGTACCAATTGCAAGCCTCTTTAGATAAAACCACAGCCTCCTAAACTAGATGCCTGTCGCGTTGCTCGAAAACTTGGCAGCAGTTGAAGCGATAGGCAGCGCCACCTGGTACAGATTGCGTGACTTTTTTATTCAACAGCCACCAAATTTTTTTTAATTGCGATATGATATACATAAAAGGCGAATAGAGTCGAAGAAAAGTCGATTAGATATATCATATATCACTTCTTAAAATTATTGGTGACAGTTGAATAAAAACGTCGTGCAATCTGTACCAGGTGGCGCTGTCTACCGCTTCAGCTGTTGCCAAGTTTTCGAGCAACGCGAAAGGCATCTAGTTTAGGAGACTATGATGAAACACATAAAACATTTCTTTCTTTCTTTCTTTTTTTTTTTTAATGCTAAAAGGAAAAAAATTGCATTGAAAACATTACACATAGACAAACAATTTAAGATTATTATATACAGAGGTTTGCTAAAGTTATCGGATTTTTAAGACATTTTTAAGAGATTTGAAAACCACCCAATTTAACTATATAACAATAAAATTATAAATTTTTTTTTTTTTTCAAAAAATATTTATCTATTAAAATTAATGAAACATTAAAAACCTTTTCGTTTGTCGAAAACGGGCAACTGATTTTGTCGTCAATTTTCTTTAAAAAATAAGTTCTTACCTCCTTCTACAATCGTTATGGCCCGTTCTTTCTCGCCCATTGTATTACTAACTTTACATATATAAGTTCCAAATACACTTGGATCTTTTATGTTTATCTGAAAAGAAAATTATTCAAAATATCAATATTTAGAGCATGTTTTTACATTTTCAATTTAAAAATTCAGATGCAACGTTATCATAACATTACACATAATAGAAACTATATATTTAAAACAGTTGGTGACATTCTAATCAAATGATTAAGTGCTTAGTTTTCGATAAATTATATGTAGTATAGATATTACGTATGTAAAACAGTAAACAAATTCATGCAAATGACGTAGATTATAACATAGGGGAAGCCGGGTTAATAAGAGACAGGGGTTATAAGAGACACAGTCAAAAAACCCCACCAAAAAATATACTTAGACAGCTTTAAAAATATGTAATATTAAGTATCATGTGTATTCTTTACTACAATACAATTATTGAGAAGTTCATAACACATTTTGAATTCTTTTTATACGACGAAAAAAAACCTTCACTTTGAACTTACCCTGAAAGTTCGTGACTTTTTCTAAATTTTTCTTTATTTTTTTTTGTAGGTAAAATGTTTGGGATTTATTAATGTGTAACCTTTTGACCAAGACTATGACTTTGATGTACAATTTTTTAAAACCTTGAAAGCATTCTTTATTTACATGTTCTAGACATGTTTCTTATTACCCCATTTTTATTTTTTGTGGGGGTAATAAGAGACATGAGTCTCTTATTACCCCCACTGTTAATTACTGTGGCCCCGCACCCCCCATTGTAGTTTCTGTTAATTGTGCCTGACTAGTTTACGAAGAGTTTACCAAGTGTTAGGCCCAGTCTAAGTTTACCAAGAGAAAATTTTTTTTTCACTTTAAATCAAAAAGCAGTTTTACTGATTTGGTTAGACCATATTTAGTTGTTATGATTATGTAAATGTATGTTTAGAATGGGTATAAGTTAGTATTTAGTCATTAATACTTGATTGCATAATAAATAAGTTCATTTATAAATACTAGAAAAATATTTTATAACATTTTGTTCTCTTGTATACACTTCAAAGATACGTCTTTTTACATACACTTTAGAAAATAGGTAAAATATTTTCTGCCCATTTTAAAAATTATATTAATGTTTTTGGTTAATCCCTAGGTTATGTTGATTATGTAGAACTATCATTAAGTACAATATTATATTATTTAGGACCTAATATTAAAATAAATGAATTTCACAAACACATTTATGACAGTTAAGTTTCGAGAAAACATATTTTTTGGATGGATGTAAATAATAAAAATTAAAAACTATTGGCTGATTCAGAATTGTTTCTAGATGTCTTTTATTATCCAACATGATTTTACATTGTTATATATGGACAGTTACAAGCCTGGTCTCTTATTACCCCACTTGGGGTTATTAGAGACAAGGATTTAATGAAAATTTAAAAAACAAAATTAACAAAAAATTTAAGTTCAAAAATCACCTAAAAAATCACGAGGAGTCCATTTAATGAAATTAATACGAGACATTTATTTCAAGTTATTTAGATTAATAGTATAGATTTTATTAATATTTTTTGTCTCTTATTACCCCTTTTGTCTCTTATTACCCCGGCTTCCCCTATATTATAATATATAATTTTTACGTATAATAAATAAAATAATAAATATTATTAAATGTATTATATCATGATCAAAATTCACTTTTAATGTTTAAGTAAATAATACAACTCACAAAAATTAACTGTCGACAAGTCATATATATATATATATATATATATATATATATATATATATATATATATATATATATGTATATTTAAAAAAAAAAAAAAACTATTTTCTTTAAAAGACAAAACTTTAGTTAAAATACATTTAAAAACAAAATACACATTTAAAAACATTTAAAATTTAAAATGTGGACGTTTCGAAACACGTCCAGGTTTCCTCTTCAGTATCACTACAACATAATTTGCCAAAATTCTGAAATTGTAATCCATTCTATAGAAACCGATCATATTCCTGACTTCGATAATATAAAAGTTCTAAATTCTGGCTATGATAAGTATAAATCATGTATTTTCCTTGAGAGTTGGCAGTTGGCACACTGCCAGCCATCTCTACACTATCAATGAAGCATGCGTACTGGCTCCTCAATATTCTGTACTTCTGTAAATTCCTTGTGTATTGATGTAATGCTTGCAAAGTATGTTGTAGTGATACTAATGAGGAAACCTGGACGAGTTTCGAAACGTCAAAGTTTAAATTTTAAATGTTTTTAAATGTGTATTTTGTTTTTAAATGTATTTTAACTAAAGTTTTGTCTCTTAAAGAAAACAGTTTTTTTAGTATATATATATAATTGAGAAGGTTTGATGTTTGTGTACGTTATATATATATATATATATATATATATATATATATATATATATATATTGCAAAATGTTTAATAAATTACGAGTCATTATAAAAGGTTTTTAAAATAATCTAGTGTGAAACAACCACACGACTTCCATTACCCACTACTGTATTGCACGTATAACATGCCTTTTTTTTTTTTTTTTTTTTTTTTTTTTTTAAGATAATGTGATCAGAAGACATAAAATTGATCTAACAAAGTAGACATCTAAACATTTTCCAGTAAAAGAAACTTAATACACACTTAAAGACGTATAAAATAAAGTTTACAGAACAAGAAAATAACATGGCAGAGTTAGTTTTGAAACACCAATTTCTGATATCTAAAACTGACCTACCTAATCAGGATGACTATTAATTTTTTTATAATAACCACATACATGCGAAAGGATACCTGAAATGTATTTATGTAACAATTTCAAAGAAAATCGTTAAAGCCGTTTTTGAGATAACAACTTTTACCAAAATCTGGCATAATCATTTATTGACCGGAAAACATGGATTATCGACCAGGAAACAATAATTACATATAAAAGGATATTTAAAAGGGAGTTAATATGCCAAGTTTGAAAAAAAAATCTGTTCTGACGTTTTTAAAGGAATGCACTTGAGAGACCTGAAATTGAGCTATTTGTACAGGACGCCTATCAATTTTCCTGAGCTAACAAGCTATATCATACGAAAGGACATCCAATAGAGTTTATATAGCAAATTTTAAGAAAATCATTTCAGCCATTTTTGAGAAAAAGGCTTTCGGTTCCACTTCCTGTTTCCCACTTCCCTATTTCCAATTTTCACCAAACTTTAGAAAATTCATCTGCACACCTGTCCTGTCTCAATTCTATCTTCATTAGTTTCAGAGACATGATAGTCAGAAGATTCCCTACATACATACACACACACTCACACACACTGACCAATTGCCAAAAACTACTCTTTTGGACTCATGAGACCTTAAAACATGTATATCAGCTTAAAACTCGATATCGAATTTTTTGACCGAATGCAATATTTTCATTATTTACGGTAGTCGGTAATGGAAGTAAAGAATATGTAAAAATTTAATTTGTGTTTATGTGAAAAAAAAAAAAAAAAAAAACTTAATTGTTAAAAACTTTATAAGGGGAATGTTTTTCCTATAAATGTAAATTCCCCGTAAAATTAATTAGGCAATAAATAATTATCGGATGATATGTTCTGTGTGTTTGTATGCTTGAATGTTAACTAAGCGAGAAAGAATCGGAAATATTTTTTATTACCATAAATTATGCTTCTTTTTATAACATGGAGAAAAATAATTAATTTTCTGCTGTCCACCTTTTTCATTTTATTTCTCCTTTATATTTTGTAAATGTAATAGAATAATTTTTTCTTCGATGTAATTTTTCAGAAATATGGGTACAAACATTAAACTTTGACGGAGATCATCAGTATAATTTAGATTTATAAAGCAACTTCTAGCCTAATATATCACTTTAAAGGAGTAGAAGATGTATAAGAAAAATGTTACCTAAAATGAATTTCTGAAATTTACTGCAGAGTCTGTTAAATTCTTTAATAAATGATTGCATTTCTAAGTGTTACAAATTTATATGACGTCTTTGTGCTTGATAGTGCATGCATTACTGCAATGAACCATGGATTGTATACTATGATTCTGTATGTCTACTCCAGTACTTCCTTGAACATTGACCCTTACCAACGTATTAGGTTAATGTCTAACAGTATTGCTGTGCAGGTTAGACCGTAAGTAAATTTTGTTTTGTGCGAAGCTGCACGTTCAGTTTTTTACACATTAAGGGAAACGAGGACGTGACCTGCACCTTAAAGGGGTTTCTGAACCACTACAAACACACATGCTTGATCCGGAATGAGAGTCTAGCTCTTAGTAACCGAAGTTCAGAGCGTTGACGATACATCTACCACATCGGCCACAAGCAGTCATGAAGAGTAATTAAGCAATGGGAAAACTACGACCGAAACTTTTTTTATTCCCTTTAGTAAATACAATCATCATGTGTGACTAAGTTTTAATTACGAAAATTATTCGTTTTATATATGTGTATTTATTTGCGCTTTCTTCTGCATAAATAAGAAGGAAGTGTTAGATTCGTGAAAATTTTCGACCTACTGTTTTCGATAACTTTATATGTTTTGAGATGCCCTGAATAATATTTGACAATTTGAAGAAAAAGTCGGTGTGTGGATTTGTGCGCGTGTGTATTTAGTTGGAATGTGATGTGAACTATGGCGATTATACTTGAGGATTAATCGCTCAAAACGGGACGTTGTCATCCTGTTTTTACATAATTTTTAATACGTCAATTTAGGAAAAAAAATCATATAAACGCATATGAATTTTTTTTTTTTTAATTTTCAATGTGAAATTTAAAATAAAGCATATGAAATACTAATGATGAACGAGGGCGTATGTATGTAATCGCACAGTCTTCCTCCTGTGGTTTAAATTTTTAATACGGACATTCTTTAGAAGAACTTGTTATTCGTGGTCGAACAAATGGTTGAAACATATATTTGTGATAATTCAAAGCAAAGTTATATATATATATATATATATATATATATATATAGGAATAAATTATCAATGAAAAAAATGAAATAAAACCTCCAAAAAACCCTGAGGTCTTCATGAGGGTGGCCCCTCAGTGTAGGGGTGAAAAATAAGTTTCTGAAAGGACACTAGCAATTAGCTATCCTTATTCCCCAACTTCTCACCAAATATAAAACCACCATTAACTGAGAAAAAATCTGACATACATATAATTTAAAAATTACAAAAACAATTATAAAATTACAAAAGTAGTACAATTACATCAATTTAATATATATAAAATATACAAGAATACAAGAAATTACGAAATGTAAATAAGAAAGTATATAAATGAAATACAATAAAATGAAACCCCTACATTATAAACTAACCCTCTTCGGCCGACGGTGCTTCAAGTCGGTACTTAAATATCGCTCTTTATTGAGGAACTCGAACAAACCGAAAGAGAATAAAACTGGAAACACTCGGTTAAAAATTGAGACGGGTAACAGTTAATTTGCAAAGTTTTTCTTAAATCTTCAAGAGCGTATTTTAAATCATTATCATTATTGCAAATATTGCGAATTCTTTTTAACTGTGTAAGCATGATATTTTTCAAAACTTTTCTACTATTTGAAAACCAGTTGGTGAGACTGTTTACTTTAAAATCAAAATATTCCTTTTATCGTATAAACCAATAAGCCATTTATCTTTATTTCAGAAATAAAGATAAACTTAAGAAAAAATTCAAATAAAAATTAAGGAAAACTTTGCAAGTTAACTGTTACCCGTCTCAATTTTTAACCGAGTGTTTCCATGGCGATATTTAAGTACCGACGAGTAGCCCCCGTCGGCCAAAGAGGGTTAGTTTATCAGTTGGGGGGGGGGGGGTTATTTAATTGCATTTCATTTTATTATATTTCATTTACATACTTTCTTATTTACATTTCGAAATTTTTTGTATTATTGTACATGTTATATATATTAAATTGATGTAATTGTTCTACTTTTGTAACTTTTTTTTTTATAATTGTTTTTGTAATTTTTAAATTATATGTATGTCAGATTTCTTCTTAGTTAATGGTGGTTTTCTGTTTGGTGAGAAGTTGGGGCTAAGGATAGTTATTAGCTAATTGCTAGTGTCCTTTCAGAAACTTCTCTTGCACCCCTACACTGAGGGGCCTCCCTGATGAAGACCTCGGTGTTCTTTGTGGGGTTTTATTTCATTTTATTCACTGATAATTTATTCCTATTTTTAAGTTTTGCATTTCCTTGCGCATTGGTTTGCATTTCTCCTTTTTTGCTTTTTCTTATATTTTAACTCACAAATTCGTTACAATAGTTACATATACAGTAGAACTTGGATAATTCGAAGCTGGAGGGACCAGAGAAAAATTCGAAATATCCAAAAATTCGAATCACATGTACTATTTTGTCAAAAAGAAGAGATAAATTAAAAAAATAAAAATAAAACTCTACGATCAAAGATTTAACACATAAACTTTACTAGCAGGCAACGCCCGCTTCGCTGGCCACTATATTTAAATGAATCTCCAAAAGAATTGGATCATTATTTATTTTTCACATCACATTATAAATAAAAACTAAAATAATTACATTGGAATCGCTCTAGACCTCGCATCGGGTACTCGCTGACTACGGCAGCTCTTTCTCTGCCCGCACTGTATCGGGAGCAGGTCCCCACTGCCTGCAGAAATCTCTTTCCTATGTATTTCAATATGGGTATTTATTGACGATAGGTGGGTCTGCCATTATTTAAGAACTACGATTTTAAAGATAACTGTATCTCAGCGTCTATTAAATATTTTAGTTTTTGATATTTTAGTTTTAGTATTTTATTGCTCATGCTATTTACACTGTATTACAATTTGATTCCGACCAATATAATGAAATAAAATAAAATGTAGATTTTCTTTTAGAATTAATTACATACATAAAAAACAAATAAATTCCAATCAGTTTAATCCTTTCTGCTATATACTACTATTATTTCCTGACAAATACTATAAGTTAGAAAAAAAAACTTTTAAAGAAATTAAATTAACAAATGAAAAATAATTGTTGTTATACTACAAAAATTATACATAAACATAACTGTTATAAATACGTTTTTAAATTTTAAATTTAATATATTTAATTTTGTCTACTGCATTACCATTTTATTTTCAATAAATATAATAAATTAAAAAGAGAAAAAAGATTCGCCCTCAAATAAATGTATTAAATAAAAAAAAAAAAAAATTGCATAATATAGCCGTTGCTAAGATACGCAGACGATTACAATCGAAGAATAAATTCATGAAAAATGAAACATAAAAGTCAATGTTTAAAATCGAACAAACATTAATTTAAAAAATTCAAATTCGAAATTCGAAAAAATCTCGATGAGGTGCACACCTGCAGGGTCCCAGGTACCTATATGCCAAACTTGGAAGCTCTGCAATCAGTAGTGTGTAGTATTGTTCATGTTTCGATAAATGTATTTATTTTCCTGTTGAAAAAAAAAAAAAAATAAACTCGTATTTTTTTTTTCTTTTTGGCAACAATTAAATTACGGATTAAATTTAAATGTTATTATTATTGGCTTATTATTTTCATATTTTTATTAATTAAAAGAAATCTAAACAGAAATTCGAAATTCTGACTTCTCGTGACTCTCCGAGCTACCGTTTTCGAGAACAGTGAAATATATATACAAATATTGCTCACTTAATAGTATAAGATATCTAAGAATACTGCTACCCCCCCCCCCCATTAAATCAATTTTTTTACGAGCTTAATTATTCAACACTTTTTTAAAAAATAGATATTTTGGTTGCTTTTTTAAGTACAATTTTTGTGTCATAGCATATGACTTCAACCTGTCAATTGATACAAAAACAGAATATTCTACATTAGAGACATGGCTTTCAATAAAAATAAAAGAAAACCTCGAAGTTCATGTATATGGACCATATCTTCTTCTGAAGCACTAGGTAGGAAATACTCATGTATTTCCTCATCTTTCTTTTGAAAGACTGTTAAAAAAAAAAAAAAAAATGCATTTTAACTGAGAATAATCTCGGGAACAAATTTTACTGTAATATTTTAAGGGTAATCGTATGAAAAATTCGAATTATCCATGATTTTTTAATATTATTTTAATACAAAATTCAAGGGTTCGGTAAACAAGTTCGAATTATTCAGATTTCACTGTATATATATATATATATATATATATATATATATATATATATATATATATATATACATTTTTTACATTTTTAACGAAATCACGTATTTTATGCTGATGTCGGTACAAAACTGACTTTTACTGGACATTCAATAATAACCTTCTCTTAGATGAAAGTCGCCTGCATTCATCATTGTAAATAATTTTATTAAAAAAATAATTTAATAAATAATTTGTATTGCGTGATTTTGTGAAAGAAACTATGGAGGAAAGTCTTGTGGTAAACATATTTAAATTTTCTTATAATTTAGGATATTTAGAAATTGAAAATTTTTGTAGGATTCTAATAAAGTATTTGCAAAAATCTGGTATAAAAGAAGAAAGAAAAAAGTCTAAAATCACCACTTTGTATAAAATATTAAAGAGCATAAAAAGGAAATAATTGCAGTTTTAATGACTTAATAGTTATTTTAAATTTTGAACTAATGATAGTGGCGAATACTTCATTAAACCTTACCTATATATACATCCCAAATTAAAAAAAATAGAATACTTGTCACTTTTCATAATTAAGTGTAATCTAACAAAAAATAAGTACAAAATAGACATTTAAATGAACGTGTAACCTTTCTTAGGCTTTAAAGTAAAGAAATCATTTGATATACAATTTATTCAATTTAATACTAAACTGAATTATCAAAAAGCTTACAGTGATGATGGTTTATGTAGAGTCAAAATAATAGAATATTAAAACAAAAATAATAAATAAAAAAGATAAAATAGATAAAATTTCAAACAAAACAATATTAATACTTAGTCGCGTCACCTTTTGCTAGAATAACATCTCTGATCCTTTCAGGCATGGATTCCACCAGCTGTTTACATTTATCATTACTGATACTGTTCCATGCACTCTTTAGTGCAGCAATGAGTTCAATTTTGTTGGTTGGGACTAAGTCCTGAACCTTTTTCTTTAGATGATGCCACAAATTCTCGATCGGATTTAGATCCGGAGAGTCACTTGGCCAGTTTAATACCGAAATCCCTCTTTCTGTTAGCCATTTACGAGTCGATTTCGAAGTATGACACGAAGCGGAATCTTATTGAAAGATAAACGTATCTTTGCATAAATCCTTAGAGGAGGGTATCATGTAGCGCTCCAGTATATCTTGATACACTGCGGAATTTACACGTGTTTTTAAAATACATAATTGTCCTTTTCCAAAAGCACTCATGCATCCCCATACCATGACGTATGTCGCAAATTTGATGGAACGCCTTATACAAGATTTTTCAAAAGCCTCACCTTTTAAACGCCAAACCCGAATACCTCCTTTGACAACAGATATTTGAAATAACGATTCATCACAGAATAAAACACTTTCCCAGTCTTGTTGCCCCCAGAAGAGCTTCTCTTTGCACAAGAGGAGTCGTGCACGTCTGTCCAGCTTGGGCTCTACGTTAGGGACCCGCAATAGAAACTCCAATTTATGCAATCGCCAAAGCGTAGTTGACTTTGACACGGCAACTCTAGATTCTTTCCAACACTTATTGTAATAAGAAACACTTTTAAAGCGATTATTTTGGACGATTCGTTTTAATTTGCGTTCATCTCTGGCAGTCGTTACAAGCTTTCTACCACATTTACTCCGTTTTTTTTTTTTTTGTTTAGTTGGCCCTTCTATATTCCTTTAAAACCTTCGAAACCGTAGACTGCGAAACCTTCACTTGATTCGAGAACTGTTGCTTTTTCCCAGCTCTAAACAATGAAACAATACACGTTTTCGTTGTTTCCGAAATATCACATTGACGACCCATTTTAAGCGAAAGACTAACTTAAGATCGCCCGAACGCCAAGCTTTATACTTGTCGCAACCTATCGGTTTACAGATATGCAAATTTTCCTCTGCTTTTTAAATTATCTATTGAATTAGTTGATTATTCTAAATTTATACAACATATATCTATTCAACATAATTTTTAAATGTGTTAAAGACTCTTAAATTATTAAAATAAATCTGTATAGTTGTTGAAAATTGTTTTACCAATTCTTCAGTAACATACGTCACTTTTTTAATTTACATACTTTCGTTTTACACGACGTATTGCCAAGTGTTGTTCAGAAAATACTGTTATTCTATTATTTTGAATCTGGTTTGTAATAAATGACAATATGTTATAAATCTTACATAATCAAGATATTATCTGAAACACAGATGAAAATATAAAATATTTTTTATTATTTAACAAAGGTCTCGAATGACTATGGTTTTAATGAACTTATGGGTTTACACAAGAACCAAATAATTCATATAAATCAAATAATTTATATGAATTCTTTAGGTTTGCATAATTTTAATATAGCTTTAGTAACTCAGTAATAAATTTAATGTCGTTGATTCCTGTGATATATTTTTGACCTTCCAGAATTAGTAATTTGTTTTTAAAAACATACTTTTTCCATTTATCCATATCTCACAATCGCAAGAAAAGTGACATAAGAAAAAAAATGAATTTTAATTTTAATGAAAATATGTATTGCATGCCCCGATATGCCAGAATAGCGTCCTTTCTTTATCTCGGAAACTGAATTTTTGAGTTATGTAACATTTCTTGATGTTTTTTGTTGAAAAGTTAAAGTCTGCATAATCCACCATATATGTAGAAACTTACACAATACGGAACAAGGGGCAAGGGGACAATTAAAGTTAAAGGACATATTTGTAGTTTACGCTAACAGTTTCGTTGCTGAATTTTTTTGCTTCTGGATATAAGTATGTGTTTTCATATAAAATATTTTCTCTTTTACGCATCCACAATGAATGGTCGAAAATATCAATCAGTGGATACCGAAAAAGTGAACCGAAATGGGAACATTTAAATTTAGTTACCGGAAGTTAGTTTCCATTTCATTAATGAGCAAAACAAAAATAAATATAAACTTGTATTAAAAATGTACAAATGATTTAAATATTTTAAAAGCTACCGCATAACATAATTTTATTTAATATAAACTTAATTTATATAAAAAAAAATAATAATCATAATAATTTCAATTACCCATTTTTGGGATAATTACATAAATAATAAGGAAAAACCTTTCTTTCTTTCATATATTCATTAGAATTTTGCATTTTAATCCAAAACATTGTATTATTATTACGTTCCGCTTTCTGACTTTCACAGAAAATGGTATGCGTTCACGATTAGTTCTTCCTCTTAAAATATTTTTTTTTAGTAGTGCTTGAGTTGGTCCGTTTGTGAGAAAATGAGTTTCAGTCAATTTCAGGTCACCACAGGTGAACAATGGTAAAGTAGATCTTAGCGTAACTCCGAAATTTGAGAATTTAAATTCTTGTACCAGCATTCCGTTGACGCAATAGATCGAAGTACGGATAAATTAAGGCCAATAATCGGTGACGCACTAAAGGAAGCTAAAATGATTTTGGGCCAACAAGGAGCCACTAAAGAGGAAGTAATTTGCGTAGGGTAGAGAACAAGAGTGCCCGAACACTAGCAAAAATTCCTATGTAAAAAAAGTACATTCCGTACGGTTTTCTTAAATGAATCCTTGTCGAATCATGTTCTTAGTCAGTGCAAGAACATGATTCGACGAGGATTTATATAACAAAACCGTATGAAGTGTAATTTTTTCACATAGGAATTTTTGCTAGTGTTCGGATACTTTTGTTACCGACCGTAAGCGAATACGAATGGTTATTGGAGTTTTGAGAAGTGAAGTGCGGAGGTTCTTAATTTCAATTTAGATAAATATCGTAGTAGGATAAGATGAGGTGGTTGTTGTTAGCGGTGAATAAATTCGCGGCTTGTATGCTATAATTTTTCTAGTGGAATTTGGAATTGAAGTAAGCGGTGAAGTTTTGTAGTTTCTGCGAGTTAGTTATTTCGGTAGTGTATTGTTGAAGTTAGTAGAGGTGAAGGATAAGGGAAACCTGTCTTCATTCCATGAGTTAATGTAATATGGTTGATCTTCGGAGAGCAGTGTCATCCGTCCAAGGGTGAGATAAAAGTTTCATATCTTTCTAAGTAAATTTATCTACATTGTTTTGATTGAGTTCTCCGGAAAAAATCATTCCCTCTTATACCTTAGAGTTTAAATAAAAAAGGTTAATTTATATTTTACATTTCAGTCCCTTATTAGCTTATTCAATTATTTACGTTACTTATTGAATTAAGTTTAACTAAATGATGGAGTCTCAAGCAGACCAAGAATGGGTTGAAACCCCACACATTATTGGAAATTATGCTGTATTTTAGTACCAGTAGACGACACTAAAGAAACTGCATAATATTTTTCAGAATCAACATTTTAACGCCTTAAATAAATTATATATATATACAAATAAATATATGTATATATATGTACAGTCGGTAACAAAAGTGTCCGAACAATAGGGAAAATGTCTATATAAAAAAAGTACACTTCATTCCGATTTGTTATAAAAATCCTTGTCGAATCATGTTCTTACACTGACTAAGAACAAGATTCGACAAGGATTAATTTAACAAAACCGTATGAAGTGTAATTTTTTACATAGGAATTTTTGCTAGTGTTTGGATACTTTTGTTCTCAACTGTGTATATATATATATATATATATATTACTCAGATAAAAATCAGTATGTTCACGAAAAAATTCATATGTAATACAAATAAAATTTGACTTACCTTACTGAAAACAACAAGAAATATTGATAAAATGTTTGCCCTGTTTGTATAATACTGATTTAATTCTAGAAATAATAAACATAAAATAGGAAATTTGTATAGTTTAAAACATTAATAGTAGAGGATTTTATTACAAAATATGAATGCAAGGTGAACCTGTGCACTTTTACAGAAATTTATTTTTGTTGTTCAAATTTAAATATGTCTACTAATGGCGCAATTTCTGTGATTGATATATTACCTTAGTTATTCTTGATTATAATCTTTATTAACTGTTACACTGAAATAATGATAGAATTTTAAAAATGTTATGATAAAGTCGTTAATATAATTCATGATATTTTTGATATTTATTATTATTATTATTTGCTTTTTATGTTTATTTATTTTGAACTATTTTCTATTTAATATATATAAAGAAAAATATTAAACATAAAAAGGCCAACGGCCATACCATGCTGAAAGTACCGGTTCTCGTCTGTCTAAACATAAAAAGTGAGTAATATTAAGGTATATTAAGTGTATAATAAATACAATTTATTCAAAATATGTCTTGCATGTTAAAAAAAAAATCAGCGATGTAGAAGTAATTAGAATATGTGAGCCACACTCATTATACGTAATATTTTTATGAGTTTTTATGAACCATTTCATAACAAGGTATGAACTCAATAACTTAAGAAAATTTAATGTATTTTACATACTTCTAAAATGCTTTTCCATTTTTCATTAATTATTCTGTATATATGACTATTTCCTAGAAGAGCTCTTTCCCTAAACCATTCAAATGTTGGAGGTGGTTGAGAGTGTGCAGCACATGTCATATTAGCTGAAGAACCGATGACTCCATGAGTAAGTTCCATATGAGGAACATGCCAGACGGGCCTATCTGTGTTAAATACAATTATGTAGTACAGACACAATATAAAAAATATATATAATTAATATATACTAGAAAGAAATAACAGTATAGGTAAATAACAGTATTAATCGTCATAGCAAAATGTTTACTTGTCAAAATACTTTTAAACTAGCAAATTATTTAAATCATATAATTTTTAATTTTTAATCATATTTTAAGTAAAGTCAGTAATAATTTCTTTATTACACACACACACATATATATATATATATATATATATATGCAGATATTATTATAGTTATGAAAATTACGTACAGTGCCGGAAAAAAGAAATACACTTCAGCGGCAAAAAAACTTTACATGTCAATTGCCGTTCCCGCCATAAAAATGTGTTGAATACCAGTGATGACACGTAGTGTTGTCGATCACCGACGACCTCTTCCTATCCTATCAAAACTGTCATCACTGGGGTTCGACACATTTTTAATGCGGAAACGGCAATTGGACATGTATTTTTTTTTTTTTTTTTTTTGCTTCTCAAGTGTAAATATTTCTTTTTGCCGGCACTGTATGCAAAACATATATGGAAGCTAGATATAGTTTACAAACAAATGTAAAATTCCATCTTATATTTATATTTAAAGGGTGCATTCGTATAAAAAAAAAAGTAAAAGAGTTCACACTTAACAAAATATAAAAGTTCACTCTTGAAAATAAATATAAGTTCATACGTATAACAAAAAAAAAAAAAAAAAAAAAAAGAGCCCCCACTTAATAAAATATAAAAAATCACTCTTAAAAATAAATGCGAGTGAAAAAAAAAAAAAAAAAAAAAAACGGTTAGAACATTTCACTAACTCACAATTAGACATCAGAATTTTAGTCAATAGATTTATGACATAAACCCTTGAAATATACAAAATTGTATGTTGAGACTCATCTTAAAACAAATTGCAATGTTAAATTTAAAAACACAGCATAATATCAGAAATGAGCATAATTCAGAATGATTCAAAAGTAGACAGAATAACGTCTACGAAAGGTAATGTACAACTAGACGACTAGAAATCACATAGAAATACAACGTTGGAAAGGAAATTCAAACAAGATAGGGGGCTGTTAGAGACAGTCAAACACATATTAACTTACTTTAACCTTTCGGCCTTTAAATGTCATTTCGCGATAACGATGCATTTATAGTTGCCATCCTAACAAATGTTTGAATGGTTGTTGTCTCTTTTCCTGTTATAGTCTTAACCCCTTAACTCTAATGTAAGTAAAATTTACAGGATTTTGCCATGCCCCCTGTTTCTTGTTCGCTTGATGTTTTAGAGGACTAGAAAATCACAATTAGCATTATATTACTTAAAATGTATTAAAAATATCAGGTCAATGGAAATCTCTATCATTCTTATGCATATGTTAACAAAAGTACAGTATATTCAATAAAAATTTAAACATAATCACTGTGTCCTTAAACAATTATACCATCGTTAAGGGGCTAAAATATCCCCTATCATTTTACAATTGCATTTCCAACCTGCATTTCTGTGTGATTCCGAGTCGTCTAGTTTATCTTATTCCTCCTAAGTTTATCCCTCTAATTTTAAATCGCCCTTTATATGTATAACTAATATATATTGAATCACCTTATATAATCAACTTGTACAGCCTTTGTGAAAAACGTCAAGTGTCTATTTTTTCTCTCAATATTTTCCGCAGTAAAAAGACAAATAATTTTTATTCCATATTTACCTAGATATTTGTAAGTCGTTTCTTTAAATTTTGCATTCTTATAATGATTTTTACCGTAATATATAGAAATTGTTATCCGAATACCTTTAAAAACTGATTTCCGTTTAAAATTTCAATTTTACATTTTTAATATATTACGATAATCTGCTCCAACTTTTCTTAAAATATCCTTCAATTTTTGTCTCTATCTTATTTAAAACTAAAATTATAGCTTTGTATCATTTTCAATATTGCAATTTAACAGTATTTCAAATACAGTTTATTTATTTATTCAAGTTTTATCAAAATAAAAATTTTAAGATTTTGTAACCTTGGTGTTTTAGTGTTTTGGGAGTAAGGCCAATTGACTGCACTAGGCTCCTAGGCTTGAGTGGGAGTGCCCTTTGTAGGAGGTCTTTTATGGGAACCTAGCTCGTATTTACACAAGTTTCGGAGAAAACCACGGAAAACTCAGAATGGTTAAGCCGACGAGCGCGACCTGGGATCGAACTCGGCGCCTCACATCTGCCAGTTTGGAGCGCAAGACCGCTCACCGTTCGACCGCTGGTGAACCCGTAATTGTAGCCTTGAAAACGTAAGGACAGAACTTAATATAAATGAAAATACACGGAATATTTCCCACATGCTTTGCAAAGTCTGATAAAGAGAATAAACTACACTAATAATTACAGTTACATTACGTATTTTATTACCTTTAATAAAATTTAAGTTGACAAAACATTTTAAATGCTGCTTGCAATTTTTTGAAATAATAAAGTTACAATGTGAGATTAGTTTATTTCTGATTAATATATATATATATATTTAGTTATGGTATTAATCATCTAGATTTAAAATATTTTTCTTTAAAGATATAAAATTATTAATATAATTCAATTTTGTTAAGATTTACTTTTTTTTTCTTTTTTTCATACACTTTTGTGGAAATAAAAATGTAAAATTAAACAAAATATATGAATTTGATGTTATTTTTAGTTTTTTTTTTAATGTATAATGCAAAATATGTCATGTTTGAAAAAAAAAAAATAACAAATAGGTATTCCAATAATAATTTAATAAATCATCACGTATTTCTGAGGTAATAAAAATTACAATGGAAAGAAATTCCGATGCATTTAGTATTAAACAGTAGTTTGTTCAAAATTTTATGTTTACTGTCCGTTTTCGTAAACCATGTCTACCTCTCGCGGAACGATCCTACTCGGAAAAGGGGTGATGCGTTGAATGAGATGGGCACTTAGCCAAATGCGCTTTTCGTTCTACACGTGTTCGTTTTCTTTTTATGAGTCTTCAATATTTATTTTACCTTTTTACGCGAATAGTTTAATTTTTAATTTTAATTAACAATATTTTATTTAATGTAATTTATATGACAATATGCGCGAAAAATAAAAGGTGTAAAATAATCATGATAAAAAAATCTAATGATTTGATTTAAATACGATTTTCTGTAAATTTCTGTAAAATAGAGATCCAAAAATATGGTATTTTTATTTTAGCAGTATAATTTAAAAGAAAAAAATATATTACTTTTACTACAGGTAAAGTCTACTGTAAACGTTGTTCTTTTTCTCTTCTTTTATTAATGAATTATGTAAATTTTACCTAATTTAAGTCATTTTTAATTAATTTACTACTATAATCAGTGCATGAAACAAGTGTTCAGGTATGACAGATATAGTACGAATTTAGAGATCAAGTAAGCAAATAAAAATAATTTTAACTGAAAAAAAAAAAAAAAAAAGAAGAAGAAGAAAGAAAACAGGCATTTACTTTTAAGTTTACGGATTTTATTTTGCATCGAAGAATAAAACTGATCTTCTACACTTATTTAAAAATTACAAGGGGGAAAAATCAGCATTTTGCCTTTATACGAATATAACGAAGAAGTATCGCCTCAAAATTCAATAATGTCCTGAAAAGAAAAAAAAAGAAAAAAGAAACCGCAACTTATCTCTCACTCGTAAAATGTAAACATTCTCTCATCTTCTACGCTTCTACCCTATTTTAACAAAATCAATGCAGACCTCACGCATGCGCATAGGTGAGCAGGGTCACAGCTAACGAAAACAAACAATATATATATATCCATTATTACAAACATTGTAATGAACAAAAATAAATATTCTGAAATTAAACGCAATAGTATTTGTTCAAGACGATAACCCTTGGATATAAGAAATATTGTTCTTTTTACACTTTTTTTAATAATATATATATATATATATATACATAAACCATTTTCATGACAAATTTAAATTTTTAACAATACCATGAATAAATAGGAATTAAATTATGTATTACAATAATAAAGTAAAAACACTGTTTTGTATTGATAGTTACTTACACTATATTTTTATTTATTTATTTATTTTTATTTATTTATTTTTATTTATTTATTCATTTATTTATTTATTTATTTTTTTACGAATAATATTTAAACGTCTGAATGCCATATTTCTTATCAAATCCTTTATGGTAATTTACGTAATTTTAAGAAAAGAAATAATTTTCAAATTGATATTAACTAATTTTTCTCAAAACGGAGCTCTGGAAGAATGAAATATTTAAGCAAATTAAGCAATTTTTAATTTATTTTATTTCTGCGTATTCATCGTTTAGAAATAAAAAATTATATTTTTTCAAAGTGTCCGATATAGAGGATGCTGATATTTGGCATTTTGGATTAAGGCCGATTTAATTCCCGAGAGTCCTAAGCCAATACCGTTATGGAGCAGAAAGAAAACGAAATCAGGGAGAGAAATCCGGTTTTGATATAACATTTGGAAGCATATATATCTTCAACATCTATAATACATCCTTAATGCAACTTCTCATTTAATTTTCTTTTCTAAAATTGTTATAGTTTTTCTTTTCTTGAAATGTTTATTTTTGAAAAATATTTAATTAATGTCTGTTTAAAAATATTTCTTATGTAAAAATTAAATAAAATTCGGCTAATGATTTTATAACGATAACACCATCCAAAACTTATGTTCATAAATTATTTCGTTTAAAATTTATGAGTAAGAGAAGATTACAGAAAAACAGTTAGACCTTTTTCTTTTGCACACCACTGTAATTAATTTTAGATGTTATTTTGATTTACGTAGTATTATCCAAGTATTAAGTTGTTAATCTTTATTACTTTAAATGTGTTTCTTTTATCTCTCTATTTATTATTATTATTATTATTATTATTATTATTATTATTATTATTATCAGCAATTTTTTAATATAAATCTTATTTTTATTTTTATTTTTATTTATTTATTATTATTTTTTTAATTAAGTAATAAAATAATTGAGAAAATGTCTCTCGCTATATACACATGTATGTGTATTGGACCACATACATGTACTTCGCATTTCATTTTAAACCTTTCAGGGACAGTGAGATATATTATATTCCACCCAATTTTAATTCCCGACTGCAAAAACGCAAACTAGAGATTTTATTTTAAATACAGTTTTACTTTATTAAAACAGAAGTAAAACTGCATTTATTTCTTCTGTTTTAACACTGCTCACAAATACTTAAAAGGAGCAAAATTTCCTTTTCCATGAAAGAGTTAAAGAATGTCTAATATTGAATACGGATTATTTGAATGCTTAAAACTAATATTTCATACAATTATTAAAAGGTCATTTTTGCTTAGGCAGAAACTCCTAAAATCTTTGGCTATTTAAGTAATAGGCAAATAATTTAATTTAACAGCATTAAATGAATATAACTTAGAAAAAATAAAACTTTAATACTATATTAAATTTGTAGATAAAGTTAAATACCTCCTAATAAGAGAATATGTAAGTTTAAAACGTCTATCATCATTGTTATTGGAAATAAACAACTTAACTGTTTCTTATAATTTCAACAGATACAGTTCAATCCCAAAATAAGCAAAGTATAAAACACAAAGTTCTTAATTCCTACTGAATTTACAACTAATCTATAAGTTGATATTTTTGAAATATATTGGAAATTACAAATAAATGAAATCTGTATTTTTTATTCTGATATCTCCCCTTCTCTTTGCAAGTACAAGAAAAATAAGAATTTACATATTTAAAAAAAAAAAAAAAAAAAAAAAAAAAAAAAAAGAATTAGGAATGCAAAATATCTCAAAAATGCTTTTGTTAAAATAGTTTCACTTATGTAAAAGAAGAAACAGAATGCATTCTTTTTTTGTGTGTGCGCGTACAACCATTTATTAAATGATCATATTGTGTGCACACACACATACAAACATACACATATATATATATATATGTGTGTGTGTGTGTGTGTGCATAAACAAACAGATAATAAATGTAAAGTAATCCCAAAACACATAGGGGTTTTCTTAAGAGCACCCCCCCTATGTAGGGAATGGAAAATGAGAAGTTTATGAAGACATGTGTGCTTTTTAGCCAAAAATTACGTTACTAGCTCCCCACATTTCATAGACGAAAGCAAAAATATATGGCAAACAAATTCAATATTAGAATTGAATTAATACGAAGCATTAAAAAAGCAATTAAATTCATAAATAAAGTACAACAATAAATATATCAATATAAAAATACAAAAAGTTAAATATATAACACGACAAATTTACATTACAAGTAGATTGAAAAAAATAAAAACCCCCCTCCCTACCATAAAGAGCGAACCCTCTTCGGCTGGAAGGCCCCCTTAACAGTTCTTAAATGCCGACCAAGATAAAGAAAAAATCTTAATCTATATTATAGTCAAGAAAATTGAAATTCTTATATAGTAGGAAAACAAGATAGTGGTTGGCAGTTAAAAAGATTTTCAGATTTTCAAGAGCTAAATTCAGGTCTAAATGTTTATTACAAATCGTTTTAATTCTATCAATTTGGGTAAACATAATATTTATAAAACTCTATGACTAATACAGAAAATTTCAATCTTCTTGATATCAATCTTGAGCTCAATCTAGCTTAAGGTTTTTTCTTTATATAGGGCTACATTTAAGAACTGGTAAGTGGTCGTACTAGCCGAAGAAGAAATTACGTAATATACAAAGAAGTTACGCAATGTGATATATTCGTTCATTTTTGGACAGTTCTGTGTTATTGATTTATTATTTAAAATAATAATAATAATATCATTACAAGAAAAAATTATAAATCACTAAATTATTTATATCAGTTAATTAAACTAACTATACAATTTCGTATTAATTATAAACTGTTTTCTCAATACCATTGTAAATTACTAGAATGTAACTGTTACGGGAAAAAAAAAGTTCGAACCAGTAATACCAAAATTTTTAAACTGCAAAAAATTAAATAATATGTTTCAAAATATATTTATATTGGTTATTTAAATCAAATATCTAATAATAATTTATTCATAAGTATATTTCTCAATATCGAAAGAAAAGTACAAGAATGTGAGAGTTATGAAACAAATTTTGAACATTAGTAATACAATATTTTTTAAATTGTAAGAAATTAAATTATATATATATATATATATATATATATTAGCTAATCAGATTAAATATCTAATCTTTTTTTTTTTTTTTTTTTTTTTTTCATAACGATATTTTTCTAAATCAAGGGAAATTACTGGAATGCCAGAGTTATAAAACAAATTTTGATTTTTAATAATACATTTTCTTTTTTTAAGTACAGATATCTAAGTTGTATTTTTTAATGTAATGCTGAAGAATTTCCACATTGAAAACATCTAAGTACTTTAAAATGTAAATTAATATTTAATACATTAAGTTATATGCTTCTCGTACTACAAAACATCATTATACTAAAATAACATTAAATTTTCATGTATGCAATTGTTAACGTACAATGATATACTATTTTTTGCAATTAAACTAAGAAGAAATACAAATGCGTATGGTGCAAATATGTTCATACACCATCAAAATAATAAACAGTTATTTTTGGTTCAACAATTACAAACTCCATGTTTATGTACATTTTTACGGATCCTTGATTAGGATTATTTATACAAAATATATTATCTAACACACACATATGCATTTATATAACAGGTTATATTACACCCTATAAATTTCACTTTATGAGCTTCTAGAATAGAAACTTTATGGCAATGCATATATAAAGTTTGTGTACATTAAAGTTAGTTCAATGAATATTACATGAAAGGTTTTAACATGCAGTTATGACCCTGTAATAAAAGTATGAATAAACGAACCGTACAGTGGACGTGAACTAGAATATTGCGGTCCTTCATCTGGGATTTGTGAGGCGTAACTACAAATGCTCTGCAAGTATAATTTCCAGCATCAGATGGTCTAAGGCTTCTGATATATAACCCTCCTTGCGCTATAGTTTTTCTGTAAGCTGAAACGAAAAGTTGTATTTCGTACATTATATATATTAATAAAAATATTATATGTTTATAGGTCTTAGGTAAATAAAATGCTTAACTGTCTTAAAGAATATTTGGAACATAAGTAATATTCTTAATAATCATTCGTGCAGCAACATATCTTCGTAAATTGTAAACATTTATTTCAAATTTGTGGTACACTAAGAATTTATTTATTTATTTTTTTTTTTTGTGTGTGTGTGTGTGTGAGAAAAAAAAAAAAAAAAAAAAAAGCATTGTTATTCTAATTTATGTTGTATTTTCCATAACTGAAAAAGGCGGTTAGTTGATGCAAGTTTAAATTTTGTATTTTGTATTTGATACTGCACAGCATCTACATGTGCAAATTCAATCATGTTTGATATGACCTCTCACTTTACATGTATATTTGCAATATGGAAAACTATTTCATCTCGCTTGTGTGTTCGTATGTTCGTGTGTAAGAGTGCAACTCGCCTAACTCACAAACGATTAACTATAGAACGCTGAATTAATGTATTTATTATTATAATAATGTGTAAATTAAATTATGGTCATTATCTACTGTATGGAAAAAATACTTACACACATTTAAATTTAGAATATTCAGAGAAATACTCTTGGCATTTCAAGGATGTAAAGAGTATTTTAGGATAATCTATTATAGTGTAAAGAACATATTACTTCTTCAAAACAATTTTGGAGGGCACTTAAAAAAAAAAAAAAACTGGAATTATAACAATTTAAAGGATGAATATGATGAGTTGATCTTTTTTTTTTTTTATCTTTATTTATTTATTTATTTATTTATTTATTTATTTCCAAATATATTATTTTTTATTAAGCTTAAACTATATTGCTTTAGATGATAAAAAGAAAAAAAAAAGGTGTAGTCCTGTGTAATTTTGTGTTTTTTTTTCCCCTAGAGTTGAAATTCAGTTTATTCTATAGACGATAACATTGTGGATTCTCCAGTTACTTGGTACAATTGCAAGTGTATCTGTTTGGCTTAACCAACAAGGAAAAAAAAAAACATCACGATTGCGTTTTAGTAACAAAAACAAAAATCTTTATTTATTCATTTATTTATTACTTTCTTCTATCTTCAATAGAAGAAAGTATTGGATTCGTAAAAATTTTCGATTTCGGGTTTTTGATGGATTTACACGTTTTGAGAGCTGTAGAACACGATTTTACCATTTTTAGAAAATGTCTGTCTGTCTGTCTGTCTGCCTGTGTGTGTGTGTGACAAAATTTTGTGGCAACTGTATCTCTGGAACTACTGCACAGAATTTCATACAAATTGGTATGTAGTTGCACCTTGACATAAATTAGTGCCTATCAACTTTTGGTAAAAATCGTCTTACAGGTTGCGTTGCCATCCCGCTTTTTCTAAATTTTTAACAGGGTGATATAGAAAATTTTCAAGATGGGTATCTTTCGAAAGGTCTCGTCAGTACCTTTAAAACGAATGGTTGAACTATAAATCTGTGATAATTTAAAACAAAGTTATCGATTTTTTTTCACTTTTTACGAAAAAAAACTTAGAAAATTTTTTTTTTTTTTCCTCCCCTTAATTTTATCAAACTCCCACGGTTTCCGTGTTCTGACAAACTTAAACAAATTTTTGCTTTTTTCCCCTAATTTTGTCAAAGTCCTACGGTTTCCGTGTCTTGACAAACTTTAACATATTTTTGCATTTTCCCCCTAATTTTGTCAAAGTCCCACGGTTTCCGTGTTTTGACAAACTTTGACAAAATTTTGGGTAAAATGTGAAAATTATTCTAAGTTTGTCAAAACACGGAAACCGTGGGACTGACAAAATTGGGGGAAAAATGCAAAAATTTGTTTAAGTTTGTCAGAACACGGAAACCGTGGGAGTTTGATAGAATTAAGGGGAGAGAAAAAAAAAAAAAAGTGGGACTTTGACAAAATTTTGGGTAAAATGTGAAAATTTGATAAAGTCCCACTTTTTTTTTTTTTTTTTTTTTTTTTTTTCCTCTCCCCTTAACTCTATACTTTTCTTTTTTTTTTTTTTTTTATTGTTACTGAGTGAATTTGTATAGGAAAAGATAGAAGAAAGTCTCGTGGTTGCCACAACATACTAGTTTTTATTATTACTGCACGTGACTACAAAAATATTAAAATAATCATATATCATTAAGTATTCAATATTTGTATATTCCAATTACAGGATGTTGTTTCTATTGTCGTACATAAAATTGTCTAAAAACGATATTTAATTGGTTTGAAAACATTGCGTCTTCTAAACAGAAACTTTTTTTTTTTTTTTTTTTTTCGACATTAATTTTTTTTCTCGATGAAAAACAATTTTTTCTGCATATAAGTACCATTCTCAAGCTCCATATAAGTAACACTCTCAATACCATTCATGTTTATAATATACTACAGGTACAAAGCATTTGAAATATTATAGCTTACGATATGGTAAAAAAAATTCTATTTTCGCAGAATTTGTATTTGTTATAATCCATTTTTTTTTTCAAACCGTCACTAATTCATTGAAGATATAACATGATTTTATATCCCGGTAGCTACTACAGAAACAATCAAGTATTTGTTGATAATATTCTACAAGAGATTTAAATTATCAAGTATTCAATATTTCGTCTATACAGTATACGTCGTTCTATTTTAGAGATACATACACTGATACACTGTAACAAAAAAAAAAAAAGAAAAGAAAAGAAAAAAAAGAAAAAAGACCAGAAATTTTCCGGTAATTTTACGTTGTGATAAATATGCAAATTTAAATAAAATTAGGAAAAAAAAAACTATTTTATATCAATCGCTATTTATAAGAATAAATAATTAAAACTAAAATTATATTTTGAAATTCAAAAACGAAATTATTCTTATGTGACGTCACTGAAAAGCTAACATTTTACATTTGGAGATAGTTAACCGTAAAAATACAGTTTGATAGCAGATATGAGCAAATCACTTAGATTTACATTTTTTGCCCGTAAAAAAAAATGCCAATATTCTAAATTATACTTTCGTGATATGAGTTTACGGGCTTTGACCGTTTAGCTTGTCAAATGGCCATTTCCCGTAACATTATATGGTCAATTCCGTAATTTTGCATTTTTTTTATTTTTTATTTTTTATTACAGTATATGATATTTTGAACATTTTGGTCACTAGGACACCTAGTGTTTTAACTATTTCCCCGATGATTTAAAAATGATTTTCGTAGACATTTTGAATTAGTCGCAATAACTTAAAATAAACGTGTTAGAAAAATGTTCTTGTGCAATTCCCTAATTGTTCACAATATCACTCATTATTTAAAAATCCGAAAATTATATTTATTTTTAACATATTAAGCTATTGTATTATTTTTTGTATTAAAATATCGTAGTAAAATTTTAAAATCAAGTTTTCCTAAAATTACTTACTCCAATGCAATTTAAAATATTGAAAAGAAAAAGTAAGTAGAGTGATTCAAAGAAACCAAGTTATCTGGATGAAATGATACATATTTCAGCGACAAAATATTACCAGAGAAATTTAGCTGTCAGAAGATGCTTCGGGATCTTTCCCGATTGAGAGTTCTGAGAAGATTAGCAGGTGATATTCGAAATTTATAAATATCATTAAAATAGAAATCCAAGAGTCGATGCAACCTAGCTTTCAGCTAAGACGTTTAGTCTGACTTCAGGTTCTTGAGAAGAAATTTAGCTTACTTAGCATATTGAAATGCGATAGTGTAAATTTTTAAGGGTATGATAAAATATTGTGTTTAAAGACACAGATAAGAAATCATCTGAGAGAAAATTCTAACTCACTTGTAAGGCTTTACGAACCAACATTGGGGTGTTGGGCTATTTGTTTCAATTAAATTGTAATCAACCAAACTCTATAAAATCGAAATCTATAACTTATACAGATATATACTCGTATGTACAGTTTATTAATAGATCAACCGTAAAATCGCACGGTGTAAATATCAGATTTCCCATTATTTGATCTTTTAGGGATTTATGTTTCTTTAAGTGTAAAACATATTGAAAGTATATCAACAATCAATATTATTTCTTATTTATGTGGTAAAAATGAAATAGTTTAAACACATTTATCAATGTATGATAATTGTAATAATGAAACATCATACTATTTTGAAACGATACGATTAAAATGCCGATATTAATTGATATGATGCCACGGATTCAGGAAAGAAACTGGAGTTATATGGATAGAGAAAACGCCAGAACAGAAAAAAAAATCTGTATACTTTTATGGTGAGCTGAATAAAAAAAAAAAAAAAAAAAACAAGATAGCATTATAAAGAAAACAATAATAATTATAATGATAATTAAGATAAATATTATAAGATTTTTTTTTTTTTTTTTTTTTTTACAATTCATGTTTATTTCGTACAAGGATGGAATCGTAATAGTCAAAATGAATATTACAGCCAAGATTAGTATATATAAATTTTAAAATTTCAATTATACAGATTAATATTACAAATGTACGAAAAACTAAATTGAATTACACATTGGTTACATTATAATATACAGAGCATTTTTTTTCAATTGATGTTATTGTCTATCTATCCCTTATAGAAAGAAAAAAAGATACCGTTAAAAATAAAATAAAAATAATGAGATTTTGTCATTTTTCTATATTATTTATACGTTCATATTTTAAAGTTAGTTAATGCGGCTATTGAGATTATGCATAATTTTATAGTACTGCTTAGAAATGTATATTAATTATATTTAAAAAAAAAAAATGTGGCCCTTTTATTATGCGAAAAAAAAAAAAAAAAATGCCAAGCATAAAAAAATGAATTGAAAAATACTTTGAACCTTCTCTTAAAAATTACTTGCGTTTTTTATAAAAAGCTGCTTTTTGTTATACGTATGCAGGCTGTTTCTGATAAAATTTTAGCTATGTATAGCATTCTGCAGCTAATAATTTCAAAGGGATTGTTAGAAAATTTAGTAATTTGACCATTCCGGAGATGCAAATTAATTAAACAAAAATGGAATAAAAAATTTCCTCACAAGGTGCTAGTCAATATTTTTGAACTAGTTTTTTTTTTTTTTTTTTTTTTTTTTTTTTTTTAATAATAATTGAGAGCGTTTTATAAAATTTATATATATGTATATACAAATATCATAAAACTGACTTATGTATTTTGAAATTCATTTGAAAAATATGAAACTCAATAGAAAACATCACTTGAGGCCTTATGCTTCAGAAACCAGGAAAATTACACTCACCAATTAGCAAATTTGGTAACATTTAACGCTTTAATGCCATTTGCATTGCTGCAGCTGGGCGGTAATTCATCTTCAATAGTTATACTCTTTCCCACGCACTTACTAACGGATTTCGTAGCAAAATACCGAATGAAAATGTCGCGAATTCAGTTTCTCTGCCACACTCGCACACCTAAACTCCCATCTTGTGGCGGAAAAATCTAACTAAATCTGCAAATTGGTGGGGTAAAATTCCCTGGTTTTACCAACATAAAGTTGCAAAAAATACATTTCTATCACGTTTGGTTTTTTTTTTTTTAACTTATTCTTTTTTAACCACTTCACCGGCCACTGTAGTATGTGGAAGGCTACATTTACCCCGTTTAATAAAGAAGCATCAATAAACTGGCGTTGTAAAAATATTACTTACAAACTTTGAATAAACACCATAAAATGCAATAAACTCGCAACAATTGTTTCGGGTCGAAAAACACACGACCCTTCATCAGGCGAATAAAGTAAGCACGAGTGCTGCAGTCAAAGCGGCAACGACCCGAAACAATTGTTGCGAGTTTATTGCATTTTATGGTGTTTATTCAAAGTTTGTAAGTAATACATTTACCCCGACTTATCTAGGGATGGCCGGTGAAGTGGTTAAAGTACATCAGTCATTTTTGTGACCCCAAGTCTGTATTAAATTAAATTTAAGAATATTTTAAAGAATTTGTATTTCAAAATAAAAAATACCATAGAGAGTACTAGAATTGTTTCATGATTGGTACTTACTGTCTACTATTAAGCTTCCATTGACGTACCAGGATACAATCGGGTCAGGATTAGCTTCAACGTTACATTTCACCATGAAGTCATCTCCTTCTTCACCATGTTGCTTCTCAGGTGTTCCCCAGAAGGTTATTGAGTCTAAAAATTATTTAAATATAGGATAAAATGTGTAAATCGTAATAACAATGTAATATCTTAGTGAAAAATTCAATGCTTCATTTGTATAACAACTGATTAGTAACATTATTTTGATCAATAATCACAATTAAATTGTAATAAAAATGAAAAATTTAAATGGATATTGTAGATAAAAAATGAATTTTTATCCCAACCTGATTAAAATAATATGGATGCTAAACAATTGGCAAAAATTGTCTACTAATATGCGGTACAAAGCATTGGATAAAATCTGAATTGTTAAGAATTTGCACAGAGACTGAGCTAAGTATTTTGCTGCAGAATCTTTAATCATGGGGTCGTAAAACTTTTATTATAATTTATTGTATCAGGCAAAAAGTAAATATTTATTAGAAACTTGTTGAATAAGAGGATGCTTTTTAAAATACTTTGTTACGTAAACATATTTTGTGAATAAAAAAAAAAAAAAAAAAAAAAAAAAAAAAAAAAAAAACATTTTTTTTATGCGTTATACAGAGTGTAAATTATTATTATTATTGCTATTACTTCAAATATGTTTTTATTCTATTTGTTAAAAGTTTTAATTAACAATTAAAAATATAGGACGAATTTTGCAATATACTTTTAAAACAACTTCCAATTATCTATATTATGAAATCTGAAATATTAAAAATGACAATAATTAAAAATAAAAGAAACACGTACGTACGGTATACTGTAAGAATGAAATGAGTTCGCCTTTCTTGGCCATCGATTATTGCTGAACAAGTATACTTTCCTTGGTCTTCGTACTTTGCATCTTCAAAAACAAGTACCAAACCTAATGTATTACGTGGAGCTGGCTCAACATGAACTCTGTTAATATAAAAAAAAAATGAAATTTATTTTCAAACATTTTATTATGATAGACTGTGAATAATTTTCTGCAATACAAAAATTTCATGGTTAATATTTCTAATAAGAAATTAAGGAACTAATAACTAAATCTAAAGTTAGTTGCGTACCTTTATATCATACAGCATTAAAGGACTCCACTCTTAGGTTAATTCATATAAATATCGACTGTTTTTTTTAATAGCTTAATTTGTCCATTAAAATTTCACTAATTTAAAGAAAAAGAAAGAAATCAAAGATTTTTTTTTGGTTTGTTGTAGTTTTATCGGAGTCAGTAAATTTTCTCTTATAAATTAAAATGCGGAAAATTCGTTTTTTTTTTTTTTTTTCCCTTTTTTTTTTTCTAAACGCTTTTTTGTAGTGTTCACGAAAAACCGGACTTATAGGGCAATTACGAATTTCAATATCCACAGAAAAGGTGAAAAGGTACATTTTCTAATTCACGAACATACTTTATGTAAAGAATGTATTGTAATTATAAAAAATATTCATCTATGAAATTTTGATATATCTATAAGTTTCAAGTCTCAGGCGTTTTTTTCTCTTTGCGGTGATGTATGCATGTTTGTATGAGTATGCGTTGCCGCTTTGACTGCAGCACTCGTACTTACTTTGTTCGCCTGATGAAGGGTCGTGTGTTTTTTCGACCCGAAACAATTGTTGCGAGTTTATTGCATTTTATGGTGTTTATTCAAAGTTTGTAAGTAATAATTTTTACAACGCCAGTTTTGTGATGCTTCTTTATTAAACATGAGTGAGTGAACAATATAACTTGCTTTCATCAAATGTGCTGAAAGCTTTAGGTATGGAAACCTGCGCTTGCGCCGCACCACCAACCGACCCTAGCTCGTTGGAGCCCATGCGTTCCATAAGATATGGTCCCAGAAATTGGAAGTCTATATCACCACGATAGCAGTAACCCATCGCACGAGAGCAAGTGCCCACCCAGATACGGATTGCAATCAGAATTACGAAGCCTTCGCACCACAGTACGAAGTTAATAGATTTTGGTGAATCTAGTACAAATGAAATTTACAAGAAATAAAGAATAATTATTTATAATTATGGCCTATGAACTCAATTTATTTAACGGGTGATAGCGTTAAAACACCTTGTTCGATTGCGATAAAATTTGGTAGATATGATCTATGTCATCTTTGTACTCGAACTCTAACAACTTTGCGGAATTTAATATCTGAAATTTTTTTTTATTCCTTTTCATTGCAGCCTATGGACATACGTTATTCAAAGTGCGATAATGTCAAAACAATTTACTCCGTTGAGCTAAAAGTTGGTATATATTTTGTGGGTCACTGACGCACAAATTGCATTGTTTTTGATGAGTGTGCCACTTATAGATCTTTTATAAGGATACAATGAGAAATTATTTATCATGAATGTCTGTGAGGTTATTTAAGCACTTTAGCACTTTATCTCTTTTAACTCCACTTTAACTCCTCGCACGATAGCACTTTAACTCCTTATGATATTTGGCTTAAAAATAGTTATATATAAAACATTGCCACAAGATTGCTGTATATTTTGATAAGTTCAGGACTTATAGATTTTTCCTGGAATACAACGAAAAAATCTTTGTCGTGATGTCCAATGGACTCAAGTTATTTAATTTGTGATTGCGTCAAAATGCTTTAGTTGATTATGTTAAAAAAATATATGTATGCTACAGGTCACCGGAGCATGAATATTGTAGATTTTTATGAATGCGGGACTTTTATTTTCACTTACAACGACACAAAGTTAATTCTTTATCATTACAGACTATATGCTTGAATTTTTTTAATTGCGCTTGCGCATGTACTCTGCAGTATAATAAGATATACATTAGTAGGCATGTTATAGGTTATCATAGTGAAAACCATAGAGTTTAATATGTATGCAGGACCTATCTATATTTTTTACTGAAATACAAAGTGAAATTTTATAAATCGCGGTCTATAGAATCAAACAATTTGAAGTTTGCCTCAGTAATATTTAAATGTTTAAATCTTTAAAGAGTATAAAAATATTTAAAATTGTGCCTTTACTATTTATAGTTCATTTTACAGCGATCCACAAAAGAAATTGGATATATTACGGTCCATTAAACTATATGCAGTTTGGGGGAAAATACACATATACTGTCTATGGTTTTCCCTTTTGTTTATTTAAATCTCTTGTTTGCTTTCATTTCTTAATTTAAACTTTTGAAATTACTGTTAATTGTTAAATGTTCGAAAAGTCGAGTTCAGTCACTCCAGAATAATTCAGATAAATTCGGAAAAGCTACACGAAACATTCTGAAAAAAAAAAAAAAAAAAAAAGATTTAGGGATTTTTAACATGTGGGCAGTAATCTTGTGTTCCACTTTGTTTCTTTCTTTTTTTCTTTTTTTTTCTGGAGCGAATTAAAAAATAACGCATAACTTAATAATTATATTAAATATTTAAAGATATCTCTAAACATGTTAGCACGTACGCGCAATATAATACCAAAGTAATTCTAAACACAAATCACGTACACATTTTTAAGCTTTTACAAAAGCATACATTAAAGTAGTTATTTTTATTTTGAATAGGTTGCTTTTTAATGCAAAAGTATTTAGTGATTTTTTTTCGTCTTAATTAAACTTATTAATAAATTAACTCAATTTTTGATGGAAAAATGGGACACTGTTAACTTTCACCACTCAATTTCTTTTGAGATTGCCAATCTTATTTAAAAAATAGCTGTTAGATACATAGCTGATCATAAATATGTAAAAACGAAAAAAAAAAAAAAAAAAAAAATCTGAAGTGAAAGAACTACACAACTTAAATTACCCAGCATTAAATGCGCTTTTTGCAGATGTGATCAGAAGACAAAATTGATCTAAAAAAAAAAAAAAAAAAGGAAAGAAAACTAAGGATTTCCTGATACACGTAGATTTACATGGCGAGTTTATAACTAGGAGAAAAAAAAAGAAAATATATCAATTGATCAACTTTTTGAAACAGCAATATCAGAGGTATAAAACTGACATACCTAATCAGGATGACTGTTACTTTTCCTATAATAACCACGTAATACATGAGACGGATACCTAAAATGGGCTTATGTAACAGTTTTCAAGAAAATCTTTAAAGCCGTTTTTGAGATACCGACATTTCCCAAAAATTGGCATACTCAATTGTTAACCAGAGAGAAGCAACTACATTGAAAATGATCTCTAAAAGGGGATTAATTTGGAGAATTTGAAAAAAAAAAAAAAAAAAAAAAAAATGTACAGCCATTTTTAAAGGAACACACTTGAGCGACCTAAAATTGACCTATTTATACAGGACGCCTATCAATTTTCCTGAACTAAACAACTATATCATTCGAAAGGACATGTAATAGACTGTTTATATAGCAACATTGAAGAAAATCGTTAGGGCTGTTTTTTATATACGGAGTTACGGTTCTACTTCCGGTTTTCCATTTCCCACTTGCGGTTTTCCAATTTCCAACAAACGTTGGAAATGTCATATACTCCAGTCTCAATTCTGAAGTTTCGTAGATCTATCTTTATCAGCTTCGGAGATATGATTGTCAGACGATTCCCTACATACATATACACACACACTGACCAGTTGTCGAAAACTAATTTTTTGGACTCAGGAAACCTTAAAACATGTAAATCAGGTGAAAATGTGATATCAAATTTTCGGACCAACTACAGTACTTCCATTACCTACGGTAGTCGGGTAATAGGAGTAATAGATCTTTTTAATTTTCGTAAAATTTTTGATTTGAAGCATCTATAAGTCAACCTTATTCAATTCAAAAATTATTTAATTTAATAAATAAATAAAAAAAGAAAGAAATGAAAGAAAAAATTATAAACTATAAAAACTTACAAAAGCTGTTGCAAGTCAAATCAATACCCCAGCCTTTCATTAAGTGGGGAAAAAATCTAGACACGAAAACATTATTAAACCAGCAAGACACCTGCACCTACTAAAAAATTGCAAATGACTTATGCATTTAGATTTATTTGAAAGATTATTAGTTAAATTTTGAATTAGTTCTTCTATCTACTGAACAAAAAGAAATGAAAGTTTAACAATCCATGAAAAAAAGGAAAAATATTAAAAGAAAAAAAAAAAAAAAGTTAAATGACGCCAAGTGTTTGGTTTCGCTGCGAGAACTCTGAATATTAAAAGTTTTATTGCACAAAATAATAAATTACTTTTATATTAACGGAGAAAAGTCAAAATTATATATTTTGATACCTACAAAATATTTTTTAATCCATAACTTTTCTAGACAAATTGGTATAAATTGTGCAAAATACCGATTATTTTTTACACTAGCAAAGAATTTCACCGAACCGTTATTCAAAGCTTCGCAAAGTAATACAGTGCCTCCCAAAAATTTAAAGACAACGGTTTTTTCTCTATTTTACCATTGAAAAAAATGAATAAAGACTTCAAAATCATTTTTAATTATAAGTAACATCAAGGCAATAATAATATTATACAAAAACATTATATTACAATTACAGACATTGTAATAGAAACTAAAACGGAAAAATTACTGTCCCAAAAGCTTATAGACAACTCATTATTTTTTTCTTTAACATTCAAATTTTTAAGCTAGTTTTTCTAATCACTTCGAAAACTCGACCAGGCATACTCAAAACAATAGTTTGAAGAATTTCTGACTTTATAGAAAACCAACTTCTTTCAATTTGCAGCATTCGATCTTGAACTGATGCAAATTAAAGAAATTAGCATATACGTCACTAGCAAATATTTCCCAAAGGTTATCCATTGGGTTCAGGTCAGGACTTAGGACTGGCTAGTCCATAACGGTTACTTGATTTTGTCTAAACCATTGCATTGTAGAGTTTGACACGTGAATGGAACAATTGTTTTGCTGATATATCCATTCTTTCCCTATTAACAAATTTCCAAATAGAAGTAACCGTACTTCTAGCATTTTCTAGTAATCTTCGGAACATTGGTGACCTTTAAAAAAACAATATCGGTTGTGACGGTAGTTCCTTTAAAGGAAAATGCTCCCCGCACCATGAGTGAACCCCTCCTTGTTGTCTGCTGAAAAAAGTTTTGGTTCCTTGCGAATATCGAGCCAGTAATATTTTCAACCATCGGGACCATCTAATTTGAACTTCCTTTCATCACTAAACAGAACACTCAACCATTCAGATGTCCAATTCACATGATTTCGAGCTCACTAAACACGAACGTCTTTATGCTGTTTTGTCAATTTTTGTGAACGACGCTTTTTGCGATAAGTAAGCAAATTACTTACCTGCAGCCGTCGATGCACCGTGGATTTTCATACTGGAAAGGTCATCTCTCTAGATATTGACCATACAGACAGGTTCTGGGTTGAAACTAATCTGAAAATCTCTATGTCTTGATGTTTAGTTGTTTTCTTTGGCCATCCAGAACGAGATTTTATTTCAAAATTTTCATCTTTTGACAGAATGGGGTAAATACCAGCCCTGCTGCGTCCATTTTTTCTAGAAATGTCCACAACTTTCATTCCACGAGCTTTGAAACAATAAATGTACAAAATTTCATTATTGGAAAACTGCAAGTTGTGAGGCATCATTACAATCAGTCAAAAAAAAAAAAAAAAAAAAGACAAATTCGCTTTTATCTCAGAAAACTATTACGTCACAAGTACAAAACCTTGGAATGTGCAAATTTGAAGATCAGTACTTCAATCAGCTTTTAACACCGGTTGTCTATATATTTTTGGGACAGCATTATTTTCGTTTTATTTTTTATATTAAATTTATATGTGCTTAAAGTTCTTTAAGTATTTCATTATTTGTATTACGTCAATACATATTTATATAATTTATTTCGTCTTTCTTACTCGTTTAATTAGCTCTTAAATCCAAGAAAAAAAAAAAAAAAAAAAAAAAAAAAAAAAAAAAAAAAACGGTTGTCTATAAACTTTTGAGACGCACTGTATTTGATAAAAATATATTTATATATATTTTAAAGCTAAGGATTAATATATATATATATATTTAAAATAAAGCTAGGAGAGACAGCGTGGTAGGAAAGCTTGTGCACATAAAGGATTGGATTGAAGGAGTACAGTTGGCGCACTGCGACTCCACATAGTTGTCCAAGTACAACGTCAAAAGCTCTAAATAAAATGTGCATGTTGATTGGTTGGATCATCAAAGATAAACGGCGATTATTTTGACTTGTTTAAAAAAAACTAAATGCTTAAATTTTCATTTTAATACCTTCCTAGGAATAATTAAATGATTTCTCAGAAGCTACGAACCTAGGCTAACAATACGAACACAAAGGGTTCTCTATAAAAGCGAATAACTATGGAATAAAAGACTTCTCAATCACTCCTACCTAAATGGGAGAATTTGAGTTTTTGCTATTTAGGAGAGAATTGCACATTAATTCGATTGAACTCTATATTAGGAAGAATTATGTAGCTTATTGCTAATGACAAGATAATGAGGATGTGTTTATTGAACGTCTAAAATAGAAATGTCCCAAGAGATAACTTGGACACGTGACCAGATTACTTTAAATGTGTTCCTTGTACCAGGTTGTTAGAAGATAGCAGCACTATTTACAACAAAAAGTGCAACGATTACGGACACCGGCAGATTAGGCCAGCAAACAAGAAACACTAAATTTGAAAAGAAAATTTACAAATTTTAAGTTAAATGGGTTATCTAGTAATATTATGGTATTTTGTAATAAATTTGGTCTTCTTTTTGTTTGACTTTTTAATGTTTCATGTTTAAATAAAACTTTTATATTATTTTTAAATTTATTTTGTTTCTCTGTTTTTTTTTTTTTTTTAATTATTAAGTTGATACATTCACTCATAACTCAAAAGTAATTTTTTACAAAAACTTTACAACAATGTCATTTAAATGTAATTAGTATTGTCAAGAATTTAATTGTAATTATTATTAATAGCAATCTCTTCTACCCATATGCACAATCTCGCATACTCTGTAAGAACATATCACACAAAATAGTAAGAAAAATGCATAGAAAAAGAATTCAAAACTATTCAGCAAAAGTTTTTCCAAAAAATAATGTTTCGATTTTTTAACTTATTATGTTGAATTTTGCGCAAACCTCCAAGCTATACCTCAATAAAAACATCTAGTAGCTTTTTTTGACTATTTTTTTACTTTCTCTTACCCATAAGGTAGAGAAAGTATTGTTTTTGGCTCAAATTTTCGAACGCGAGATTTTGTTATATTTACACGTTTTGAGGTCCCCTGAATACGAAAATCATGTTTTTAGCAAATGGTCTGTGTGTCTGTGTGTGTGTCTGTCTGTTATCAGCATATGTCAAAAACAAATTATCGCAGAAAGTTCAAACTTGGTATTCTAAATGTGTATCATATAGGGGTGCTACAGTAAGCTTTTCGTTAAGACCAAGCAAATGGTTCGTGTACAGGGACAATCAAGAGAATTCTAATACATTACGTCTATGGGGGAAATTGCAGGAAAATAGAGTTTAACGTCTATAGACAGCACTAAACCAAATGAAACAAATATATATTTTTTGTAATAGAGACAGTTAACTGGGAAAATTTTTTTGTGTATGTAGGAGCCTCGCCTCCCCCCTGGGGGGAAGTCCCCCCTCCAGGGGAGTAAATTTTCATGATGGGTATCTTTCAAAAGAGCTCGAAAATACCTTTAAAACGAATAGTTGAACCATCGATCTGCGATAATTTAAAACAAAGTTATCGATTTTTTTTACTTTTAACGAAAAAAAAACTTTGAAAAAAAATCGTACTTTTTTTTTTTTTTTTTTTTTTTTTAAATATTGAGAATAAAATGGACTTTTTTTGGATATTTGGTGTTATACTACTTCTCTAATATGGAAATCGTCTGCATTATCATAAAAAATAATATTTTTTAATAATATTTTTAATAAATTATTTTTTAAAAACAGAATTATTTTTTAATAACCGAATTAAATTCTATATAAATGTAGGTGCATTAATGAAACGGGGGGTTGAGGGGGGCGGTAGCCCCCCTCACACAGAACTAATTATCATATAAAACTCTACAGAAGCCTAATATGAATTGTTTAACCCAGGTTTACATAACACTACTCGTTAGCTTACCTTTTAATCTGCAACCTGTATTTATAGTAATAAATTTCAAGGTAAGAGAAAGTCGTGTGAGTGACACACCAGATTATTTACTTTCTCTTACCCATAAGGTAGAGAAAGTACTGTTTTTGGGTCAAATTTTCGAACGCGAGATTTTGTTATATTTACACGTTTTGAGGTCCCCTGAATACGAAAATCATGTTTTTAGCAAATGGTCTGTGTGTCTGTGTGTGTGTGTGTGTGCGTGTCTGTCTGTTATCAGCATATCTCAAAAACAAATTATGGCAGAAAGTTCAAACTTGGTATTCTAAATGTGTATCATATAGGGATGCTACAGTAAGCTTTTCGTTAAGATCAAACAAATGGTTCGAGTACAGGGACAATCAAGAGAATTCTAATGCATTACGCCTATGGGGTAAATTGCAGGTAAGTAGAGTTTAACGTCTATAGACTGCACTAAACAAAATGAAACGAATATATATATTTTGTAATAGAGATAGTCAACTGGGAAATTTTTTTTTGTATGTAGGAGCCTCGCCTCCCCCCCCTGGGGGGGAAGTCCCCCCTCGAGGGGAGTAAATTTTCATGATGGGTATCTTTCAAAAGAGCTCGCCAATACCTTTAAAATGAATGGTTGAACAATCAATCTGCGATAATTTAAAACAAAGTTATCGATTTTTTTCACTTTTAACGAAAAAAAAAAAAAAAAAAAAAAAAAAAAAATCGTATTTTTTTTTTTTTTTTTTTTTTTTTTTTTAATATTGAGAATAAAATGGACTTTTTTTGATATTTAATGTTACACTACTTCTCTAATATAGAAATCGTCTGCATTATTATAAAATATAAATTTTTTAAATAATAATTTTAATAAAATATTTTTTAAAAACAGAATTATTTTTTAATAACCGATTTAAATTCTATATAAATGTAGGTGCGTTAATGAAACGGGGGTTGAGTGGGGCGGTAGCTCCCTTCACACAGAATTAATTATCCTACAAAACTCTTCCGAAGCCTAATTTGAATTGTTTAACATAGGTTTACATAACATCGTATCTTACTTCTTAATCTCCAACCTGTATTTATAGTATTAAATTTCAGGGTAAGAGAAAGTCGTGTGAGTGACACACCAGATTATTTATTATTATTAAAATAAGCATGGAAAATAATTCAATTTAAGATTTTCAATTTAAGATTTCGTGTATAAGCAAAATTAATTTTTGTATTGTAAAAATAAATATAGATATGAAGCTTTAAACTTCCGTAGATTCATTTTTAAAATTTTTTAGTATACCTTTAGAGCATTTTACTACTTCGATAAAAAAAAAAAAAAAAAAAAAAAATGTAATATTAAAAAATGTTGTCAAGAAACCAATTTTATAACTTGACCTTTCAATGTAAGGTCGAACGACTTTCATTAAAAAAAGTGAGCTTATGAATAATTTTAGCAAACTGAGAAAATGGAATGTTATATTTAATAAATTCATAAAGGATAATAGACTCATTCATAGAAGAGAGGTTCTCGATGAATCAAGAGAACTTGCATATCGAGAAATTTCAAGCTATTGCAAGATAATAACTTGATTTTAATGATAGCAATTTCAACAATATCTTTACATAATATCTAATGATGATTCATGATCACGCCCACAAATATGATTTGGTTGATACAGTCAAAATTATGTGGACGTTCAATTTCTTGAGCAATGGTTTTGTTATACGACAGGTTTGGTAAAAAGTTGTAAAACTAGGATAAGCGAATCCTTGTTTTTCAATCTATCATTTTTGCCAAAAATAAACTAAGCAGAACAGAAAAACGAAGAAAAATAACTACTTTTCATTTTATTACAAAGCTGAAAAGTGTTTAAGACAGTTTATCTACCTGCACGTCTTTCAACAACGGGCGTCTATTTGATTGATGTCTCTCAACTGAAAATGGATTAAATAGCACTACTGGTTTATGTACAGATATACTCGAAATAATTCCAAAGCATTGCGTTCTATCAAAAATAATTTATATAAATCATATTTTAATATCTTTATTTGCACACATCAAAATGAGATTGTTATTTGTCATTCATATGGAGAAACAAAAAAAGATTCTATAGAGTATAGAATGTCGGAAAAATAAACGTACTTGGACATTTTCCTTTTCACTTTCTCGAACTGCCAATTTTATGATTTGAAAAGCAAATTTTTGAACAGGCTTTGATACGAGGCTCTCCCCGGAAAGTTTAGGATTGAGCCAAGTATATATAAACATATATATAAACAGTTGTCAGGAAAGTTTTTATTTTAAAAAGTATTTCAGAAATGGCAAGGATATGGTAATTAACGATACAACGAAAAATGTGAAATGAAAGTGTAGAATAAAAAGCAAAATGCATTTTAATGCGCGAGATGGGAAAGTAATTATACATTAGCGAATTATTGGTGAGATGTTTTTTAGGTAAGATATAATATATTTTATCTGTTTAATCTGGAAATTTTGCTTTAGGTGGCCATTATGCTCATCGACTTGTATCATGTTCTGAACTTAGAAAAGATTCAGAAAAATTTATAGTAAAATATCTTTTTTTTTTTTTTTAAACAGAGCAGCAAGAGTTAAACAAAGCAGGTTAAAACCCCAAAGATCTGAATATATATATATATATATATATATATATATATATTAAAGAAAAGAATTTAAAATAATGAGAATAATAATTTTACTAAAAATTAATAAAAATGATCAGTCAATTATTGGGCTGAATTAGTTTTGTCTGCTGAATCAAGTTTAATTTATGGCAAGGTTATTGAAACAAGCTAGTAGGACGACAAAAATGTGACCGACTTAACAAAAAATTCACTCTTAAATTAATGACGCATTCTCCGTAAATTATGGTACGGAGGTGCATAACTTTTCAAGGTGTTCGACGAATTTATATGCTCAAGAGATCAGTTAACTCGAAATAAACACTGCCTTTGAAAAAGTGGTGCCTGACCGACAATTCTGAAAGCATCACAGACTTCTCCACAATCAGTATTTTACGATGACAAAGCGCCTTGCTACATGGCGTCTGTCGTACGTTTATTTGATTCAAATTGTTAAAATTACCTATCCGTTCTCATAAGCAAAATAAATATGAAACTAATGATACTTATTTTCACTTTAAGTTAAATTCCACAAAGTTTATTCTATGTTTTCTTCTTTCCCAAATCTGGAAATGGTCCTAATGTCAATCCGCTCGAAAATGTTTAGTTCATAAAGGAGGGGAGGGGGGAGGGAGATTCGAAATTTGTAGCTTACAACTTTAAAGAACTAGAAAAAAATATTTGTGATATTTAGTACAACGCAATTTTTGAACTTTATGTTTAAAACTGTATAATACAATGCGATTGCGCTTTGAAGGCGTAAATCCACATAAAAGTGAAATTGCTCAGTGCAGAATACATACATTTATAGGCTAAATGTTTAGATCTCAGAAATAAACTTCAGATATTAAATATAATGTTTTTATTGCATATAATAAATCATAATAGAAAACAAAGAAAATGTTTATTATGTGTTGCATATAAAAGGATATTTTTATGTGGATTTTTATTAAGTACATCGTAGAGTGTAATAAAACTAATTATAAAAAAAAAGAAAAAAAAAAAAAAAAAACGTACATTGATATCCTTTTTATCTCTTTGGTAATATGCAAACGTGACAGTTTTATTTGATTCTATCATTAATTTTGAAGTTATTACAAATAAAAAAGGTTTATGTTTTTTTTTTTTTTTTTCATACTGAATAATGATTAGCATCAAAATTGTAGAGTCACACAAAAATATTCAGATATTTAATATGGTAATTGCAAAGGAATGCAATAGCATTTTTGCTTTTGTTAACCGTTTTTGACACTTTCTGTAAACGTTTAAGCGTACAATTTTAATTTAAAATAGGCTATCTGTCTATCTCTAATCATCTGTCTATATCTGCCAGTCTGACCCCATTTAGCGTCTATAAATTATTTTGCGAATTCCTTCAGCACGGTCTATGTTATTACTATGATTACTACATTTACTACAGGATGTTACCTATTTAAAATGATATTAATAGCCCCACTGATTTGTGCACAGGACACTTAAAATAATGTGAATACATTGGATTTTATGAGAAACATTTGAAAAATCAAATTTAAATATATTTATACTGCCCAAAGCATAATGAAATTGGAATTAATAATTCGTATTCACCCCCTCCCCCCCAAAGAAAAATGTATAGAATATGGTACACTTAGCATTATTATTTACAGGGCTAAACTAAAATATTCAGATGCATTAAGGGCAACAATTGAAAATTACTTGTATTGCATTTTCATTTGTGTTAAACGTCTTTAATAATAATAAAATAACGACAATTGCAATAAGATTAATTTTTAAGTGTGGTCATGAATTTAAATATACTACCTATATGTGTTATTTATATATATATTATTTTTTTTGTGAATTTGGAATCAGCAGTTATATATATATATATTGTAGTTGTTTAAATCTACATAAGAAATATAAAATATAATAAAGTAATAAAGTCGTGTTTGTCTCTCGTATAAAGAAAAGACTATTCTTTTTATTACTATTTCGTGTTTAAATAGTTTAAATTGTTAAAAATTAAATGTGATTTAATGAAAGATTTCTTTTTTAAACAAAATCTGTCACCAAAGGGCACTATGATTAATGAAAAAAAAATCAAAGTATTTTTACAAAAACTAACTTTAACTTCTTTAAAAGAAATGTGACATAACATGTAGAGAAACTAAACGACAAAAAAGAAAGATAAAGGATTCCTTTAAGGAAATAAATAGAAAAAATATTCATTTTTAACTTTTTTGTACGAGACACTTTCATGTAGAATGCAATTAGATAATTTTAATTTCCGCTTCCTGTTTCTTTTAACGGCTTTGGAATTTGTACAACACTTGAAAAAATGCATAAACAATTAAAAAAAAAATTACGTTTCATAACATAAGACATTAGTCATTTCCTTTTTAAATAAAAAGAAGAATATTTTTTTCATTCTTGTATTAATATATGGTTGTTATTTATAATATTTTTATTTTTTTTATCATTTATAAAATAACCACTTTTACTGCATAGCAATAAAAATATAAAATGCAAACAAATAATAAACAAAAGGCAATTATTTCCATTCGAAGTTATATTACAATTCTAAATTATTTTAAAAAACTATATATTTTCTTTTTTATAGAACTTTTTTAAAGCATATATTAGAATTTTAAAGAAATTAACAAACAAGATAACTGAAATTAACAAGAGATTTTTTTGAAATTTTATTTTTCCGACTGAGTGAAAATAATGCCTGGACTCGACGGCGGATCTTTGACTTACAAGTCGGCCTGGATAGCTCAATTGGTAGAGCCTTGAATTTGTAAGTCAAAGATCCGGGGTTCGAGTCCCGGTCCATTATTTCCCGGCATTATTTTCACTCAGTCGGAAAAATAAAATTTCAATAAAATATGATTTTTCTTCCACAGTTGATTATGAGATTTTAATAAAAATTGCAACAAGAGATAGTTCTACTTTTCTTACGAAAATTTTAGTAGCCAATACAGCCTTAATTTCATATATATATATATATATATATGTGTGTGTGTGTGTGTGTGTGTGTGTGTGTGTGTGTGTGTGTGTGTGTGTGTGTGTGCGTGTGTGTGTGCCTGTATTCGTAAGGATGTAATTTAGAATTCCTGGGAAAATTCGTATACCTTATTATAGAATTTATTGCTATTATGCCATTTATTTCAATATTAATAAGAAGTATTTAAGAACTAGTGTTATAACTTTGTACATACACAATAATCATACAAATTCATATGGTAAATGTTTAAGAATAGGCAAATAAATTACGATTATCACTGTGAAAATAAACATATACAGAATACTCTTAATTGAACTTGACTTATTAAGGCCACGCTGTAGCTGTAACTAAATTGCGGAATGAGTCGTATAAAATTTGTATATGAACAAATAAAAGGATGCATTCAAAGATTCTATAGAATAAATAAATAATCCGCTGGGGAGGGGGGGGGAGGCATATATCAAAATCTAAACAAGCTTCAAATTTCAAAATAAATATTTTTATTTATTTACATGCATTCCTGTTATATTTTAAAGACTGGTTAGCGGCGTAAAACATATTGTTCAGTGTTGTCCCCACCATTAAGTTGTAAAACTCTGTGGTCTATGAACAGCAAGTTCAACAGCTCACCGTAACTGATCGAAAAGCAAGCAGGTGCAACGTTACGCGGTCCTTCAAGTCAGCCAAAGTTACAACATTTCCACGATAAACAAATTCTTCAATGGTCTCATAACCAAAAAATCACACGGATTAAGAACGGGAGAATGGTCCGCGAGACACTTGAAAATGAACGGCTAATTACTCTGTCATTTGTAAAATTTTATCGCAAAAATCTTTTCAAAATGTAAGAATAACAGTTTTAAATGACGTAAGGTTTAAAAATGTTAGAATAGACTATAGTTATTTGTTGTATATAATTTCAAGCACTCTGAATGGGCCTTCCTGCTAATATATTTAAAATTTAATTTAATTAATAATTTTCTTTTTTTTTAAGAATCTTTAAGAGCATCTTTTGAACTGTCTATATACAAATTTTCAACTCAGCCCGCATTTTAGTTACAGCTACAGGGTGCTCTGAATTGGCCAAGTTTAATTATAATCTCACTGCATATATATATATATATATATATATATATAGAGAGAGAGAGAGAGAGAGAGAGAGGGGAGAGAAAGAGGAACAAATCAGTAATTTATCATTTAGTTGAAGTGTTTAAAGATTTATCTTATTTCTTAAAAAAATCATCTATTTAATTTTTCAGAATTTTTATGAAAAATTAATGAAGATATAACGATTTGTAACTGGGGTATTTTTCCCCCTTTCTATAATTTATGTTTTTACAATAATAGTTTAAAAAAGGGGTTTTTCTAGTAATTGACCATTTACATACAGAAAATGTCCATAGTCATATTAATAACTAACCATTTCAATTTTCCAATTAAAAACTTGCTTAAAATAAAAGTTGTTCATAAAAAAGTATATTTAAATTATGTTTCAATAAAAATACATAAAATACAATATTAATGTATACTGATATTTAACGCCCATCTATATATTAATATTTAGCATAGATCGATTTATCATAGTCCATTAGGTATGCATTCTAGAACATGCCAATTGTCCTTTACGTAAGTATAGCACTCATCAATTCATCTTTATATGACAATTTTGTCCAAAAATGATTCCAACTGCTTATTAAACCACTTAAGATATCGGATTCGAACACATCCATGAAAGTCGAACTCTAGAAACCTTCGCAAGCAAAAAAAAAAATATCTGGAGTGACTCCACTCGACTTTCCTAACATTGAGTAATTAGCAGTTTTGTAGATAAAGTAAAGAAAGAGGAGCTGTTAAACAAACGAAAGAGTGAAAACCATAATAGTGTTTGAGTATTTTTCTCCATATATTACACGATGTTTTATTTAAAGCTACTGAACTTTGAGCCCATAAGATCATAATGATAAAGAACTTTTCGTTGTGTCCTTGTAAAAACCTATAAATGCTAGATTCACCAAAATGCTTATATTTAGTGCAACAGTGATTTATAATACTCATGTAAATTTTCAGCGCAATTGAATACGGCATTTAGATGCTATCGCACTTTTAAAAATTTGGTACCATAGGCCATAATGATAAAGAATTTTTCTTTGTGTCTCTGTAAAAAAACTGTAAGTGCTAAATTCACCAAAATCTATACAGTTCGTGCAACTGTGACCTATAACACGTGTACAATTTTTTTGCTCAGATTAATAAGGCGTTTAGACGCTATCGCACTTTTAAAAATTTGGCCCCATAGGCCATAATGATAAAGAATTTTTCCTCGTGTCCCTGTGAAAAAACTATAAATGCTAGATTCACTAACATCTATAGGATTCGTACTATGGTGACTTACAATATACGTACCATTTTTCAGCTTATTCGAACAAAGCGTTTAGACGCTAGCGTGTTCACTCACAGACATACACACATACATACATCATCGTAAAAATAGTGGAAACGGACTCAGGGAACCTCGAAACACATAGAAACATCAAAATCTCAAATTCGGATTTTTGACATGATTACAATACTTTCCTCACTATAGTGTTCGGAAAGTAAAAAAAAAAATATATATATATATATATATATATATATATATATACACTACGAAAATTTCAGTAATATTTTCATATATTTGAAAATTAACTTTATTGCGCAAGTACTAAAAAGAAAGTATTTCAAATATTTACCGATTCGGCAACTTATTAGCACTGATGATGTTTTATATACTCCATTGTTGACCACATTCTAACTTCACTATAATTAGTTTATTAAAAAGTTTATATTTATTTATGTAAAATAAATATTAAGGATCTACATAACTCAATATATAAGCTTTTGGAGTTAGTTTCAGCTTAATGTTTTAAGATTGAATTAAATAAATCATGGTATCTGACTAATATTAAAAGCTATTTACTATAAGAGTTGTGGTGAAATTTGCAATTATTCCATCTTAATATTGAATTCTCCAGCATTAGTGACCATTGGAGGTTATAACAGAACATTTCTTAGATGTTAATTACGTATTCTATTAATCAACTTAAGAACTTTTCCTTTATCTTTGATTTTCAGATATTTAAACTTAAGTGGACAATAACAGGTCTGGTCATTTACTTACAGATAATCCTATATTAGATTTAGAATATTTTTAATTTATTAGGTTATTTATTGATATTTTTTCTTTTAAAAATATATGTAAATTAATATTTCTTTTCATTTTATTCCTTTATTCATAAGTGATGCACTTAAAAAAAAAAAAAAAGTGTCATTTATGAAAAAGTACATTATAAAAAATAAACGTGAAAAAGAGACTTGGAACATTATAACTAAACTCAGGAAAAATCTTCAAAGTGCCTTGAACACTAATATCGATTATGTCTTACAAGCTGTAAAAATTTATAGACAGTAATATCTAATTGAAATATGAAAAAAGAACTAATGGTTCAAATAATAAAATTATTAAAACTATAAACGATATAAATATATTAACAATAATGTATAATATATAATAATTTACATAGTAATCTATAATAATTTATAATTCATGATATATCCTGCATATATATTAATCTAGAGGCCTCCCGAATCGTGTCAAGTACAATCACTTAAAAAAAAAAAAAAAAAAAAAAAAAATCCAGGATTGCGATTTTATTTTGATTAAATGAATGCCATTTTATATCAGATATTAATTAGTTATAAAAAAATACATCATTTCACCGATCCCTGCAAAAGTTGGTACACTGATTAATCAGAACAAATTTTATCTGACACCGTGATTTTGAGTTCAATAGGATATTTGGTTCAAAAGTTCTTAAATAAAAACCCCCTTTTAATTTTAAAATGTTTAAAAATAAGAAACAATGTTGCCAGAAAAAAAAAGTTTCAGTTTTTTTAGATTTAAAAGGAAATATATTTAGTTTTACGTAAACCTTATTTAAAAAAAAAAAAAAAAAAGACAAAACTGACGTCATAAAAGGTTCAATCAATTTTTTTAATTTTTTAAAATGTTAATTTCAATTAGTCAAATATTGCCTCACATCTTTTTTTTTTTTTTTTACATTCTTTTACCCATACATATGGTTAAGAAAGAATTGCCTTTAAGTCAAATATTCGAAATTAAATTTTTCTATATTTACACGTTTTGAGGTCACTTGAATCCGAAAATCAGGTTTTTAGAGGTTGGTCTGTATACCTCGTAATAAACTTAAATAATATGATAATAAGAATTCCATGAATGTTTACGGGAGTTGGAACACAGACAGACAAAGTGACAGACCGAGAAACTAATAATCACTCTTAAACACTGTTAGGAAGTGTTAAAAATACTTAATAAAATATAAAATACAATTCCAGCAATTTCTGGTTACAATCTTTGAAGTATATGAATATTTTTGTGTGGCCCTGTAAATTTTGACATACAGTATTGCATAGAAAATATTTTTTTGCATGTGCGTTTTTGTATAATTAATGTCAGTTTCATTATGATTTGCACACACACACACACACACACACACACACACACACACATATATATATATATATAGATAGATAGATAGATAGATAGATAGATAGATACATAGATTAAAACGTGGTTTTTATTAGTACTTTTCATAAAACTCAATGTTCGAAATACTTTTGAATGTCCCTATACACAAAGCAACGGTGATACTCCCTCCATTTTCATTAGCGAACATCAAATGGTGAACTTGAATAGCATATATCAGTTTCAAGGAATTCCAAAAATATGCACGATACTTAGAGCGCGGGCATTCGGGAGGACTAACCTAAGTCATAAATGCATTTCAACATTGTTGAAAAGTATTAAAAAGAATTATCTACAATTTTGTTCACTTTTTGCTAATTACTCACATTACCTCACAGACTACTCACTTTACCTCATACTATGGGGTAAATGGGTATAAAAATTAGTCTATTTTCAAACGTTATTATTACTTCCTCTTGCCCATAAGGTAGAGAAAACTTTGTTTACGGGTAAAATTTTCGAACGTGAGTCTTTGCTATATTTACACATTTTGGGGTTACCTGAATCCAAAAATCATGTTTTACCGGTTGGTCTCTGTGTGTTTGTGGGTGTTATCAGCATATCTCAAGAACAAATAGTAGCAGAATTTCCAAACTCATTATTCTAAATGTGTACCATATAGGGATGCCACACTAAGCTTTTCGTTGAGATGAAGTAAATGGTTCGTGTACAGGGACACTCAAAAATATTCAAATACATTATGTCTATGGGGGAAATTGCAGGTAAGTAGAGTTTAACATCTATATACTGCACTAAACCAAATGGAATGAATATATATTTTTTATATACATAAAACATGCCTCATGTAGAATATGGCAGGGAAATTATTTACTGTTCTTTTACAGGGCTAAATAAAAGAACTAGATTATAGTGAGACAATAGCTGAAAATTGATGAAAATGCATTTCAGGTTGTGCCGTATATTATTACTATAGTATTGTATGTAGGTGCACTATGTGGTTTGTACATATTTTTCAAAAGATATACAGGGTTGCAAATATTTAAGCGATAATATTCTTTTTATTGTTAGAGGGAGTGCTTTACTATAATATTTTACCATATCCAGGAAAGCTGCTCAGGAATGGAAATGAATTCTTCATAGACATACATGATAAATAATGTATGATTTAAGCTAAATATTCATCGCTTATTGTTTGTGTATTTAAACGATTTGATGTTTCCTGATTACCAAAGTCAAGTGTTTTAAAAGTTTGTATATTGTCTGTGTCTCTTAGAGTAACTAATAATCGAATAATTTCAGGCGATCCAAAAGTTGTATTTCCAAATTAATATAAATTTGTTGCTGAAAATATCTGATCAAGACTGATAAGTTTGAAGGAACGTTGAATGTGAACGTTGGCTGAATAAATTTAAGTTAACTTTTATATTTAATAACAGATATAAATTATATATAAATGTAGGTGCAGTGAAGAAATGGGGGGTTGACAGGGCGGTAGCCCCCCTCGCACAGAGCTAATTATCATATAAAACTCTTCCGAAGCCTAATTTGAATTATTTTAGCATAGGTTTACATAACAGTACTCGTTATGTTACCTCTGAATTTCCAACTTGTATTTATAGTATTAACACGTTAATCGCCATGTCAGTCATATGTGCCTGACGCATTTTTAACACGCATTTTTAACTAGGAAATAACCCTAAAAGAAATATGATATACGCCGAGTAATTATTAACACGTTAATCGCCATGTCAGTCATATGTGCCTGACGCATTTTTAACACGCATTTTTAAGTAATTGCTTAATAAAGTTACCATGGCCCATAAGAAAATTTTTCTGATATTATCGTGGCGATTAACGTGTTAAATTTCAGGGTAAGAGAAAGTTGTGTGAGTGACACACCAGATTATTTATAAATTTTTAAATACTCGTATTGAGCCAAAAAATCATGAGCAATATATTCTCAACACTTTTAATGTAAATATGCAACAATATATATATATATATATTAAATCTTATATAAATTTTGTATCACTGATTTTCAAAAAAGGTATTTTTATACCCATAATACAACACCTGACCCTGCCACAAATTTCATGTTTGCCTATATAGATTAAATAGATTAAATAGATTAAATATATAGATTTAAGGCAGAAAAAAGTTACGCAACAAAAGTTGATTTCTTTTTTTTTTTTTTTTTTTTTTTTTTTAATTTAGGAATTTGCTTGTGGATAAATATTTTTACTAGTGGATCTGCAGATCAGGAGCCTCAACGTCCTATTTGCACCAGACATTTTTCAATAGGTCATTTTTATTTATTTCTTATTATATAATAGTATATATTGATTCGATCGACTTATTACCATAATCAGATACATTCCTGAGGGGGGCTGCCGCCCCCCTCAACCCCCCGCTGTATCTCTCTTTCTATACCTATTTGTATATCATATAAAGTGTTACGGAATTGTAAATAATTGCATTTATTTTTGTATAAATTTTTTTAAAGAGGCTTAGTAAGTCGATAAAATGCTAATTTTGTGCATTTCTAGTCGTTCTAGCGTTAAAATAGCCTAATTTTCCTTTAAAAACGAATTGAAAAGCTCCAATAAGGGAAGAAATGGATTTGGCGCCAAATTTGGCGACTGTTTCCTTCCTTGGCGATTTTTTTGGCGACCTTGGCGAGAAAGTCCTTATTAGGGATATACCAAATATGGAAACTCTAATCTCATTGGCTGATGAGATACGATAATTTTCCAGAACAGTCTGTGTTCGATAGAATAGTATAAAAGTAGCATTTTTTTAGCCAAGGCTTCCAATCTCAGATCTGTGTCGGTTTCGTCAAATGCTTGCTTTGCTTTGAGCCTCTTTGAATGAGACTTGCTTTATGTGTTATTGCTAAACAGTTTGTACTGTTGTTTTGCTGTTAACGGCTGTTGTTTAAGCTATGTTTACTGCAAAGCACGTACAATAGTAAGCAGCTCAACTCCTATGGCGACAGATGTCCTCCCAATGTCGGCCATTACGGGCGGCAAATGTAAACAAACGATGTCGCACTTTATGGTTACCGGAAAAATCCTTGGCGAAGCGACTTGGCGTATTCGGTTAATATACAAGTTTACGTTTACATTTACATTGTTTTGATTCGTTCTGTTCTTCAGTTCTACGGTCCATCCGAAGCAAATTCTATATGAGCTGTGTTTTTCTTATTCTTTTGCAAATTTTGTTTAAGTTATTTCAATTTTTAAAAGCAGCTTTGCTTATAGTCGACCACATCGCTATTGTAAATTTAAAGGCTGTCAAAATACAGACAGTGATGGATGTAGAATGTACCGATTTCCTGGCAATCAAGAGAGGTAAGTTAATTTTAATTCTGCAACTCAATTAGTAACTAAATTATCTATTATTTTAATAACTATTATAATAAATGAATACACCTTTCTTTGTATAATTTTCTGTTTTATCTACTGTCGAATATCACCATCTTTTAAACGGTATAACTTCAAGTATTCTGTGATTATCTTTTCGATTCTATTTTCTGCTCGCTTTGCTACCTACCTACCTTCATTACATGCGTTTGCTCATTTTTTTATTTTCTAAAGTTTCTTGTATTTTGAATGTTGGCTTTTCACGACGTAGAATCAAAATTTTAAGGATTTCCTATTAAAACTGCAGTAATTAATTTATTTTTGTTAAGTATGAATGCATATATATTTTTTTAATGCAGTATGTACGTATATTTACAATTTATTCAAAAAATCAACAGATTTATCGTTTTCCTTTAAAATCTGTTTAAAAAAATCGTATCTGTTTAAAAAAAAAAAAAAAAAAAAAAATACGTAGAACGAATTTTGAATTAGTAGTAATTTTCTATTATACTAATGGTTCAATCATCAACATAAATAGCAGGTAATGAAGCTATTTATTTATTCGTTTAGTTGTTGATGTATCTTCTGTTTCCATATTATGTACAAATAACTAAAAATATTTATTTAATCTGTGCTTATATGCAGTGTATAATCTCATATTAGTATTTCTATCTTTGCATAACCGACGAAAAGTTTACATATATAATTAACACTATATTATTTTGTATTCAGATCTCAGAATATATAAAATAAGTGTAATAGTATTAAAACTTATTTCTATATTATTTTCTGCTAAAGATGTACATTGTATGAAAGTTTTAATATGTCTGTTTTTCTCTCCCTGTCTTTAATGACTTGTCTATATTTAATTGATATATGAAATATTTCAAATGCTGCTTAAATTTGCATTTAGAGAATCAACTCTAATAATAAAAAAAAAAAAAAAAAAAAAAAATTCTTATGTACCTAAAATCTTTCATTATATAATGAGATATAAAAAGAATTGAGCTTATTTTTGGTAAGTATTATTTTAATTTTTTGCTATTGATAATATGCTGATTCTTCAAAGGCAAATCAATAAGTATTCTAAGTGAACACGTGAGTTTAGCCAGGATCTAATCTGATGTGAAGAAAACGCTGATTCTGACCCTGAAGTTTTAGTAACGTCTGAATGAGAATTGGTGTGTTATGCCAGTTTTAATATATTAGCGTAACATATTAAGTTCTCTTTCGGAAAAAATTGTACATTCATCTAAAGGGAAGAAAACATTAAGGGAGAATTGAAAGGAGAATTTGACATGTAATTTTTGTAAGTACAATTTTGCTTTAAAATTTTGTTTTTCATTATTAATAACATGCTCATTCTGTAGAAGGAACCAGACGAATATTTTAAAATATTTGCACATCCTTTAGTTTTGAGCCAAATTAAATAAAGGTAAGTATTACCATTTTCATAATATTATATTGAAGTAATTTTGTTGTAAATAAGTAATTTAGGGATACTTACTTTTAAAAAATAGTTTACAAGAATCTAAGCATGTAAGTTTTCATACAATTCCATTACAAGGTAGAATTTATTTTATTTCATGAATTTCATTTTTTATTTTCAAAATATGATAAATAATTTATTTGAAAAATATTGCATTCATATAATGAATATGACACAATCACCACCACTGAGTACTATGTTTACATAATTTTATATATATAATCATTGAATAAAGCTTATAATAATTCTGATAAAGCTTATATTGCTTCTAAATTCTTGTTTACTTTTAAATTTGCATTTTTGTCTGCAATTAAGTTAGAGGTGTGCTGTACTTGATTCATTTGCATATTTCACATTTGTGTGAGTGTACTAGTTTGCCAGCTTCAATATAGGGCTCCCATTGCTGATAAGCTTGGACAATTTCATTTAAAAATGAAAAGTGAAGATTCTTGATGCATTTTCATTGACACGTATTGACACTTTTTTGCATATCAGAATTTAATTTTTGCAATGGCCATTCGTGTGTGTTTTATGGTAATAGAGATAGATTTTTTTTTTTTTTTTTTTTTTTTTTTTTTAATTCTTTTAAAGAATGTATATTTATAATCATTTTCCATATTTCATAGTTCTGGCATAATAAGGTAAATGCATCCAGTTTTTTATTTTATTTTTTTGGTAATACCGATTTTCAAGGCTTTACCTCCGTTTTTAAAATTTTGCCCCTCCTTGCTCTTCCTCCAAATAACTTTACATATACGAGAATATCTGCAATTCATTCCTCACACTATAAAACCTAATAATACTATGGTGCTACTATTCTGCATATTTGACCATTTAAGTGAAGGCTGTATCTCATCTCCTGTTGAACATTACAGTATTAACAAAATGTATCAATTGCTCTGTTTTTGTTACTTAATGTTAAAATTTGTGTGGATGCTGTATGAAAGGTGGAGTTGTTATGTTGTAATTTTCCTTATTTATAAATAAAGCTGTATCTCAAAATCTAATGTACTTAACTATACCATTTTTAATTTGTATTTTTAGTGAGTGAACATTTGTTTAATTTACACTTTTGAAAGTATCCACAATTGTTTTCTTACATCCTAAAACCTAATAATACCATGGTGATACTATTCTGCATATACAATATACATACTATCCTCCAATATTTAGCTAGAGCCTATATCTCAACTTCTGTTAAACATTGCAGTATTAATAAAATGTATATTTTGCTTTATTTTTGTTACTCAGTGTTTAATATGTGGATGTTGTCTTAAAAGTGGTGTTGCCATGCTGTAAATTTCCTTGTTTCTGAAAAAGCTTTATCTCAAAATCTAATGTGTAAGCTACACCATTTTTTCAGTACTCTTGTTTAAATTTATGTGAATATTGGTCAATAGGTGCTGCTGCTAAGTTATAATTTTCTTTGTTTCTGAAAAGCTTTATCTCAAATTTTAATGTACACAGCTACATCATCCCCCCCCCCTTACTCTTGTTAAAATTTGTGTGTATATTTGCCAAGAGGTATTGCTGTTATACTACAATTTTCCTTGTTTCTGAAAAAGCTGTATCTCAAAATCTAATGTTACTAATAACCCTATATTTTTTCTAAGTCATGCTTAAATTTGTCAGTATATCCCTATCGCCTGAAAGGTGGCACAGCTTTTATGAAAAAGCTATAGCATAGAACCTAATGTGCATGTATTAAGGAATAACTTCGATAAATTTCAGACTAAAAATAGTTAATCCATCATGGAAAATTACCAATTTCTGTTTCAATGCGTCTAAAATTGGCAAAATCCTAAATTACTTTTTCTTAAACTTATGGTCACAACAAACTTTTTAATTTTTTTTACTAGAAAGTTTAGGTGGCGGCCAAATACTTTTAAATTTGTTGAGGCCTGCTTCTGGTATTTGGAAATATTATTAGAAAATTATTTTAAAATTTTTGCATTTTTTACAGATATTCAATTACTATTCATATTCATAACATAGAATAACTTTTTTTCAATTCTGGAGGTAATTATGAATCGCCATGAATTACATATGTACTTATCATAAAATTATAAGTATGCATGAAATTGTTGGTTTATGATAACATATACTTGAAAAGTTCAATTTATACATTAAACACAGAATTTATTTATGTTATGTCAGGGGTTATTTTATTAAGGCTATTTAGTTATGTCTTCATAAAAGTGAAATTCTTAAGAAGGGCACTTTCACAAAATTTCAGTTTATAAAAAGGATCCCACTATAAATTTCTTCCTCCTCCCAAAACTGTTTTCAGCACTTATACTAAATGTCTATATAATTGGGGCTTGAATGAAATGTTATTTTGGTAATAAATGAACATTTTAATTGTTAAGTATAAAATATGAAAGGTAAATATTAGAAAAATACTAAAGGCAAGAACCCTACACAATTATTTTTTTAAGAAAAGGTTGTAAATAATTCATCATTCGAAAATATTAGTAAACCATTTTCCTTAAGCACGTTGGTTGTTTTTCTGATTTCCCTCCCCTGACCACGCCACTACATATTTGGATAAGTTATGCTTATGAGTAAAGCCACTTGACTTTCTGCACTAGTTACAAGATGTTTAAAAGAAATTTGAATCAGTAAATAAACATAAGTAAAAATTATAATATGATTTTAAGTATTTTTTTCTCAAGTTTGTATGTGTATGTGATGAATCGTTAATGCATTTGAATTATTATGTACAATTCTGGGAAAGAACTATAACATACAATTTCCAGCAATGTTTATGGTTTATCAACATATATGCATGATGCCAGTAGTATATTATCAGGATATAGTAAAATGTATACCAGTTTCATTACACTATTTTTTAAGGAAGTATAAAAGATGAATTCACTTATTACACAATATATATTCAAAATGTTAATACTGGTAAATGGAATATAAGTGTATAAGCTAATATTTAACTATTAAAATGAGTAATATATGTAAATATATTTTGTGAGGATGACAAACACTGGTGCAGATTTTAAGGGTGACAAGCACTGGTGTCTTTACCTTATAACACTTTTACAGATAAATCAACTACATTTAATGCTTTTTAAAATTAGCTAAACACTAAGTATGTGTTATTTTTAAAAATATTCCATTTGAAAACGGAACCTCAAATAAAACTGATTCATTCTTATTAAATCTACAAAAAGTTTTCATGTAGTATCTCAAATATTTTAATATGTTTTTAAATGGTGTTAATTCATAATTTTGCATTTAAAAACCATCATACTAAACAATCTTTCTATCAAAGCAAGCTTTTTATCATTTGTTTACGTTTTCCTAAAATTAAACTTTGTTGTAAAAGTTCAACTTTATTCCATAATTTTTTCTACGGCGTATGCATCAAATTTGTACGCTTGAACAGACTCTTCTTCTTCCGTCTCACACAACAAGCAACAAGAAACCGAGGTCCGAGAAAAACAACAAACAAAATTGGCGATTAAATCTTGGCGATTTAAGAAAAAGCTAACTTGCCAAATGTGGTACATGTTTTGGCTGAATCGCAATCCTTTCCTACGATTGTTTTTATTTGCCGCCCGACCGCTAATAGCAATTGGCGCTGCAGTAAGCGGACATTATTTTGTATTATGCTGTGCCGCTTAATATTGTACTCGCTTTGGTTTACTGGTTGAATTGAAGCTGATACTTTGTTTATAGACCTGTATTCTTCTGGAACTTTTTGTAAATAAATCACTGAATTTTTGCAAGTTTCGCCTTTCATTCTCGAACAACTTACAAACCCCCAAGTACGCAACAATATGCATTCTTGTTAAACGACGGTCTTGTATTATTTCCCGGAAATTCATGAATACCGAATTTCACACACAAAAAAAAAAAAAAAAAATGACATAGCATATCGGAAATATTTTGCGTAACCTTTAAACTAATTATCAATTCTATGCCCAGAATTTTCAACATGAAAACAGGCTTTTAAAATTCTAATAAAATTTCATTATATTTGATGGGGTGTAACCATGTTAAAATACACTTTTAAGAAATACCGACTATACACCATAAAAGTACGAAATTCCTTTATGCATCCCGGAAAAGTAGCCACAGTCATTATAAACGCCAATAATAAGAATAAATCTAATTAATTATAACTCATTAATCTTTCAAACTAATTTGACATCATTTGGATGATTACAGTACATACTCGGAATTATTTTGTGTGGTCCCATAAATTATTTAGTCTATACCTAACCGTTTTTTAGAGTAAACATGATTTTAAGCATCTTTATAATGTATGTTAACTTTATTAAGTTCAATTCAGCATAAACGCATTAAAGTGCGCGCTTAAATTAAAAATTCGTCCATAGGCTCTAATGTTACGAAATTCTTTCGTGTGTCTTTGTAAACGAACCATAAACATTGTATACACCAGTAAAAACTATTTAGCTTATTTTGCGTTTAAAATTAATAATTGTTCTAAATTTAACATCGTTTGGATGACTAAGTGACATTGTCAGAACACTTTTGTAAGGTCCTGTACATTAATTAGAAAGCTTAAGAGCACATATTTTCTTCAAGCAACATAAGTTTAAGCATCTTACTCACGTACTCTAGTTTCATTTTCTTAATTGCAAAGTAATGATATTAAAATGCGTTTAAACGAAATTCACCCCATACGCCGTAATGTTATGAATTTTGGCGTGTCCCTGTACACAGTTTATAAAAAATATAGCAATGAAAATTATACAACTACTTATATGGAAAGCTGGAATGTGTGCGCCAATTTGCAAGTCAATCGAAAGATTTTTGCGGCCGCTATTGCGGTACATACAAATTCTTCCCATAGGCCGTAAGGATAAGAAAAATTTTGGCGTGTCCCTGTACACGAACAACAAAGGGAATACACACCTAACACTATACAGCTAATTCCGTTGGGCTCGTGAATATGTGTACCAAATTCTCTATAGCGTTATTTTTGGGGCTGCTATCGCGGTACATACAAATTCTTCCCATAGGCCGTAATGATAAAAAAAACTTTGGCGTGTCCCTGTACACGAACTACAAATGGAATGCACAAATAAAACTATACAGCTAATTTCGTGGGAATCATGAACATGTGTACAAAGTTTCAAGTCAATAGCGTGGTTTTTACGGCCGCTATCGCACGACAGACAGACAGACGGACGGACGGACGGACCGACGGAACCCAAAATCCTTTTGGGTCTCAACAGAGGGCATCCACTGACGTTTCGGCAAAAATTGAAGTCAATAGCTTGATTTTTGCGGCGGCTATCGCAGTACATACATATTCTTCCCAAAGGCCGTAATGATAGAAAATCTTTGGCGTGTCCCTGTACACGAACTACAAATGGAATACACACCTAAAACTATACAGCTGATTCCATTGGGCTTATGAACATGTGTACCAAAATGCAAGTCGAAAGCGTGATTTTTGTGGCTGCTATCGCGGTACATACAAATTCCTCCCATAGGCCGTAATGATAAGAAAAACTTTGCCGTGTCCCTGTACACGAATTACAAATGGAATACACACCCAAAACTATACAGCTGATTTCGTGGGGCACATGAACACGTGTACCAAATTTCAAGTCAATAGTGTGATTTTTGTGGCCGCTTTTGCGATACATACAAATTCCTCCCATAGGCCGTAATGATAAGAAAAACTTTGGCGTGTCCCTGTATACGAACTACAAATGGTGTATATACCAAAAACTATACAGCTGATTTCGTGGGGCTCATGAACACGTGTACCAAATTTCAAGTCAATAGCGCTATTTTTGCGGCCGCTATCGCGCGACAAACAGACAGACAGACAGACACAGCCCAAAACCGTTTTGAGTCTCAACAGAGGGCCTCCACTGGCGTTTCGGCAATAAAGATATTTGGCATTAGCTTAAAATTTTAATTAATTAAGTGGTAATTTTCTACAATAAAACATTTTTTTTTTTTTTTTTTGTAACTTATGGGGTACTTTTATGTTCTAACCTTAATTGTAAATAGTTATAATATGATAAATTATCCCTAAAATTGGGTTAAATTGAACACGTGTCATTTGTTTATTATATTAAAAACACTTGAAAAACAAGTATTTTTTTTTTTTTTTTTTTTTTTTTAATTTTATCCTAAGCTTTTCGCTTTTAAATAATAGAGCATCACCAGGGATTTTTGTTACCCTTTTCCAATGAGCAGTTTTAAATATTTTTCTTTTCAAAATCAACAGTTAAGTCTTTTAATAACGTGAATATCAGCAAAGTCAATTTGAAGTCCGGTGAATGTGGATCAATGAGCTAAGAAAAATAAGAGAAGCTGGAACTATTGAAAAAATCACACGAGGCTATTGGAGGAGAAAAACCATAATGAACTAGCAGAAATAAATTATTTTATAATATTGTGCCAAATTATTGGCAAAATTGCAGCATCTTTAAAATTTATTGTATTTTTGTATTTGATTATAATAATAGCTTCGGAAATGTAAAGTTCTTGGATAGTAAGTGCTGCTGTAATAATTTGGGCTTTATCCCATATAGGGTTAGCTTTTGGGTTGGCATAAATGAAGTCGACCAGAGTAGAACTATTTCCTTCTTTGATATTACGTATATGTTCTTGTATTCTTTTGTTTAAAGTCCTTTTAGTTTGTCCAATATAATAGAAAAGTTCTTTGTTGTTCTCTATGGGAATTTATTAGACACCTCCAGTGGGTCCATTTAAGTTGCGGTCCTGAAGGGTTAGTTGTTTAATAGTTAGAGGAGAACTGAATGGGTTAAATAAATTAAATTTACCTTGTATATAATGTTTAAAGCTGTAGAATTCTTTACAGAAAGGGAGGCTATTAGTATAACGAAATTTTAGAGTTGAATCTAGATTGTAATTAATAGGTTTAATTAGCATGCGATTTTTTATTCTATTAACTATTTTTATAATACTAGATTTACTATATCCTGCAACATTACCTATTTTAATAGTTTTGTTCATTTGTTGTTTTTCATTAAAATTAAGAGTAGTATAATTTATTGCTCGGGTAATGTAGGATAAAAAAAAAAAGCATTTTTATAATTAGTACGATGAGCTGAATCAGCTGGGATAGGTAAAGGGATAAATGAGTTTTTGAAAAAGACGCCAAACCATACAGCTGTATTATCTTTATCAGTACAAAAACCCTTAACGGGTTAAAAGTTTGTGACGCAGCTACTTTATCACTATAAGAATTTGAAATATGGGTTTTAAAAATAATGATATCAAGTTTTAAGTGACGCTCTTCCATTAGTTAAAATGTACATAGATTTTCTTATTTGATCATTCGCTTTTTTCTTTTATTTATATTTACAATGCAAACATAGTATTTTTAACTTCAAGATAAGACAAATATATAAAATATACTCACTGATGCTTTTTCATTTCCATTTCAATTTCAAAATAACAGTTTATAAAGGAATGATATAAAAATTCCAGTCACGCCTCGGTGTCATTTTAAAAGATTTGTTTTTAGATTCCATTAAAATTACCTTTGTTTTGTCCAATAAAGTATATTTACACATTGAAACAGTGCTTTTAATTTTCAAATATACTGTCAAATAATCACAATTTCACTGAGTTTGCATTATAAATTGAAATTATTTATTTCAATAAATTGATTTGTCTTTTGCGTCACGCTATCCAAAACTGTGAGTAAAATTTATGTAAATGTTACTTTGTATCATAGTATCCAACTAAGTCAAAATTTGTTTGTGCAAAGAGATAGTGTGATGCAAAGAAAACATTTGCACAAATTTTACTTGCAGTTTTGGATAGCGTGACGCAAAAGACAAATCAATTTATTGAAATAAATAATTTCAATTTATAATGCAAACTCAGTGAAAGTGTGATTATTTGACAGTATATTTGAAAATTAAAAGCACTGTTTCAATGTGTAAATATACTTTATTAGACAAAACAAAGGTAATTTTAATGGAATCTAAAAACAAATCTTTTAAAATGACACCGAGGCGTGACTGGAATTTTTATATCATTCCTTTATAAACTGTTATTTTGAAATTGAAATGGAAATGAAAAAGCATCAGTGAGTATATTTTATATATTTGTCTTATCTTGAAGTTAAAAATACTATGTTTGCATTGTAAATATAAATAAAAGAAAAAAGCGAATGATCAAATAAGAAAATCTATGTATATTTTAACTAATAGAAGAGCGTCACTTAAAACTTGATATCGTTATTTTTAAGACCCATATTTCAAATTCTTATAGTGATAAAGTAGCTGCGTCACAAACTTTTAACCCGTTAAGGGTTTTTGTACTGATATCATTACTTTTTAGAGGTTATTGATGAAAAAATTAAAACAAGTCGTTCCGGCTCATAGGAAGGTTAGGTTGATTTATCTTTTCTTATGAAGATGCCACCATTTTTTTTTCAAAATGGCAGCTACAATTTATTAATGAACTTGGTGGATTTATTAAATAGGGCTATTTACATATGGAGTTTTAAGCAAATCGGTTCAAAAGTTATTGTGATAATTTTCAAGTGGCCACCATTTAGAAACAAAGGACAGGGTGACTGAGATGCCCAGTGAACTTATCAAAGATATTTGAATGATATGTCAACTGTGCAAATGCGATTCAAACTGATTCCATATTACAAATGTTATTGTAATAAAAAAATTTTAAGTGGCCGCCACTTGGAAACAAAATGGTGGAGCAAGTTGCCTAGCAAACTTTTCCAAGATATTTAAACTGTATTAAATTCACTCCCCAACTTTGATCTGAACCAGTTTAGTATTCTAAAAGTTATCGTTGTGGCATATTTTCAAGTAGCAGCCTGATTTCAAGTGGCTGCAACTTGGGAACTAGATAAATGTTGGAACAAAATTCATCCAAGATATTTGTGTGATAAGTTCAATGTCCAACTTAAATTGATTCAGTATTTCAAAAGATGAGAAAATTGCATATATTTCGGTAATCAGATGCAAAAATTATGTAATCAGAAAACATACGCCAAAAAAAGGCAGAAATCTCGCTGATTTTTGACTCAATATATGTATTTAACATCTGTGATATCACTTTTCAGAAATAGCACGAATTTCGTCCATTATAGCAGTGAAAATATTTGCCTATCTTTATTTAGTGAAAAAGAGAAACAATCGCTATTTGAGCAATTAGCCATGATAAAGGTAAATTTTGTTAATAAGATATGAAACGATGGATTTCGACCCAGTGGCAGAAACACCGCGACATAGTTGCGGACACAGAAAAGCGGCTTGCGGACAGTTTTTGTCTGCAACTTTCGAATAACAATTCACTTAAAAAAAACTTCTGTATCAAAACTAAAACTAATACTTTTATTATTTACTAGCAGGTTATGCCCGCTTCGCTGGTCACTATTTTTAAATGAATCATTATAATTAGTGAATTCTCAAAATTGCATTAATTTTTATCATGTGAAAAAGAAAAAAAAAAAAAAAACCTCTGATCGGGAAAAATGTCGCACCGGATCCCCACTGCCTTCGGCAGCGTAGACCCGTGCGTGATGCGCACGCGCGAATGCATATATATGAGCGCCCTAATAATTTTACAAATTCGAAAATATCCGCAATCGATTTGTAAGTATCAAAAACCTCTATGCTCCAGTTTTGAACGATCTATCTCTATCTTTATTTTTTTGCCCTACCGCTTCCTCCCCCTTCCCGCCCCTCCCAATAATTTTAAAAATTCAAAAATATCCGCAATCGATTTGAAGGTATCGAAAACCTCGATGTACCAATTTTGAATGATCTAACTCTATTTTTTTTTTTGCCCCTCTGTCCCCCCCCCTTCCCGTCCCTTCTAATAACTTTACACTTTCGAAAATATCCCCATTCGATTTGAAGGCCTCTAAAACCTATCAGTACCAATTTTGAACGGCCTAACTGTATTTCTGTTTGTTTTTGCCCATAGCCCCCCCCCCCTTACCGCCCCTCCTAATAATTTTACAAATTCGAAAATATCCGCAATCGATTTGTAAGTGACCGCACCACAACCAGAAAACACAAGACAGCAAACAACTAACAAGAATACCCGGATACAACCAAACAATAGCAACAAACGCACAGGCTCCTCCAGAGGCAGGCGGCAAAATCGCTCCACCTCCAGAAGACCTCCGCCAAACACCACCAACACACAGGAACAAAGTCTCTACCAAACAACTCCTGCAAAGACCCAACAGCCACAACAATACGAAACACAGCAATACAACCAACGCCAAAACGCAAGATCCCGCTCCCGTCCAAACAAGCAGGGCACTGCTTCGTGTAACCCTCCCAACTGGCCGTATCCATACATGTATGGCCCTCCTCAAATGCAGTTTACAGGCCCAAGATTTTTCGACTATGAGCCCCAAGTGGATCGTGAGGAGATGTATTTTCAACCACCACCCTCAGCTTACTACACCCAAAGAGATCAAGCAAGAGGGTAAGTCTCTCTATTTTCTTAACTTCTCATTGCCTTAGCTCTAGCCTTCGTAATCTCTTCTTGAGCCCACCCCTTAAATTTACTCAAAATTAAAAAGAAAAACAAAAAGAAAGTTCTCTCCTCGTCTCCCCAAGATGCAGCTTCCTCAACTATTCAACCCAGGCCCAATTTCAACAGTCTCCGCTTCCTGCAGATCAACCTTAACGGGTGTAGGGCGGCGAACTCGGCAGCACGAACCTTCATGGAAAAGAGTTCCTACGACTTCGGGCTGCTGCAGGACGCTTACTGCACCGTTGGGGGAGATCTGTATGACTTCCCTACCTCCTGGCCTAGATTCAGCTCCAAACAGAACACTGCCCACATTGTCATAAACACAAAAAATCTCAACTACACCCACCTATACACAGGGGAGCACTGTGTCTTCATTACACTCACCACAAGGGAGGGTGAGTTGATCCTTGGCAGCGCATACGCAGCCCCGTCAGCAGATTTTGAGTCATGCCTGGAGGAATGGCAACACTTAATATCACAGAAAACACTTTTCATCTGCGGCTGTGATCTCAATGCTAACTCCCCACTGTGGTGTTGTCCACGTGAGGATGTAAGAGGTCGCAGCCTCATAGAATTCATAGCCTCGCACAACTTAAACTTAGCCAACATTGAAAACTCACATCCCACATTCGAAAAGGACGGAGCCAAGGGTTGGCCGGATTTTACCTTGGTCAATCAAAAACCACTGCAAGAATCTCAGCTTGGTCAGTCCTGGACATACACAATAGCACAGACCACAATTACATAACATACACACTAGAAACAAAACCGGTAATCACATACTCCAAAAGATTCGCAACAAAAAATAAAAACTTTAATAAGTTCAATTTACTAATCAAAACACCCTTAACAAACTTAAGTCAAGACTTACACACAGTTAAAAACACTATACAATTAGAACAACTCACAGTAAAACTAATACAAACACTCCACTCTGTAGCCACCTCCTCTTTTAGGTTCAAAAAATGCGGTCGGCAATTCACCTACAACTTCTGGTCTCCCCAACTACGCTCCATGCGCAACAAATTGACAGCACTAAAATGCCAACAAAGATTCTTAGACCCCGCGATTATACCCCAACATAAACAAAAAATCAAACAACTTTCGGCACTCTTCAAAAAACAACTTAACACGGCAAAACACGACGCATGGAGAAAATTCTGCTCAACACAAACAAAAGTCTTCGGCACAGCACAAAAATTCTATAGCAACAGGTTTTTCACACCAACGGAGCTGAAGCTAGAGCGTCCTCCAGCTCTTTCCTCTAAACGCAATAACCTAGAACACATCACAACGACACTCTTTGCACCGAGTAAATATCCTAATTACCAGGTGCCCACCTTCTCAACTCCCTCGGATGTCCCCTTCACGGAGGCTGAAGTCAAAGCCACTCTTTTCAGCTTCAACGTTAAAAAGGCTCCTGGCCCAGACAATCTGGACTTTCTAATTCTAAGACACACTTACAACACAGTACCACACATATTACGCGACTGGGCCAACCTATGCCTGGAGCATAGTTACTTTCCAGAAATCCTTCGAAGAGGCGAGGTGGTGTACTTCCTAAAGCAAGGGAAGCTTCCCTCTGACCCCGCTTCATATCGACCGATCTGCCTGCTGCCAACTTTAGGCAAACTATTAGAAAAACTGGTCGTTACCAGATTGAACCACCATCTGGAGTCCAACAACCTTCTCCATCCAAACCAATTCGGGTTCAGAGAGGGCAGATCATGTGAACAAGTATTACAGGCTATTAAAAGCTCCTGCGCCTCTAACTCAAAGTCCTTGGAATATACCACCTTAGTCTCACTCGACATCAAAGGAGCCTTCGATAACGTAGAGTGGCCCCACATCCTACAGGCATTACACAAACTCAACTGCCCGAGTAACCTGGCGGGGGTCATCAGCTCTTACCTCTCAAAAAGAAAAATCATAGTCAACTGGGGTAACGGCTCTACAGAGTTCCCCCAAACTAAGGGGTGCCCTCAGGGCTCATGCCTGGGACCTATTTTATGGAACATAATTGCCAACTCGATACTGGTCCGCATGAATTCTGAGGGCCACACCACTTTCGCATATGCTGATGACTTCTCAGTCATTCTCTCGGGAAGGATCAGGAAAGACCTGGAGAACCAGGCCAAGGAGGTCCTCCCTCTCTTTAGCAAACTCTTAAAAGACTTAAATCTATGCCTCTCCCCCTCAAAAACCCAAGCGCTAACTTTAGGCTACCCCAAATTACTTCAAAGATCTCCCGTGGTGAGAATAGACGGCGTCAGTGTCCATCATGTATCCCAAATAAAACTTCTTGGCCTGACCATCGACAGGAAACTTAGCTGGACCGCCCACCTGCACGAACTAAAACTGAAACTTATGACAATTTACCACAACTCCATAAAACTAGCAGGAAGGTGGTGGGGCATCTCCACCTCCTTCCTGAAAACATGGTATTTAACAATTGTGGACAAAATCCTAACATATGGTGCAGGTATTTGGGGTGGTTACCTGTCGAAGGAAAATCAGGCCAAATTAGACTCCATCCAACGTCCCTTCCTCCTCCAAATTTCGAGAGGTTACAGGACGATCTCTACTGACGCCCTCACTGTCATTACGGGAATCCCTCATGCCCACCTACAACTATTTATCAATTACTTAAAAACCAACATCCTCCAACTACACGATCTGCCAATAACTAATTCTATCTTTCCCAACACCCCACTGCAACTTCATATCCGTAGCTGGGACTTGCACCCGGCAGAGGACGCAGCATCCTTCGTAGTAAACACTCAAAAAAATAGCTTTGATCCCTCAGTCCCTGTGGCGGTGTACACGGATGGCTCAAGGACGGACTCTGGCGTAGCAGCAGCGCTCTGCGTCATGGTCAACGGACTTGAGGCTCATCGGTGGGCATGCAGGCTTGAGAATTTTAACACCGTTTTCCAAGCGGAACTTTCTCGATTCAAAAGGCCCTTGATTGGGCAGAAGGACACCCGCAGCTGTCACTAATAAACATCTACAGCGACAGCCTCTCGAGCCTGCAGGCCATCACTAGCCACAAGACTAAACACCCCCAAGTCTTAGACATAAAACGTAAAATCGCCAAATTAAAACACTTAATTTCCCTGGCACACGTTTCTGCCCATAGAGGCGTCGTCGGCAATGAACTTGCGGACTCATTGGCGAAGGCTGCAACTGAAGGAGAGAATATTCTTCACTCTCTTCCAGCACCCCCATCCTACGTAAAAAGTAAATTGAAGGTACTACTGCACCAAAATTGGCAAACACTGTGGGATGAATCCTCAAAAGGGAGACATACCCACAACCTAATCCCAATAGTCTCAAATGTCTCCTGGAACATTTCTCCTCCGGTTGCGGCTTTTTTGACAGGCCACGGGCCTTTCCCCTCCTACCTGCATAAATTTCATTGTCGTCGGTCGTCCCTATGTCTTTGTGGCGAGGAGGGCGCTCCTAATCACTATTATTACTCTTGCCCCCTAACTGCTCCCTATCATCTTAGAAACCCATCTCCTAGACCCCATAATTGGCTAGAAAATATTCTCACGCGCAAACCTCTATTATTTAAACTATATAAAATTTATTTCCTATTAAATGAAATTTCAAACTTAACAGATTAATCTTTCCCACTTCCCTTGAGCTTGGTCAATTTGGAAAACAACAAAAGCTGTTTAATCACATCAAGAGTCAGTCCTGCACATCTTGCCCTCTGTCGCGAAGGGTTTTACCCGGCAAGAGGCTGACATGACCCACACCTATTCTACAATGATCATCTCCATTCCTCTCGAACTTCAACATAACATTACAGCATGTCAGCATGCCTTCTGTCGCGAGGAGTCGGCTAGGCTCGGCATGCCGACCAACAAAAGACAATGTAAATTGAACATGTTTCACATCGCCCATTGTCGCGAGTAGGCTCTGCCTGGCGATGATTCTTGTAATTTTTTTTTTTTTTTTTTTTTTTTTGTCTTTCAATAAACATCTTGGCGCAGCCCACGTGAACTTAGTTCTGGAAGCGCTCAACACCGCTCTTCGAGCGGTGAGCGGGGGCTGCGCCCTGTTCAATCCTGTTCAATCGATTTGTAAGTATCAAAAACCTCTACGTACCAATTTTGAACGATCTGACACTATTTTTATTTTTTTGCCCCCCCCCTCCCCTCCTCCCTTCTTGCCCCTCCTAATAACTTTACACAATCGAAAATATCCCCATTCGACTTGCAGGCCTCTTAAACCTATTTGTACCAATTTTGAACGGCCTAACTGTATTTCTATTTGTTTTTGCATTAGCTATATTTTAGAGTAAAAATTTCATGTATATCTATTTTTTTTGTTTGAGATATATAGGATTATGCGAAATCACGTTTTACGCATGTGAAATCACGTTTTGCCCCCCCGCCCCCCTTGGGGACCGAATTTCAAAAATTCTCGAAACCGATTTTTAGACATTTGTATTAGCTATATTTAAAAGCAAAAATTTTACGGATATCTGTTTTTTTTGTTTGAGATATGAAGGATTTTGTGAAATTACGTTTTGCCCCCCCCCTTCCCCCCTTGGGGGGCGAATTTTGTAAAATCGCTTGCGGCGTTGTCTTTCTCGGGTCGTAAACATTAACCGTGCCGAATTTGGTCCCGCTCGGTGAAACGGCCTAGGATTCTATAGCGGACACACACACACACAGACAGACTCTGCTCTTTTATATATATAGATAATTATCTATATTGTGTTGTGTCAAACATTGCTATAAAATATTTAATTGAATGAGATGAATTGAATGAGTACACACAATTGTTTATACTATATTGTCCTGCAGTAAAATTTTATTCGTGTATTGTTGCACGATATCACCACTGATGTTACCCCCCTCCCCCCCAATCATCTTTCAGGCTTTTTGAGTGTAAGCCATTTTCACCACTGATTAACACAAATTTTGCAGACAGATTATGAAATTTTAAAAGCCTGTCACAGACAGCTACAAAACTTTCTGCCACTGGGGATTTCGATAATTCACTGCAAGAATATTATGTTGTTTTGTAATGAATTAACAGCTTATTTCGTACTTTGAAAGATTAAAAGTAAATGTTATCGGTGAAACGATCCCGTATTGTAGATAGACTTTCGTATTGCGTATTTCTGCAATGTATAAATAATAAAAAAAAGTAATTTTATTATTGTTTTGTGAAATAATCTCATATCTCAGCATTCATTTTTTAAAAACATACAAAATTTAATAATTAGCAGTGAAATTCCAGTGGCAGAAAGTTTTGTAGCTGTGTGCGACAGGCTTTTAAAATTTCAAAATCTGTCTGCGAAATTTGCCTGTAATCAGGGATGAGAATGGCTTACACTCAAAAAGCCTGAAGCTGATAGCAGCAATCTTTGGGGGAGAGAGCTTAACAATAGTGGTGATCTCGTGCAACAATACACAAATGCAATTTTACTACAGAACTATAGTAATAAACAATTATAAAATAATAAGTTGAACTCATTCAATTAAATATTTATAGCAATGTTTGACACAACACAGTATAAATAACAAAAGTATTAGTTTTAGTTTTGATACAGAAATTTTTATAAGTGAATTATGAAGTGGAGGAGAAGTTTTGGAGCAGTTTTAAAAGAAATTAGCACTTTTCTATGTCCCCGTAGAATCTTAGTAACAGGGGAAAAGAATACACGCATATGCTGTCTATCAAGGGAAATATAGGCTCCTTAGGTCGCCGTTGTTAAGTACTGTTTTGTGTGTTCCTACCAAGGCACCTATATGGGGTCTCTAGAGTTCCTACCAGAGAGCATCTAAGACGTCATACATCGGTAGCGCATTGTCGCAGGCGAAAAATGTTCGTAAATTGCAGACAAAGACTGTCTGAAAGTTGTGGGCAATTTTTTTATTAGTACAGAGACAGACAAAGAGTGTTCGAAAGTTACGGACTAATTGTTTTATTAGTGCAGACAAAAACTGTCTGCAAGCATTTATTCTGTGTCCGCGACTATGTCACCGTGTCACGGTGTTTCTGCCACTGGGGTGAAATAATAGTCTATAATAGCAATTAGTTGCTCTTGCATAATTTTAAAAAATAAGCGGTAAATGATTGATTCCATATTTCAGCAAATTTATTGCATACATCGGATATTGTCTTTGTAAAAAAGGGCGAATTTCATTGATTAACATAGAGATAAAGCCTATTTCAGCAAACAATTAGGATTAAAATAACCTTATTAAGCAACGGCGAAATGATTGCGTGTTTCAATAATCAGCCACAAAACATCGTGAATTTCAGAAATCACATTTGAAAAGATTTCAAATTTTATCGATTAACGCCGAAATGATATCGTATTTTAGCAATTAGTTGCACTTAAGCATAAATTTTTGACAGTTAATAGTAAAATGATCCCGTATTTCCAAATTAGGCTGCAAAATTATTGCATATTTCGGGATTCAGCTTTGAGAAAAGCATAAATTTCATAGATTAGCGGCGAAATAATTGAGTATTTGGAGATTAAACTTTATAAAGAATATGAATTTCATCGATTAGGTGCAAAATAATACAAGGTTTCAGCAATCAACCACAAAAATATCGTGAATTTCAGGAACAGCTATAGGAAAAAAAAAAAAAAAAGAAAAAAAAAATCGTGAATTTTATTAGTTAGCAGAGATATAATAGCGGTATTTGGGAATTAAATGTAAATTTTAACTATAAAAATTGACACCATAGTTAGCGGTGAAAATAATCCCGTATTTCCGAAATCAGCTGCAAAATTATTGTGTATTTCAGCATTCAGCTTTGAGAACAAAGTGCAAATTACGTCTATTATCGACGAAATAATTGAGTATTTGGGAATTTAACTTAAAAAACGCAGAAATTTTATTAATTAGCGATGAAAAAAATTATGCATTTTGGCGATCAATCGTAAAATTATCGCGAATTTTGGAAATCAGTCTTGAAAAATGTGAATTTTATCGATAACTGGTGAAATTATAGCATATTTTAACAAGTGGTTGTGACTATATGTATAAATATTGTTAATTTCACATTTATTTTTGCACATGTTGTGCAGTTTTTTTTTTTAATAATAATGTATAGACCTTAAAAAAAAAAAAAAAAAAAAGATGATACCTATATGTACCAGATTGAGCAAATATCGAGAGAGAAAAATAGATACCTACCATTCCTTATAGACTGTGTAATTTAATTATTTATGGGGGAAAATTCTTAGGGAATCTACATATTTAAAGCCTGCAATAACTTAAAAATATTATTGTAGATTACAATTTAAAAATTTTTAAATAAAATTATCTAAAAAATAAATATTTAGAAATTATTTAAGTAAAAATTCTTAAATTGCAAATTAGAAGTATTATACAACAAATATTTCACTGGCTCCTAATTATTTTAATTATACTTTTATGAAATTTTAGTTCTTTTGGTCAAGTAGATTTTGAGCTACACTTAAAAAACTAATATCACCAAGAGATTTAAGATTGAAAAAAAAAAAAAAAAATTAAAAAACTCAAAAGTCCCAATAAGTATAATTGCTAAGCATATTGACTAAATTACTTCAAATTTGTATCCAGTTGTAAAATTTTCTCCAGAATCTAAAAGTCAAAATTGTGTATTCGTTGAAAATATAAATTTTAACATCGTTGCACACTATTCGAAAATCTGACTTCAAAACAGGGTTGTTGATTTTTTTTTTTTTTTTTCAAAAAAATAGATTTTTTTTTTATTTAAATCAAGATTTAATTGATTTTTATTATGTATTCATACATTATTGTACAACATTTGTTTTTTATTATGTGTATGTGTATATATATGCACAATATCCACACCATCAATCATTTTACTTAAATTATAAAAATATAAATAATATTCTATTTCTATAGAAAAAATCCATGTAGGCATTTATTACCAACATTTTTATTCAACATAATATCTTCATAATAAGAAGTAATTGTATAACAATCATAAATGCGGTAGTATGAGCCACTCAACTTCAGACTTTGACTTTGTAGCTACAATAATGTATTGAAATAAAGCAAAATTTTACTCACGCTATTGAACACATAAAATAATTTTGGAAAAGAATAATTTAATAGGAAATATGACATATAACTGAAGCAATGTATTAAGAGAAAAAAATCTTTACTCATAGTTTCTAATCAAAATTTAAAAAAAAAAATAAGGAATTAGGGAAGATTAAAAAAAAAAAAAAAAAAAAAGATATCCTAAAAAATTTTTACTTAGGTTTAGCAAACATCATTTGAATCAAGAAAATTTTTTCAAACTTTACCCATTAACAATATTCATATTTTCATTACCATTTTAATACTTTCACTTATTTTTTTTATCTTTTTTTTTTACATTTAGTGGGTACAATTCATTAAAACAAGCAGTGACAGCAGCCTCGAATTGTATTTAACTGATTATATGTAGTTAAATTAAAATGTTTCTATTATTTTTTAAAAACTTTTTGGAGCCTGCAGGGCTTTTTAAACAGTACAATGTAAACTATGATATTATTTTTTAAATATCATATGAGCCAATGCTAAATGACATAAACTGGTATAAGAGCTAAATAAACAAGGAAATATTTTCTTTTTTTAAATGTTTTTAGAAATTGCAGAAGTAGGAATTTCATAGTAAATATTAAATAATACATTGGGAAATTTAGAACTAAAAACTTTAAAATATATCCTTAAAGTGTTTGAGATAAATGAAGGCGGTAAAAACTGATAAAACCCGTTACATCATTGCACAGTAAGTATTATGCCAACCTTGTGGCAACTCGTACCGCTAAAACGCTCTAGAGTGATCCCTGGCAGCAGGAGTTGTTTATATTTAATGTCTACGGATATTCCACCTCCTTCCATGACTTAGCGGTAAGATATATCTATATAGTTTTATTTTCTTAAAACTTACAATTAGTTTTTCATAAAATGTAATTACATGTTTCGTCTGTTATGAAGAACAAAAATGTTGTCAAATATAAACAAACCAGTGTTTCCACTACAGTCGCTTTTTATGCAAAATGCTAGACAGTTATCCAAAATATGATAATTAAAGAACATGATCACATATTTATACTAAAAAATTACATTAAATTCTATAATAATAATAATAAAAAAAATCTTTCACAAAAAAGTCACAATAGACAATTTGCACGTTTTCGGATTTTATTCTAATAGAAAATGAAAAGGTAAGAAAATAAATACATACATTTTCTTTATTTGAAATCTAATGTCTGATTTATAACAATTTTAACATCGCACTATTTACTGTACAGAGAAAACGCAGTATAATATATCGTGACGTCACTCTTTATGACAACAAACTAAAGTAATCGTTGTTTACATTTGATTTCATGCTTTGCTTTGCTTCTTGAATCAGTGAAATAGGTTTTCTATGATATAATAATGACTGATATTAAAAAATTGTAGTATAAATATTGTATTATTTGTATTGTACCATTTTGCACTAATACAACAGCTAACGCTTCTCAAAAGTTATTCTTTAGCGTTCCACAGGATCCTATGAAACGAAAACATTGGACAACCGCCATGAAAAGAAAACATTTGAAAATGATGATAATGATATTGAATGATTCTAAGATGAAAAAGAAATGCTCAGAAATCACATAAACGATTAATAATTACGAAAGTTAAAACAAATTGCTGCTTACTAACCAGGCTAACAGAATGTAAACATTGAAGCATCATAAACTGTGACGTCAGGCAGCGTTTTGAAGTCACGTGATTTTTGGTTAATTTTAAAGTTATTATTTAAATTAATGAGAACTTTTTTTGCATTTTTAATAAACTTTTTGAAATTTATGGGCCTAAAACTAACATAAGAATAGGATTTTGTTCAAATCCCCCATGTGTGCAAATTCCTCATTCAGGATGAACTTTTTTCAAAAATATTGTGATTTCGGACAAATTGTGAAAATAGTTTTCAGTTGCATAAATTTGGTAAGAAATGAAATTATAAACAAACTGTCACTAAACAGTGTGAGCAATCTATTAATGATAAATAATGCAGGCCTTGAAAGTGGGTTTAATTTTTAAGATGCATTTGTACAATTAACTGCTATGGGGGAAAAAAAGAAGAAGAAAAAGAAAACTAAGTAAGAAAGCTTTTGATAAGTTTTATTTAGCTTATTTTTGGAATAGCTTTACTATAAGGCGCCCATCGCTGTTGCTGATGTACATCTCACTGAATGAGTCGATTACTGCAAATCGATATTCTGAATCATTACAAAACATCAAAAATACATTTTAAGAAAATAAATTACTGTTTCACTCTGGTGCTTGTTTTGAAATTCACTGAAATAAATTAAGCATATTTTAAAGATTAATAAAATATTTAAAACAGTAATAGAAATTTGAGCTATTTCATCACAAAAAAAAAAAAAAAATCAGAGAGCTTTCAAGCTTTAACACATAAAATTCAGCATTATAAATGATGTATAATCTAAAATAACTTGAAGATTTGCCCCAAAATTTCAAAATTACAGCCTTGCATGAATCTGAAAATGCATGAAAATCTGTACAGAAGCAATCACAAAACAAGAAAAAAATAAATAAAATCACTGGATGCAGCTAATTTGTCATGCACGAATCTGAAAATTCATGCTACAGCGGTCAGTATCCCAATATTAAGACTAAAACAATATCACTGGATACCCCTAAGTCATAGCACATGAATCAGAAAATGCATAAAAAGTCTGTACTACAGTGGTCACTATCCCGATATTAAAACAAAAAAAAAATCACTGGATACTCCTAATTCATGGCACATGAATAAGAAAATGCATGAAAATCTATACTGCATCAATTACTAAAATACACTTTTTTCCCCTAAATAATTCCATTTATTAAAAAGTAAAATAAAATAATAAAATACACTCAAAAAATTAATTTTTATACCTCAAAAACGCATTAAAAAGAAAAATCATTCAGCTGGGCCGCATTACGATAAACACACGCGCGCGGCTGGCACAAAAAGAAAAACAAAGTTCCAAGACAGTTAAATGAAGTACCGATACAAAAAAGTTACTATTAAAAAGTGTCGATACACTGAATCTCATCACAGCATCATGAATCGCCAACAGGTACCCTATAGTAAAGCTTAGCCTTATTTTCCTTATACTGCTTGTGCTGAATTATTATATTTAGAGTAGAGTACAGTATAAGCTTGATACAGGGTTGCCACTCAAACAGGAGAATGAAATTCCCTGACTTTTAAAAGGTTTTTCAGGTATATTCTAAAAAAATTGCAGTCTAACCGTATATTGAGCATTGACTGTGTTGAGGGCAAAATAATTAACGTCCCACTTGTAAACACAAAATTTACATATGACAAAAGTTGCATATAATGATAGCATTTGTCGCTTATAAGCGAGATAATAAATTCCTTACATGAGCAAAAGAGAAGGGTGGGGGTGTTTAAAAAAATATAGCAGAAGCTAATGGAGAAAAAAATTCCCTGACTATTCCAGGTTCTCCAGGTAGCGTGGCAACCCTGTTGATATAAAGTAGTTTTCATACTACCTTAGCTATATCCGTCAAAAGCATTATAAATGATTATTATGATACACAACTAAGACATTCAAATTCATTTAAAATTTAACAATATTGTATTAATACAGTATGTATTGTATTAATACAATAATGTATTAATACAGTACATACAACATTTCCCAATTACCCATTACATTAGACTTGTGATGTATCTAATTAAGGCTGTACATCAGTCAGATAGCTCCCTTTCTCCCTTCCCATGTTATCATATATATATAGGATTTTTGTTGCTTCGTTTTACAAGGCTGTATCATTCAAAAATAAAGTTTTTCGTAATCTGTTTTTTGAAAAGAATAATACAGCTATTTTATTCCAATAAATAAATTTTGGACTGTAATCGAAGTATCTCTTAGTATCTCGATTAGTTAGGACCTCTAATCAAAACATTTAAAATTATTTTTCTAAAAATTGCTAAGCTAAAAGGTGACATATTACCAATAATAACAACATAATTAAAGTAATAATAAACATAATAAAGAATTCGAAAACTTGTTTAATTATCATAGTACAGAAAACTGAGTAACATTTTGCGAAAAAAGCGACTATAAAAAATGTAAACAATGGTTTGTTTACAAATAACAATACTTCCGTGCAATCAGACGAAGCCTATAATTACATATACGTAAAATTATAAGCAAGTTTTAAGAATATAAAATTATAAAACACTTACCACTAAATCATGCAAGTAGGTGGAATTTTTGAATAAATATTTTAATTCCCCATTGAAAATAAAAATGTAAAAAACACTGCTCACACTCTCGCTCTCATATCTCAGTGTTATTTTAATTTAATAAAAATTATGATTAACACGTTCACGCCGGCGTGGTACACCGGTGGGTCACAGCAAAAGTATCCGAGCACTAGCAATATTTGTCTAAATCATGCAAAATTTCGTATTAATTCGAATTTCCAATCAACAAATTAAACAAAAACACCGCGGCGCGGACGGATACAGGGTAAGCAATTAGCTTAGCGTCTACAGGATGTACGCATCCGTATGATGTACGCATGCGCTCCAAAGACTGGTATAAATTTGACCATGGTATAAGACCATGGTATAAATTTGTGTGCATGAGGGATTTATTAAACGTTTTCGCTTTAAAAATATTTTTAATTCATTATGAATAATGATGAAATAGAATATCTATAATTAAAAAATTCTTCATTTATTTTAAATATTATCTAAATACTTTTTTGACGAAATGGGAAATCTTAAAATTAAAATTATATTCTTCATAACAAAAATTTATTGACTGCATTCACGTTGGTCAGCCAACCAACGTGTCTTGAAAGTAAGAACCGAATTACGACAATTTTGCCGAATAAAAGCATGCATTTTGGAAGAGTAATATAGTTCTATTTTCAAAGCAACTTTTACAAAAAACAAGAGTTTTCCTGAAAAAAAACAAAAACGTTACTAGATTCAGAAAGATCCCATTAACAACATATATTAATTAAATTAAAATCGTTCGTGCGGTTTTAGAGATTAGGTCCATTACATCCTTACAGCGTACACCACACATTTTCCCTTTTTGGCTTTAAATTGAGATTCAGATCTCAAAACATACTGCATGTAGGAACATAAAATTTTCAGGATAGATTAAGACCGACGATAAAAGATTATTTTGAAAATATCAGAACAAAATATGGCATATTTGCTGAGATATTAAGTGTCGGCTTTTACAAATCTCTTTGATGTCAGACTAGGCGTATATATGAGTTCGCAGCTTTCCGTCCGTTTGTCCTTCCGCTTGCGTCACTCGAAAAACTGCCGTTTTTCATGATTACGATATGTATCTTAAGTTCAAGAAACAGAAGCGTACGGCTGACCTCAGTTTCACATGCAAATTTTATAGATGGAAATTGGTTGTTGAGACTATCAATTAAATTAAGAAGTGCATTTTTTGAATAAGGACAGGAGATAAAAATATCGTGAACTTATCGTAAATATATAGTAGATTTGAGTTTCGAAGTTTCAAATACACGTTTTTCCAATTCAATAAGCAGTAAATCTGCTAAAATAGAACTAAGAGGGAAACCATCCGAACGCAAAAAGTTTGTTTATATATCACTTTGTTAAACAAAAAAAAATATTATTATCATTAATGAGTTCAAAAGCTTCACAAATAAATTTGAGAAAAGGGTTAAGTGATTTTATAGCAGAACATTTATCAAGGATAATGGATTTAACTAAATCTAAAGGAATATTCGAAAATAGGGAAACAACATCAAGACTAAAAAAATTTTATTGTGAAAATAAAAATATTTAAAAACTGCTCATTGAAAAAGAGTAACAAAAATCCCTGATGGTGCTTTACTATTTAAAAGCAAAAAGCTTCGGATAAAATTTTTGACATCTTTTAAATAAAATTTAATTTTACGTGTTTTTAATTTTTTTAGTTCCCCATCATAGTATAGGTATGGGGAACTTAGGTAATCGTGCAAATTTTCGACCTCGGTTTTTTGACTTTTCTACACGTTTTCAGGTGTGAGGAATCCGAAAATGACAAAATTTCTATGGTGTCTGTCTGTAGGGTGTCTGTTAGTGTGTCAGTGTGTCAGTGTGTCAGTCCGTTAGTGTGTTAGTCCGTTAGTTTGTTAGTATGTTAACACGATATCTCACGAACAAATGATCACAGAGAGGTCAGATCAGTTTTAAAATATTACTTTCGATACTGGCAAGAACCCTATTCATCTGCAACATTCGAATTTAAAAACTTCGTAAGTTATTAGAAATTTGCGATTTTCTTAACATGGGAGAATAGGACAAAAATTCACTTAAACGTGCATTTAATGGAAACTTTTTACTGTAAAAATGTCAGACCAGTTTTAAAATATCCGTTTTGACGCCGGAATTAACATCAGTAACTATAAATATGCTACTTTGGAAATTTCGCAAGTTATTGGAAATTTACGAATTTCTTAACATGGCACTATAGGACAAAATTTCACATAAACGTCAATTTTGAGAGATATTTTCATCGTAAAGATGTCAGACTACTTTTGAAATATTATTTAGGACACTGGCATGAATATTAATGACTATGAATTTTCCAATATAAAGATTTCGTAAGTTATTGGAAATTTACGAATTTCTTAACAAGGCTGAATAGAGCAAAATTTCATATAAACGTCAATCTTAAAGGATATTTTCATCGTAAAGATGTCAAACCACTTTCGAAATATTATTTAGGATACTGGCATGAATATCATAGACTATGATTTTTCCAATTTAAAAAATTCGTGAGTTATTTGGAATTTACGACTTACTTAACGTGTCAGAATAAGGCAAAATTGAGCATAAACTTCCATTTTGAGGATCCTAAATACATTAGACAACTTCAAAATTACGTTTATGATATTTGTTTGAACATGATTGAATACAAATATTCTGATAGGAAAATTTCGTAAATTATTCGTAATTTACGATTTTATCAACATAGCGAAATTGTAAATTTTTCATATAAATATGAATTTTGAGGATTGTTGCATTGGAAATAGTAGCATGAAAACTAAACAACGAAATCGACCCCGATAAAATAAATTATTAGATTAGAATAAGATAAATATATCGAAGTGAACGGTGGATAGCCTATTAGGCGGGGATTTCATTCTGTCACTGTATCAAGCTTTGGTCAAATTCATTTCTTTTAACATGATTGTAATATGTCTCGCACGAGAAATTTCTGAGAATATAAATATGATGGGGAACTGAGCAGAGTCCACCTATGCCAACTAGTTTTTTTTTTTTTTTTTTTTTTTTTTTTAAGTGGCATCCGAATAGGGAAAATGTAAAAGAGTAGTGGATGTCAAGGTGTCTTTAAATTGCTCGAAAGCAGAAAGAGACTCCTCTGTCCAAATAATTTCAGTATTTCCCATATAATATCGATTTTATTAAGATTTTTTAATTTTTATCTTGTAAATAGCATAAAACTTTTTTTTCTTATGGAACAGCTTTAGTATCGAACATTTTTCTGTCATTCGGTTAATTGGATGAAGATATATTAAATTTAAACCCCGTTTTAACTTCAAAATAATTAAAAAAGAAAGAAATATTTGATGCTAAAATAAGGAAATAAAATAAACTTTTATTTATTTATTTTTTCTCGGAAATAAAATATTTTTAATTTCGCTTGAATAGTAATAAAAATTAGAGAGAAAAAAAAGTTACGCTACGAATGTTGGTAATTTTTTTTTCTCTTTTTAAATCAAGAATTCACGTGTGAATAAATATTTTAATAGAGATATTTGACATTAGATTCAAATTTTAATTTAATTAAGTAAGATATTTTATTTATTTATTTATTTATTTGTAAATATCCCATAATTCAATTTAATTTAATTTAATTAATTTAATTTAATTTTTTTTGTATGGAACAGTTTTTGTATCAGAAACCATTGGCAAGATTTGAAATTTGGTATCGAAGTACCTCGGTCGTTTTTCACCAAGAACTTTAGTTCCACAATATTGAGATGGCCATTTCAATTCTTCGCAAAAATGGCTTAAAATATTCAAGGGGTTTCCATACTAAAGCAGTGCTTTTTGTATTTTTTATTTATAATATTCTCTATTAAAGACTTCGGAAAATGTTTCATGCATTTCTCTTTATACACCTTTGTGCAGTTCTTTCAAAATATTTCAAAATATATTTCAAAATTCTATAAATATTTCTTCAACCTTTCCAAAGCTGAGTAAATCTACTAGTTCTTGAAAAACGATAACATGAAATGGCATAAACATATCATCACGTACTGAAGTTTTTTGAAGTGGTCTTCCACTACAGCTTTTAAAATAATCACATATTTATTTTAGTTTTTAAGTTTCTATCTCTTTATAAAAGAAATGCCAGATACTTATGAAATACTTATATTTTATCAATGGTTATGATGAGCCGTTCAACTGAAGGATCGAACTGTAGGTCTATATAAGGCATACATTATTAACCTTTACCTGCGGACGAAAATTCACGAGATTCGCTTCAAAAAGCCACCGTTCTCTTTTAACTCTGAAATGAGTAAATCTTTCAAAAACACTGTCAAGATCACCTTCATGGCTATTTTAATGCATTGTCAAACCATGTCAGTAGATTCATTGGTAACAGTACAATACAAAGGAACGTACTTCAAAAAAACTTATATACAGGGTGATCAGTTTAAAAGAGTACCGGTGGGTTTTTCTTATATCCCTTAAATCTAACGGATGTGGCAACTACTCCAACATTGAAGTATGATTGTTTGAACCTTGTTTAAGTTTTTGAGAGAATTTCTAACACTGTTGGACTGTTACAGCTTTATTTGTGAGGTAAAACAAAAATGGAGACACACAAAATCTTAATCCTGTAATTTTTTTTTTTTTTTTTTTTTTTTTTTTTTTTTTTTTTGAAAAACATAATTTTATTCAATTTTTATACATTATCATTCCTCACAGAAAATGTTAAAAATGTTCGCCACATTTTGAATGTAAACATGAACACGTCGAACCAAGTTTTTGGCACACTTTGCAGCATTGTTGGTGTTTTTGACGAGATTTCTTCAGTTATGATCTGCTTTAATTCATCGATGTTTGCAGGACTTCTCTGTAAAAGCCTATGAAATGATAATGTAAAAATGATAATGATAATGTAAATGTAATGTAGGAATGATAATGTAAAAAATAATAATAATAATTAAATTTTGTTTTTAATAAATAAAATTATTCCAGAATTTAAAAAAATGTGTCTCCATTTCAGTGTTACCTCACAAATAAAGTTTTAACAGTGCAACAGTGTTAGAAATTGTCTCTCACACTTAAACAAGGTTCAAAATATTATAAATCAGTGTTAGAATCAGTTATAAATCAAATTATAAATCAGTGTTGCCACATACGTCATATTTAAGGGTATTAAAAAAAACCAAAGGGTACTCTTTTAAATTGATCACTGTGTATGTGCCTGGGGCTGTTAAAGGGTCAATTAGATTTTGGTACTTTCATGAGAAAAAATACGAAAATGTTTTTTAACGATGTTATTTTTGAACGTGTAACAAAATTATATATTTTACTTCAAATTGCACAAATCTCCAAAACGGGTCAACATGGAACTTTAATGCATCAGTTAGTGTTTGATACATATAATTTTTTATGTTGGTTATAACGCGGCGGCCTGACAAATAAGATTCCAACCAAGAGAACAAAAAAAAAAAAAAAATAACCTATGGTACTTATTTTAAGTAACCAAATGCCAACATGAGGGATATCTGTTGATGAACTATCGATTCCTGATTTTGGGGTTTATATGTGCGTGTGTATGCATATGTATTTGAATATGATGATTTTATTTGTATGTCTAATTGTAAAATTGTATACAAATTAGTAACAATGAATATATAATGTCATTTATAATATACTTATATAAATCAATATCATATTTCATATATTAAAGTTTTTTTTAAGTCCATAGTAATACATTTTTGTATTGCAACCCGAGAAATAAGAAAAAATAGCACATGCAATTTGCTTATAATTATTACCTTCTAGCAACCTTAAAACACTAATCAATAAAATTTGACATGTGACGAAATCTCGTTAGCAGTAATATTGCGTGTTTTCGTTAAACTCAAATATTTTCTTATAATTATAAAGTGCGGTAGTTTTGAAAAGTCTTAAAAGATTTTCGTATGTCACAGATAAATCATAACAATAAAACGAAGCTGTGGTTTAAAAATACAAGGGTGTGGTGCAGCAGCTAATGTATTTGAGACATTTTGGTTTGAAAATAATTACTTAAATACTGAGTTCGTTTTGAAACGACACGTTCTCAGATTGATTTTGGGACATGCAAGGTCTGTTAAACTTGTAGAATTTTAAATAGGGTTAATATTAGAAAATTGCACCTTGTATCGGGAAATATGGATCTTAGCTTTATGTTCTTAATATGCATTTCATACTCATATTAAGAACAGTAATTATCTGCAGAAAATGTGCATGTTTTTATGTGAATAAATCATAGTCTATATAAAATGAAAAAAAAAAAATCCCATAAAGACAAATTGCGTTTGATGCAGTTAATTTCTCATTTTACTTTATTATTTAAAGTGTTAGGGTTATTAAAAAAGGGCTTTATTTGATTTTTATGTACCGGAAATATTCTTTAAAATAAACAATGATATGTATATTTTTGTATAAATTACACACATTTTAATTTCATAAAATAAACGATTTTTGTACAAACTTTTATTATTTGCATGCTGATGTTCACTTTTTGTCTATTTTTATATTGATACATATAGCAATTTAAATTTAAAAGTTTTTTTTTTTTTTTTTTTTTTTTTTTTTTTTTTTTTTTTAAACAAAATGAAATAATTTTAATTTATAACTTAATAACTCATTTGATTATTTGATTATTTGAATTTTGATAGATAGAGGTAATATTAAATAAATTGTATTGGACATTTATAAGATACCTAATAATGTTTAATAAGAAAGATTCTTCACTTATATGTTCCTTAAATCAGATGAAATTAAGCTATAATTTCTTATCAAGAAAGTATCCGAGCAAAGCAATTTACCAGATATATGTGTTGGTCAGAAGTCAACCATATTGCTTTTTTGTAATCTCAAAAGTATAGGTATATAGTTTATTGAAACGGATTTACAAAATATTTGGGTGAGTAGTAAATTAGATCTTCCCCAATATGGCTGTTGTGGTAAAATCTGCTAAATCGTTTGGTAGCAGGGTCAGATGATGACATCAGGAAATTAATTGCCCTTAATTTTTCTCCTTTGTTATTTTACTGGAAATATCTACTACAATGTATTATCATGCTGTTTGCATTATTGGTAACAATTCAACTACTTATTTATTTATTTATTTATTCATTGATTTATAGGAAGGTTAGGCGTACTAAAGTGTCACTTGAGTTACTATAAGTATACATTGGTAATCTCATGATTACCAATGTGTACCTATATGATATTTTTAATGACAGATGATATGTTTATTTTAATGACAGACACTATGGTTATTTTAATGCCAGATAATATGATTATTTTAATGGCAGAGGCATTCTCATCATCATCCTATGAATTTAGTACACCAGAGAGGAAATATCGAAAAGTTAATTATCAGCAAACGAAGAATGCCGTTCAATTTTGCAGGGGCACAAAGAAACAACTAAAAATATACATATCGGCCGTCAAAAGTTGCTATCGTTTTGTCAAATCAGTATTCGACCTTCAAAAATTCTAATAGTTCATAAGAAAAAGCTTCAGTATTAGGGATAAGATATAAATGATAAGGAGACATGATTTTGAAAAATTCATAAAAGGGGAAATATATATATATATATATGTTTGTTCATAACAAAGATATTAGTCGACTGGTACTTGTCAAAAGTAGAGAACCCAAAGAACAAACTTTATTCGTTTTGCCCTTTGCATTAAATAATTTAAGAGATCAAAACATATTGTATCGTGGAAGAATACGAAATACTATCATAATGCAAGGATTCATTGAAGAACTACAATAAATCACACATTTTTAATATTTATCATTGCGGTTTTTTCAAGAAAGTAAATAACGGCAGAAGACTTGATGTCATTAGTAGAAAACGAGTTCTGAAGAAGGTAAAATCTGTTACAGCCACTGCGGATTCTTATACGATCCAGTCGATAGTCTCTGCTGACGGTGATATTCTGTTACCCTTGTTTATTCTCTTACAAAAAAGTACTGTCCATTAAGTCCTAATGTGAGTAAGTATCCATATGAAACTACTCTTTTATATATTCTCGTGAAAGTGCACAAGTCAGGAAAAGTTGGAAAAGAATTTCTACAACAGTGATTTATGGAAGTGTTTAAACGTAATAACCGGCGTAAATTTGTGTTATTATTAAACAACGGAAGCACTCGAGACACAACTATTTCGCCCTTAGATACCGATGTTCAGCCATTTTGTATGCCAGAGGAACGACGGAAATCTCTCAGCCGCTCTGTGTGTACTTCTTTAGAATACGGACGATGTTTTGTCCTCAAAATCTCTGATAGAAGTATACTTCATCCCTATCACGTTCACCTTTTCTAAAGAGAAAAAAAAAAGCAAAAATTACAACATATTGTACATAAACAACTTGAATCTCCCGTATTCGAGGAATTTGGCAAGTTTTACCGGTTTAAAACAAGTCTGATGACTGAGCATTTTTCCAAATTCTTACACCCTACCAAGCTTGTTTCAGTGTTGTTATCAACAGTTATTGATGCTGTATATATATATATATATATTTAAATATGATTTTTTAGTAAACTATTTATTCTTATTATAAAACTATTATATTATTTGTTATGATTTTAATGTGCAGTGGTTAAATATAAATAAAATTTCAAAAGATTTAAAATTATGCATATACATATATAGAGATAATACTAACAAAACAAACAAATATAAAGCATGTGTTGATGTTATAATACTTTGTTTTAGTATTACCTTCTTAGTGCTTACGGGAAAAAAAATAAAAATAACATACAAACTTCTATTTCAGGCGCTTTTGACACGTGAATTTTTATCCATAACAGAATTTTAATCCAGAAAATGTCATATATCACATAAAAAATGAAAATATATTCCTTTTCACAAAAGAAAAAGTCAAAACAAAAATATTATCTTAAATTTCAACTATTCTTCGTTAAAACATCATGTTAATACTAGCACAAAGGATATAATTTGTCAAAGAAATTAGGGCGTGGTGCCATTTTTACATTTTACATAGATCCATCTGCTTCCTTTCACCACATTCTAGAAAAATTGTTTTACCTTAAAAAGTAAAAAAAAAAAAAAAAAAAAAAAAAAAAAAAAACATAATGCTTTGACAGTACTATTTTCTTTTCTTTTCTTTCTTCATTTTTTTTTTTTTTTTTTTTTTTTTTTTTTTGTAAAAGTGAAAATAGGTGGAAGAGTCAATAAATGAAACTTTTATACATTTATTATATTATAATTCTTTAATTTAGAAAAATACAGTTAATATGTAGAAATAAAGTATAATACCAACAATAATATATGCAATATATATATATATATATATATATATATATATATATATATATATATGTGTGTGTGTGTGTGTACGTAATTTATATTATTTTTTAAATAATATTCATTAGATTTTATTAATTATTATCATTACTATTCTAAAGGGTAAATGTTTGTATGCAGTGGATAATCTCTGGAACAACTGAATTCGTTAAAAAAACTTTAAGATATAAAGCCACATTATACCTGGTGTCGCGGTAACCCAGTCAACAGAACGCCGAGTACGTAATTGGAAGGTTGCACGTTCGATACTCGAAAGGACCATATACTGTCCTGTACAGTAATAGTTGCTGGTGCGCGCAAACATCTGCCATGGCCACAATATTATTCATGTTTCCATCCAAATTATACCTCTATGAGTTCCTGAACCCAGAGATCCATCCCCTCCGTGGAGGGCTGAATGGTGATGGCATGATATTGGCCCATCCTTAGGGTGTGTATCAGACAGACACCAAATACACATTGCACACTAATAGTTCGACTTTAAATCCAATCGCAAAACCACACTATCTATGTGTGATACAGGTTATTTAAAAAAAAAAAAGTGAAATTTTAATGTTTGAATTAAAAAAAACATAATAGCTAAAAAGTATTCGCTTTTTTTTTTTTTTTTTTTTTTTCGTGAAAAAATATCTACACGCAAGTTTTACTAAAAATTAAACTTGTACTTTAAACTTTACATCATTATTGCTTTGTCTTAAACTTTCAAAAACTAAAGTAATTATTGGATAATAATTTATTTGCCGATTTGATAATAATAGTTATAACAATAAATTTATTGTAACCGTATTAAAAAAAAAGTATTAAAAAAAGTCGTAAACCATTTCTAATTTTACACAGTAAGAAATTTTGTGCAATCAAGAATTTTGCATTTAGATTGATTGTATCCATCAAACAACCTGCGTGATTGGTGGATGCACATACATTTCCCACAATTTAGAGAAGGAAAAACGTTTCATTTGTAACTCTGCTTAAAGCTATTACAGGAAGTTTGTATTTATTTTGTGAGTTAAATATATGTAACCAATAAACAATATAAATACACTGATGGAAAAAAAAATCCCAACACCAAGAAAAAATTATTGTACAGTAATGAAATTTCAGCAATACATTTGTCTAGGTAACATATTTAATTGATTAAAGTTTCAAGATCACAGGTAGAGCCATTTCAAATGTGAAATGTTGATACATTAGTAACCGGTGTAACCGTCAGAATTTTGAATGCAAGCATGCAAACGTGCATGCATTGTGTCGTACAGGTGTCGGATATCAGTTTGTGGGATGGAATTCCATGCCTGTTGCACTTGGGCGGTCAATGCAGGGACGGTTAATGCTGGTTGTGGATGACGCTGGAGTTGTCGTCCAATGATGTCCCATACGTGCTCGATTGGAGAAAGATCTGGTGATCTAGCAGGCCAAGGCAACATGTCGACACTCTGTAGAGCATGTTGGGTTACAACAGCGGTATGAGGGCGAGCGTTATCCTGTTGGAAAACATCCCCTTGAATGCTGTTCATGAATGGCAGCACAACAGGTTGTATCACTAGACTGACGTACAAATTTGCAGTCAGGGTGCGTGGGATAACCACGAGAGTGCTCCTGCTGTCATACGAAATTGCTCCCCAAACCATAACTCCAGGAGTAGGCCTTGTGTGTCTAGGCCGCAGACAGGTCGCTAGCAGGCGTTCACGTGGCCTCCTTCTAACCAACACACGGCTATCACTGCGACCAAGGCAGAACCAACTTTCATCAGAAAACACAACAGATCTCCACATCGTCCTCCAATGAGCTCTAGCTTGACACCACTTACGTCGCAAACGGCAGTGGTTTGGAGTCAGTGGAATGCACGCTACAGGGCGTCTGGCTCGGAGCTGTCCTTGAAGTAACCTATTTGTAACAGTTCGTTGTGTCACTGTGGTGCCAACTGCAGCTCGAATTTCAGCTGCAGACGCAGTACAATTAGCCACATCCATACGTCGAACACGGCGGTCTTCCCTCTCAGTAGTGCCACGTGGCCGCCCGGAACCCGGTCTTCTTGAGGCAGTACCTTCCCTTGACCACTGCTGCCAACACTCATGCACAGTGGATACATTCCTGCCAAGTGTTTCTGCAATATCGCGGAAAGAAAACCCACCTTCTCGTAGCCCTACTACACGACCTCGTTCAAACTCAGTGAGCTGTTTATAATGGCTTCTCCGTCTTCTTAGAGGCATCCTTGACTAACATTAACCCACTACGTCAAATCTCAACTGTAAATAACGATCACGAACCTTACAGCGCTTATTTAAAGCATACCTGATTTGCATGTTCATAGTGTCGCTACTAGCGCCACACTTATGCGCGTAGCTCGAAATTTGAATCGACGTCATCTTTCAGATGTATAAACACGCCTGCCAAATTTCGTTTATCTAGCACAGCTCCTTCCTCGTGTTGGGATTTTTTTCCATCAGTGTAGGTTTTCCAATGTCCCCTGCTTTACACTTCCGAGATGGTTAGAGACAGAAAAAAAAACGCGTTTCCAAACGTAACTGTTCTTCAAAATATCTCAGAATTGTGATTTTTGTGTGTGTAATGGTTATGTGTATCCAACACACATATCTAAAAATTGATTTTGCGAAATTTCTTTCGTTCTACTTTTAACGGTGGTCTGCCACACCCTTAAAAATAAGGATGAGTACACAGTATTATTATGCAAAATGTTGTTCAAACTATCTCAGTATGATAAGTTGTACTTTCTGGGTAATTTTTCTGTACTCAGTATGCACGCTGACGGTTATTACAGATATTTCACACTTTTCTTTCTTAGAGGTGGAACGTGGGGCAAAAAAAAGAAATTTCCAAGCTTAACTCTGGTTCAAATTACGTTACGATGATGAGTTTTCATATGTACACAGCATGCAATTTAATGGGATTTTGTAAAACTACCAACTTTACGCGCTCGGAAGGGACGCAATTTAAATCATAGCTCTGTTTAAAATTACCTCAAGGAGAAGACTTTGTGTGAGTGGGTTGATTCTCATGTTTAGGAATTGAAGGCTCTCACATCCGCTTCTGTAAAATTAAAATAGCCAGACAGATATTTGGGAACGTGAGTATGGCGCTACTGCATGCATTAGGCACCGAGACTCCACATAGTTCTGATTATATAAGGCGTTGTCGAAAGGACTAAGGACCCAAAGATTTCCATGTGTATAACGATTGTGTTTGTGCGTGTGTTTGTTTAAGGGGATACCGCATGTAATTGGGGCATTGACTCAGCACGCTTCAGATGCGGGAGGGGGGGGGCTCTGCTGAAGGAAACAAAAATCCAAACAAGGCTTTTTCGCGGATTTTTTTTTTTTCAAGATTTTTACATTAATAAGTTATATGAAATTTTGAGAATTAATTTAAATACAGCGAGGACAAATTCTGCTTGTAGATTATGAAATGCTTTTTCATAAAATGCAGTTTATATATGTTCTAACATATGTGATCCTAGGAATTTGAATTAAGTGCTTTTTTTTTTTTTTACCCTATTTGCTTCAGACAGCGATTTTGGCGTCGGTACGGTTTTTTTTTTTTTTTTTTTCTTGTATCACTTTGAATGACATTCAGACATTTTTCTTTTAATCTAAATGTATAAATCTGACAGTTTGTCATTCTATCAGTCTGGAATTTTAGTATAGATTATTATATTTTATCAAGAATTTGGTACACTTATTAATAAGGACAAATTCTTGCTAACGCCGAATTTTTTGTTCAATCGGATAACTGGTTTAAAAGGTATTAAGTAAAAACCCCGTAAAAGAAAACCAAATTGATGCCAAAAATAAATATATAAATAAATATATTTCTTTCTTTTATTTATAAAAAAAATGAATGTGCAAACATTACATAAAATTAGTAAAAAAAAAAATTGAGAAATATCGTGCTAAAGAATCGTAACAGTTCCAGCATCGAACCACCTGGCGAAATCTGAAATTTGGCACCGAAGTAGCTCAGACGTTTCTTGCCAAGACCTTCATATAGGCAATTGCAATAACATTTCAATTTATCCTCAAAATGGCAACAAAAATTTAAAATTCGCAAAAAGACTACGTTTCTTAAGCTATACCAAAGAAATTTCAAGAAATGAATATAATAACCGATGTTGAGGATTGAAACATAGTTACTGCATGCTTTATACGGATAAATAACTTAAAGTTCTGTCGTACTAAATGATTTAAATGATCAATGACAAAAAAATAAAATTTAATATCGTGTTGAATACGTGTAGGTTTCTAGTATAATTGTGTTTTACAGGGTGTTTCATACATACATATATATATATATATATACACGTTTGTTGGTCTTTTTTTTTTTTTTTTTTTTTTTTATTAACCTGCCTTCGGTACAAAACAATCATTCAAAATTACAATATAGTATAACAGGTTCTTAACATTTCTGGGGTTTCAAGATATTGCATTATGTATTTTCAAAAATAGTCAACAGTATGTATTGATTCGAAAATGTTTCCATTAATTGTCCATCATTATTTGGATTTTAATTAAAGTAAATCGCATATTGTTTTCAACATATTTTACCAGTAAAAACGAAATAGTAAAATCATAAGTTTTTAAAGAAATAACATAACATATTTATTTAACATATAATACATTTTATAAGACGAAATCTTAAATTAACTGAAATTGATAAAAACATTTTTTTAAGTGTAATTAAGAGATTGTGCTAAGAAAAAGAGTTATACTTATTAGAAAAAGTTCAAAAATAAAATTTTGAAAGTTCAAAGAGAAAGCTTTATTCTAAAATCTCGACAAAAGATTTAGCTATAATATACAGAAAACATAAAACAGATTTAGACATTTAGGTATGTAGATGTAGGGTTTAAGACCAATTCACTTTTATCCCAGGCCTAATTAAAAAGCACTATGTAGGTGTTCTTTAATATCCTAATCCGTATATAAGCGTGTTTTATGTTTTATGAATATTTTAGCTAAACTTTTTGTCGGCGTTCAGAATATACTGGTAAATTATCATAGTTATTTATTTATTTAACAAAATAGTATATTTTGTATACAAAATAAATTATTAATTATTATATGTGTATAATAATTAATTAAATGGTTTCAGATTATTAGTAACATAAAGCAAACATTAGAAAGACCACAGACTAAGGAATCAACTAGACCTGGCAAGACGATTACCTGGTATGGAGTGAACATGAAGCTACTGTAAGGTCCTTAGATAGAGTGACTTCTTTTTTTTTCATTGAATTTGGGGACAAAGATGGCGGTGTCCTTGAATTTCGAGAACAAAATATAAATATATATATATCACCTTAAATTGTAAAAATTTACTAATTTTTATATATAAAGTACTTAAAAGAACTTATTTCAGCTTATTTATTATACATATAATAAATTACTATAATAAAACATTAATAACTTTATAACTGGCGTCCCCAAATGTGTTGTAAATTTTAGGGACGAGAGTAGTTTTGTCCTCGAGATTCGAAGACATATGGTCAGCCTATTCTTAGAGCGCAGACTAAGCTCGTACTAATATGATTGCTCAGTTGCAGTTGAGACTTCACTTTTAGAACACTACTGCCGGGTCTTGTTGATTCCTTAGTCTATGAGAAAAACATTAAGATGTTTTTCATACAGTTGTATTGCTACGATTCTGTGTTACTTGTAGAAGAGGCTATAAATTTCCGAGTGTGGCATGTGCAGCCTATAATTGCACCAACAGACCATCTAAGAAGACTCCTGGAATTAATAAAACATTAATAACTTTATAACTGGCGTCCCCAAATGTGTTGTAAATTTTAGGGACGAGAGTAGTTTTGTCCTCGAGATTCGAGGACATATGGTCAGCCTATTCTTAGAGCGCAGTCTATGCTCGTCCTAATATGATTGCTCAGTTGCAGTTGAGACTTCACTTTTAGAACAGTATTGCCGGGTCTTGTTGATTCCTTAGTCTATGAACAAAACATTAAGATGTTTTTCATACAGTTGTGTTGCTACGATTCTGTGTTACTTGTAGAAGAGGCTATAAATTTCCGAATGTGGCATGTGCAGCCTATTGTTGCACCAAAAGACCATCTAAGAAGGCTCCTGGAATTACGATTCACAAGTAAATTGCACTAAATATACTTGATTACCAAAAAGTGTCCATATTTATTTTAGCGTTAAGAGATGTGGTAGGCATTTGCCAGACAGACATTGTAGATTACCCATTACTTCATTAAATATAATATGTTACATATATAATGACCTACACATATATAATACATATATAATACCCCACTGAGTACCATTTCTCCGAAGGTTGGGGAGGAGGGGAAGCGATGCACTAAATATAAACTTTATTTTACTGATTGACTATTTATAACATATATATACGTTTATATTATTTCACATTGCAAAATTAAAAAGTAATTCTCATTTTGTACATTAATTCGAAATTTTCCCGATTCTGAATTAAAAATTATAAGAAAATTGGATGACAACGCCCCCTTGTTGAGCAAGTTGTTCCCTAGATGTAATCAACAACAGCTTAAGTCAATATTTAACTAAATATCAAGTTTGTTTAAACTTTGTTCAGTGGTTTGTGAGAAGCAGCATCCACAAACTTTGTGGCACATAGACAGACATTTAACTTCTCAAATGGTCAAATCATGATCGGGAAATCTCAAAACGTGTAAATCCATCAAAAACCGGAACTCGAAAAATTTTTACGAAACAATATTTTTTTCTTGTGCATATAGAATTAGTAAATGGATAAGATAAGACGATATCTGAATATATATAAATTTAGTTCTATATTTTAGTGTGCTGTTATTGTTTTAGTTCTATTAACTGCTAAATTTTAAGATTAAATTTTATTACGTTATCTATTATTTATATATATATATATATAATATAACAGTTCGAAATAGTTTTAGAAACAGTTTTATTTGACATATATTTCTCTGTGAGAGACCCCCCCCCCTCCTTTTGAAGCAGATATAAGCAGTTTTTTAAGTAGATAGAGTAAGTGCACTAGTTAGACCAATCTCTGAGGTTTTTAATGTTCTAGTCATCAGAAAATATTTTTAGAAATCATAAGTTAGTACATATGGCATGAAAGACATTCAGAACCACATATATGTTAAAATATATACATTTGATAACAATTATTTTTTTTATGAATTTTTATTTGACACCCACTCAATGTTCCAGTGTTTGACACTTCTAGTTATACCAGTTATTAGCAACCTATGCTCCAGTGTTTGACATAAAGTGTTAAAATTCTAAAATGTAAAATATATGATTTTGTTATTTTTGTTATTTATTAATTCTTTCGGGATAGATGTCAATTACTGGAGCATGCCAATCACTGGAGTACCTAACCTATTACGTTGTTACTGGTTTTTTGCTCATCCTAATATGCCCGCCAGTCGCTCTAAGCGCTGTACAGTTACTTCACTTTCGTCCTATACCAGATAGTCGTCTTGGCGAGTCTAGTTGATTCCTGGTTTTGCTCGTCCTAATATTACAGTTGAGACTTCACTTTTAGAATCGCCATGTCGAGTCTAGTTGATTCCTTAGTCTGTCAGAAAAATTATAAATTACAATGAAGTTCTCTTTGACATTTTTTTTAAGCTATTGTTTCCACAGCCACGGAAAGCTCTTAACGGCTAGGTCGACGACCGCGACATGGTATCAAACCCGGTGCCTTTCGAATTCCAGATTTGATAGCAGATCTTCTCGGCCACAAGTGGGATTGAAAATTTAAGAATGTGAAATAAGAGATTTTGATAGCAATGAATTCACAACGCTGATTTATAAAATTTTACAAAAATTGTTAAAATAAGCGCATTCTATTACATGTATATTTAAAAATGTTTTGCTATTTTTAGGAGCATTTACAGAAAAATAGCTCACCTTCCACTGCTGACAGTGATATCTCTTTCGCCAGGTGATTGCCATGTTAGTCTGGTGGCGCCACTTTCATTTCCTGCCACGCAAGTAATAAAAAAACTGTCCCCTGTAAAAAAAGCTTGGTATATTCCATCTGGTTCCAGTCGCAACTTGTTTTGATGGGAGCCTGAAAATATCAAAATGAAAAGCTTAATAAATTAAAAAAGCAATCTTCCTATTGTCAACATAATTTTAATTAGCAGTTGAAAACGTAATTTTATTTTAAAAACACACATTAAAGTTTTTTTGTTTTTTTTTAAATTAAAGTTACATTTGAAAAATCGACTTATAACATAAGCAAATAATTAATAGTAAATGTCTGACAGAGTCATTTAGATTAATATTAAAAGTAATTGTTTAATCTTCTTAAACACAACTAAACTATTTAAATTAATAGTTTTTAGATAAGTAACTCAGCGCCAATTACTAATTAAAATTATTTTCCCCGTTCAATGCAAACCATTTTCATGTTAGAGAAGCATGACACTAAATGACAAAAGAAAGTAAATTTTCTCTATAAGTAACATCTAACTTTTTTATTTTTTCTGATTTTATTTTAATTTTTTAGTCGGGAAAAAAATAAAAATAAAAGTCGACAACTTTTTTTTTTTTCCTTCTTTCTAACTGTATGCATTAAAAAATATTTCGGCGTTAAATTTTTTTGTCTGCGACCGCATTTCCACAAACGGGACGGTCCACGGGTCATGCATATGTTTGCCGAATAATCCAAAGAACACATTTATCGTGGGTAGAAATTTCTATCAACCAAATTATGAATTAAAAATTATTAATTTGCCATCTTGCAAATAGTTCTCTTATTACGTCACTTTTCCTTGAAAAATTAAAATGTAGTCAAAGTTGTAATGTAAGAAATAAAATAAAATGAATGTCTTTTTTGCTATGAGTAACAACAAAATTTAATGACATCAAATAAATAAAAATCATTATCTTAGATTATTTAATGAAAAAATGAATTTACAATTGTAAATTATTGTCTGCAGATATTTTTCTTCTCTTAAAAAAAAAAAAAAAAAAAAAAAAAAAATGAAAAATTTAAAAATTGGAAATTTGGAAATTTGGCATCCTAAAATATTTAGAATAATGAAAACATAAAAAAAAAAAAAAAAGATATTTTAAAAATATTTGGTAAATATTTAATCCAGATGAAATGAAAATTATTTTATATTTAATTCTTTACTAAACAAATATTGCTATAGAGTTTAAAATAAAGACCAGAAATTTTTTAAATGAAATCTAAAAGGCAACAACTTAGATAAAGATTTAGCTTTTCTCAAAACGTATTTAAACGATTTGCTAAATGAGATCATTTCTAATACGAACAATTTGGCAATTTTTAAATTTAGAGATGAAGTAGCTCGGACGTTTCTCGCCAAGGAATTCATTTCTGCAACCACGATAGTCATTTTAACTCTGACCATTCCTTAAATATGCACTGAGAAAAAATTCATACATCTAGAATCTAAATTGTGGCTCTAGAAAAAATAGTTCCATGTCATACTTATAAATTCTAGTCCCCTTGGAAAGCGAGTTCTAGAAGCCTCTATTAGAATTCTAGAGCGTTTGCCTATATTCTCGAGGGCAAAGTTAATTAAAAATCTCTGAAAATAAATGAGACTACAAGAGGCGGGTTTCTGCAACTATAATCTTAGTTTATTACCACATTCTAGAAAATCAAGCGGGAATTTCTCGCAATATTAATAATTCAGAACATTTAGAGTATTCAGAATATTGTTTCACCATCTAGAAATGTGTAGACTAGAAATTCTCGATAATTTCGTCTATTCATTTTATTGGCTTACCTTATGTGCATAGCTCGGAAATCTATATTTCTAGTTAAGGGATTTAGAAAATGGGCACTTATTCACTCTAGAGAAAGGCGGTATATTTTTTTTTCTCAGTGTATATAGATAAAATGGTGCAATGATAACTATAACTAGTGGATCTGCAGATCAGGAGCCTCAACGTCTTATTTGCCTCACAATTACTCAACAGATTATTTTTGGAGGGCTGCTGCCCCTCTCAACCTCCGATTCCCCCCCCCCCCCCGTTCTATCTCTCTTTCTACAACTATCTGTATATATGTATTCCTAATAACTGATAGTCTTGTGTTAACTCCCTGTAATTCATAAATACTTGTACCAAATTTCATGCAAAATGATTACATAACATATCGGAATTATTTTATGTAACCCTGTAAATTAATTATCAATTCTATGCCCACACTTTCCCACAGAAAAAAACATGTTTTTTTTTTTTATTATTATTATTATTTTTTTTTTATTATTCTAATAAAATTACATTATATTTAATAGTATGTAAACATGTTAAAATACACTTTCAAGAAATGCCGACTATTGACCGTAATAGTACAATATTCTTTTTTATATCCCAGAAAAAGAGCAAGAGTAATTATATACTTTATAAAAGGATATACCTATTTAATTATTTGTAACTCATTAATACTTCAACCTAATCTGACAACATTTGGATGATTATAGAATGTCACCCGTATTCGTTTGTGTGGTCCCGTAAATAAATCATTTAGTCTATACGTATCCTTTTTTTAGAGTAAACATGCTTTTATACATCTTGATAATGTATGATAATTCCATTATATTAAATGCAGATTAAACGCGTTAAAACACGCTTATATAAAAATTTGTCTATAGGCAATAATGTCATGAAACTGTTTTGTGTGTCTCTGTAAACGAACCATAAACGAAATATTGTATACATCAGTAAAAACTATTCAACTTATTTTACGTTTAAAATGAATAATTGTTCGAAGTTGGACATAATTTCGATGATTGCATGATATTGTCGGAACACTTTTGTAAAGTCCTGCATAAAAAATTATTAGAAAGCCTGAAAGTACATATTGTCTGCAGAAAACATAAGTTTAAGCATCTCAGTAATGTACGCCAATATCATTTTGTTGATTTGAAAGTAATAATGTTAAAATGCGTTTAAACGAAATTCACCCAATATGCCGTATTGATAAGAATTTTGGCGTGTCCCTGTACGCAATCCTTAAAAAATATAGACTTAAAAAAATATGCAGCTATTTCTGTAGAGAGTCTGAACGTGTCAATTTGCAAGTAAATCGTATGTTTTTTTGCGGCCGATATTGCGGTACATACAAATTCCGTATATAGGCCGTAATGATAAGAAAAATGTTGGTGTGTTTCTGTACACGAACTACAAATGGAATACACATCCGAAACTATACAGCTAATTCCGTGTGGCTTCTAAGCATATATACCAAACTGCATGTCAATAGCGTGAACTTGCGGCCTCTATCGCGGTACATACATTTTTGTTCCATAGGCCATAATATTAAGAAATATAAATTGGCGTGTGTCTATACACCAGGGTGGGCCGAAAAATTGATATTTTCGATAAGCGACTTCTAATAGCAAAAAAAAAAGTACTTTGGCATCCTCAATTTGGAAAAAATAATAAAAAATAAATAAATATTTATTTCTTAATTCGCGCATGACCTTCAAAGTTCGGAAAAATGATTAAAAGTGGTCAAATTTCAAAAACTTATATTGAAATACAAATATTATTACTTTTTGTTCTAATGCCTTTTTATTGCCTCCTTTTAACACTATTTGCATATATCTTTACAATTTTTTATATTATTTTACAGTTTTTAGATCGCCGTAAACTCGTAAATTTAATCAAAATTCGACTTTTTTATTGTTCTTTTAAAAAACGCATCCCTCTCGCTAGAAAACCTAATGAATCGAATATTTCGTTATATACGAAGACATTTCTTTCTTTGTAGTTAATAAAAGTAGGTGATTGGAACAGATAATACGTAAATTTGGTTAGCAAATCATCAGACTCTGACACCGTAGACACTTCAAACAACGAGCCACGGGAATTCCTTTTTCATTCTCCATTCTCATTTTATCATATTTAAGCAGGTTAGATTAAATTATTTTGTTAAATTGTAAATTTACAGTAGTGCTTTAAAAACTATTTGATGTTGTATTTGTGTTATGTTACCCTTACTGCCATTAGTAACGGGCAATCAGACTATCTATCAGACAATACTTTGCGTATTCGTTTTATTTTTATTTACTTATTTATCTATATTTGGTGGGTGTTTACCAATAAAAGAAATGGATACGAACATTTTTCCAACATATGAGGATGTACTTTTATGTTGTTTTAATAAAAGGTAGCGATTGGCTTTATATTCTAAGAAAATGCCTGATTTTTTATTTTTTATTTTTTATTTTTTACTATTGCTGATTAGGTTAGTTCACGAATACAGGAGTTAATCCGGAAAGCTTCAATACCAACTGTGTTCCATATACTAGAATAGAATAATAATTAAAATACTTTTATAATTCATGTTTTAGTTTAGGAAAGTCTTATAACACAGACAATGCTGAAAGCCTCTTAAAAACAAGAACGCAAAATCATGCGGTACGCATTGATTATTAACACTTTCCAAATGTACGTAATTGTTGTATTGTATGATTTTCAATACTCTTTGCCTACGTAATCACACAGAGATCAGACAGTAGTTCTGAAAGTCATACAGATAGACTAATTGAATTCCTAATCATTCTTAAACATTGTTAGAAAGTGTTAAAAATGCTCAACTCTAAAGAAAACGTAGTCCTGATATTCTAATTGCGGACCATAATGTATCTGAATATTTTAATGTAGCCCTGTTAATCTGAAGGATAACAAAATCATATTGTGTGCAAAGTATTATTTTAGAATATTAAAAATCAATGTCAACTTCTTTATGATTTTTACAATAGAAAGTTCTTTAAATGTAATTTTTAAATTGTCTGTCTTAAAATGCAATGCATTGAAATTTTTTGGGTGTTCCTGTACATAAGCCTGTTGCACAGGATCTATTAATGTCACTTAAAATAGGGAACATCTTCCGAAGTGAATTTGAATAACATATATATAATTTTCTAAAAATTCTGAAAATATTTATGGACGCTGGGGCGAGCAAATACACAAAAAGACAGATGGACAGTCGGAAGGATAGGTTCTTAAACTAAAATGTAAATCCCACTTTAAAAAAAAAAAAAATGTTATATGGCTTAATGTAAACGAAAATGCAATTTCAGCAAATTTATAATAAAAGCTTTTAGTGTACGGAATATTTTTTGTGTGGCCCTGTAAATCTGATGCTAATCATACTGCATTCTGTAGAAAGCATTATTTTGTGCATATAAATAACATATTTATTTTTACTTTTTTAATGATTTGTTTAAAGTAAAGTTATTAAAATTTGGTTTATAGAAATACCTTTCAGAGAACGTATGCTTTGGAATACTTTTGGCTGTCCCTGTACACAAACCAGTGGTAGTATTTATTCCATTTTGTATAGCAAACATCCCATAGTGAACTTGAACAACATATTTCAATTTCATTGAAATTTGTTTTTAAATAAAAAAGGAATTAAAATACAGTTCATTAAAATACCTCTCATAGAACACAATGCTTTCGAATACTTTTAGGTGTCCCTGTACACAAGCCAGTAGAGATAATCACTACATTTTCAATAGGAAACAACCGATAGTGAAGTTCAATATCATATATCAGTTTCAAGAAATGCCATGCATATTTACGTGAGTTAGAGTACGGATAGACAGACGGACATACAGAGAAACAGAAGTCATTAATCTTTTTAACCTTATTGGAAAGTGATAAAAACGATTAATATAAATGAGAATGCAATTCCAACAAATTTTTAAAAATAACCATTAATGTAACTGAATATTTTTGTGTGGCTTTGTAAATCTAATGCTAATCCTACTGTATTCCATGGAAAGCATTCTTTTGTGGAAATGAAAAATATATTTTAGTTTTTATTAAGATTTGTGAAAAGTAAAGTTTTTTAAATTTGGTTTATAGAAATACCTCTCAAAGAAGGCAAGGCTTAGGAATACTTTCGGGTGTCCCTGTATACATACCAATGACGGTATTTACTCATTTTCAATGGGAAACATCCAATATTGGACTTGAATCACATATTTCAATTTCATTATGATTGGTATAAAGTAATGGTATTAAAATAGAGTTTATAGAAATACCTATTATAGGATACAATGCTTTGGAAAACATTTGGGTGTCCCTGTACACAAACCAGTAAAGGTGTTCACTCCATTTTCAATAGGGAACATCTTATATTGAACATGAATAACATATATCGTTTTCAAGAAATTCCATAAATATTTACGGGAGTTAGAGCACGGACAGACAGAAAAACCGAAGTCATAAAAACCTTTCAGCATTGTTGGAAAGTGTTAAAAAAGGTGAAAGCTTCATTGCCGATGCTAAATCAAAGTTGCTGGTTGTTTCCGCATGTAAATTCACAATCACCTTTTCTTGCTTTCGTGGGGAAAACCAGAGTTCCCGTGACAGTCCTGTAAACACTGATTTTAAATGTGAAAAAGAGAAACAAAAATCCCCTTTCGAACTAACATTTTTGTATGACCAACGAAATACTAAAAACACTTATATTAGTATTCTAGACAGAAAAGAAAAATAAAGACCGAGATAGAAGGGACATAGAAAATTAGTAAATCAATATTGAAAAACTAGTTTAATTAGTTCTTCCGACGATTCAATTGTAAATGTACATATTACGAAATCATTTAAAGAAACAACAAAAGAAGGTTACGTTTCTATTGCTTAAACATCTAAAACTCAAATGAAAATTGAGTTATCTGCGACGACTGCAATGAGTGGCAGGTTTAGAATTTTTTGACATGAAAATAGCTTCTACTGCGTCTGCCGTTTAAAAGATGTTGGACTGATTAGTGACGAAATTCCTTTTTTGCTAATCCTGAGAACTTGTTGTTCACCATCGGAGTGGGCATCAGACGTTATATAAGAGAGTTATCCTGCAGAAGAATACTCAAGGCAAGAGACCAACCGTCATGACATATTTCTGCATCTAAGAGAATTTCTTCTCCTACACTGCAAAAAAAGAAACCCGTTAAAGTACAGGAAAAATCTGGAAACTGAGGTGCCAGTATTTTTCCGTCAAATATACAGTTTAAAATCGTAAAATTGTATTACTGACATATATTTGACGCAGGAAACCTGTAAATCAAACAGGTTTTTTATTAAAAGTACAGTTTTGTCATGTATATTTGACGGAGAAATACTGTCACCCCAGCTGCCAAATTTTTCCTGTACTTTAAAGTTCTTTTTTTTTTTTTTTTTTTTTTTTTTTTTTGCAGGATAATATTATATTTTGAAATTTTGAAATATGAAGTGTAGATCAGTTGGGCACTTTGTCTCTCTTTCTCTATGCCTCCAATGAAGGAAAATTTGAGAAACAAGAATCTTTTGTCATTTCTGTAAACTAAACAATTGTCAGAGTTTAAACTCACTAGCAGGCTTTGCCCGCTTCGCTGGCCACTAAATTTAAAGGAAACTCGTTTCTATGTAGCTTTTTAAAAATAAAATAAAATAAATTACTGAAATTGTTCAAAAGCTCGCTCCAGGTCCCTGCTGCATTCAGCAGCGATTTGGTCATCCACTGCAACTCGGGCGCTTGTCCCTATTACCTGCGACAATAGTTTACCAATGAGCTTCCATTTAGGTGCTTATTATATAACAGTTTCGAAATAGATAGTATCGAAAAAATTGGAGAATCCCATTTACATGTGAACAACACTATACGTGTTGTTCACATGTAACTCGGACTGGACTCAAACGTAACTGGGTTTAGACAACATAATATTTGCTTTTACGATATTTCATATGTTTTTTTTTTTGTTTATCCAATCAACCATTAAATGACAGCAATTTTACGCCAAATATTACATTATGCTGTGACCGGCTACGTCTGTCGAATGAGACAATTAATTTTTTGTGTTTATATATAATTCATGGGTTGTAAACCTGATAGTACAGCCTTAATATTGGCGGCTCTTTGGCGGCTTTTGAATTTTTGTCACCATTTTAGACTTAATCCATTGTAACAATAAGACTTAATCCCTTGTAACAATATGCTATGAGCGCTATTTCTGCCGTATTTTAGACAACTAATCTTTTTATGGTTATATATATCTCCCATTAAACATATCTTTATTTATTTATTTAAATATTAATTTGAATTTTTCAACTATTTCTGTTCGACAGCGTGAGAGTGCAGAAACACACAGAGGTTCATTTGTTTGTATGATAAATTAGCTTAGTGATTATTATATAAAAAAATAAATAAATAGGTAAACATTATCGTGTTACACAACTTTATTATGTCGCTCCATTGGCGGCTTTTGAATTTTTGTCGCCATATTAGCGATGGATTTTTTTTTTTTTTTTTTTTTTTTTTGTATGAAAAGGGGAAGACTATTTTGCTAATAATTTTATCAGACTCTTTTTTGTTTATACATAAGAATCCTTTATATTCTGCTTATATTTTTAATGCTTTTTAGGTTTAAAATAGTGCTTGTTGAAATAAATTTCCTATCTTTAAAACTGCATTTGTTCTGTAAATTGTGTGTAAAAATAAATTATTTATGTTTTTATATATTTGATGCGCTACTTAGATTAAAATGGCTGTTGCTATATTAAACTTCTTGTCGAAAAACATTTGGTGTACTTCAACACCAAAATTTAAAAAATCGCCCAGCAGGATCTGTTAATGAAGCTGATAAAATAAAAATATGGTTCATAGAGTTTAAATAATCTATTTAAAAATTTTTTTAAAACCCAAATTATTAATCTATCGTATCACATACATAGATATAGTAATAATATATAGATTGATCATTGGGGACAAAAAAGTGATTCCTTTTAACTCGGGAAAAGACGGCAATTTTACCAAAATATGGCAGTCTTTCCCGGATTGAATACACACGGGAATATGCACGAATGTTTTAGCAGATAAAATTCATGAATAATTTATTTACTAAAGGTGAATGAAAAGCCCCAGATATAGTTTCAAATTCATTCTTCTTTTTTTTTTTTTTTTCCTTCAATACCACTTAATGGCTGATTCCAAAGCTTTTTTTTCGGCATCAAAAATCTTTGCACGATAATATGGGGATGATAGATCTATATATATTATTATATCTATGATCACATAAATCTTTTCGAAAATAGAATAAAACTTAATTTGAAAAAAAATAATAATAACTTTTGTTTATTAACCAAAATAATTGATGAAATTTGAAATGCAAGTTAGTCTTGTGGGGTACAGGCTGTATATTATATTTTTGTGTTCGTGAGAGAAAATTTAAAAGAATTTGAAAACTGCAATTTTTAATCCCTTTTAAAAATCATGTGACTTAATGTGAAGCAGATTTTTCATTTTTTTTCTCCTAACGGTTTCCATACAATCTTCTGCTGTTGCCACCTAAAATTCATACTTTAGTTAATTTAAAAAAATCTAATTGCCCGATTGATAAGCTGTTTAATGCATCGGATTTAAAAAAAATTTCCCTTTCATTTGCTATCTTATTTGTAACGATGCGACTGATATTTCTAATTTATTTTCTAATCTTTGTAATTTATTTTCCTCATTTTAAATAAGTGTACGTTTTTTTTTTTTTTTTTTTTTTTTTTTTTTATTATTATTATTATTATTATTATTATGTCGAAAAAAAAATGGCAACAATTAAATTATGGATAAAATTTTAAAATTTAAATGTCTTATTTATCAGAAATTAGAAGGTTTTTATTTTCACATTTTAATTAATTAAGAAAAAACTAATCATCCGATTGATAAGCTGTTTAATGCATCGGATTTACAAAAATTTTCCCTTTCATTTGGTGTCTTATTTGTAACGATGCGAGTGATATTTCTAATTTATTTTCTAATCTTTCTGATTTATTGTCCTCATTTTAAATAAATGTACGTTTTTTTTAATTATTATTATTATTTTGTCGAAACAAAATTGGCAACAATTAAATTATGGATAAAATGTTAAAATTTAAATGGTTTTTTTAATCAGAAATTAGAAGGTTATGATTTTCACATTTTAATTAATTAAGAAAAAACTAATCAAAAATTCGAAAATCTGACTTCGATGTGCCCAATGACTCTTAGGGATGCACCTTTGTGTTAAATCTCGTGACTGTCCGAGCTACCGTTTTCGAGATCAGTGAAATATACATACAAATATTGCTCACTTAATAGTATAAGATAAAATTCACATATCACATTCAGGCTGTTGAAAGGATTGTGAAGCTGGTCAATGAATCTACAGGAATAACTTTTGGGGAAGACCCAAGATATGGATTTATAATAACAATTTTATACTCGCGATTACCAATGCCAAAACTGAGTAATATATCCAATTTCTAAACTTGAAAATCACATAATAAATGTAAATGTACTATAAACATGTAAATATTGTAAATTACTGTCCATTAGGGTGGTTCGAAAAAATCGATTTTTTTATTTCCGAATCGCGTTACCTCTCAAAAGTTGTAGTTTGGTATCCTCATTAGAGGAAAAATAACAAAAAAATTCTAAGTTGACATCTTCAGTTCGCGCATGAGACTGAAAGTTTGAAAAAATATGTTAAAATTTGAAATTTTCAAAAAATAATAAAATTAGTTTTTTTGTAATTTTTTATAATGCAACAGCCTTAAATTATCAGTATATAGCGTAGTTTGCACCTAAAAAAATATTTTATAGCTTTTACATTATATCTTTAGTTCGCGCATACGCCTTAAATTGGGCTAAAATCTTCTAAAATTTGAAATTTACGTGTTTAATATACAATAATAGATACATGGCATATTTACGTTTCAAAAGTATTTTAGAAATTCTAAATTTGTTAAATATAACCTTTTATTACAGTTTTATACGTACAAGTATAGTTACACACACACATTTATATGTATATAATAACATTGCATGTCCTAGCTAATTACAGAATGATATATAGATTTTACCTATTTTTTGTGTCTTTAAGATTCCTCAGATGTGTTCAGCATTGTTTTAAATTGAGATTTATAGTCAAATAATGGCATAGTTGACCTTCAGAGCAAAGTTGTCCTTATGAAACAATCCCTGTTCTCTTCTCCACTTTAGTACAAGATTCTGTTAAGATTTTTACAATTCTTTCGACACTTTGCGTGTGGCAAATAAATTTAATTAGCTCGAACTCTGGGAGAACATTAGTATTAATAAGTTCTCCTAGGCTTTGCATTGACACATTGCTCACTATTGGAGGAGGTGTAAGTTTGCACTTGGGTCGATCAATAAGTTCAATGTAATTTGAAGCTGCAAAATTGATGGTCAGTGGGTGAAAAGTTCGCACCGATTTCCCTTTTGTCTCTTGTTTTCTTGCTTTTAGCAATCTTCGAAAAGCTAGCTGTCTTACGCGCACACTCTCATCTAGTACCATTGAAATTAAAAGATTTTCGGGATGACAAAAAATACGCATTCCTCTGAATGACAGGATCAATTATTTTACGTACCCTCTCAGGCAGCTGTCAAGTCTTCTGTACTAATTTATACACGTGAACTGCTCCAAACTTTACGGAGGAATGCATTTTAATTCTAAACCATACTGGAGCGTATATCTTCATAATATAGCTGACCGGAAGTTTAATTTCGTCAGAAAGTTTTACTTCAGAAATATGTAGTCTTAAGATACTATTTGCACAAGTTAACCACCTAGAGTTACTAAGAGGACCAGGATCTTTCACAGCGAGATCTGGCGCACACTCTCCTGTCTTGATTGCTCGATAAATATTAAGTAAATACTGTTGGTCCTTGTTTAAGTCAGTTTTGGTCACCTTTATCTCCTCAGTATTAGTCGTTTCAAAATTAGCAACAGAGTGTTTTTGACAGTCAGTCAACTTCTTGCCAATTTGTCCTGAGAAATTATGCGCATAAGGTACGCCAATAAACTGAATAGACGAAATGGTCGAGAATTTCTTATTTACACATTTCTAGATGGTGAAACAATATTCTGAATATTTCGAATTTTCCGAATTTTTTGCATTGCGAGAAATTCGCACTTGATTTCCTAGAATTAGGTCATACACCAAGATTATAGTTGCTGAAACCCGCCTCTTGTAGTCTCATTTATTTGCCGAGATTATTAAATAACTTTGCCCTCGAGAATATAAGCAAATGCTCTAGAATTCTAATACGGGCTTCTAGACTCGCGTGTCAAGGGGACTAGAATTTATAAGGATGACATGGAACTATTTTTTCTAGAGCTACAGTTTAGATTCTAGATGTCAGTTACAGAATTTTTCCTCAGTGTGCGTAGACAAGTCGGCAATGGAATAAGAATGCGACGGCGCGGCGCCAACTTTGTGCTTGCCGGTCAGTTACTGTTCGTGTTCAGTTTTTGACATTTATTTTTCAAAGTTTAAGCCTCATGCGCGAACAGAATATGTCATCTAAATGTAATTTTTTTTTTTTAGGTTGAAATTACGCTATATACTAACAATTTATGGCTGTTGCATTATAAAAAATTACAAAAAACTAATTTTATTATTTTTTGAAAATTTCAAATTTTAACACATTTTTTCAAACTTTCAGCCTCATGCGCGAACTGAAGATGTCAACTTAGAATTTTTTTGTTATTTTTTCCCAACTGAGGATACCAAACTACAACTTTTGAGAGGTAACGCGATTCCGAAATAAAAAAATCGATTTTTTCGAACCACCCTACTGTCCATGATGGTAGGTTTGATGGTAAGAGTAGGATAGAACTCGAAGTGTAACCATCTCAATATGGTCAAGTCTGGGATGTTAATTTAATAAATTTATAATTGCTTAAGAAACACAGAGCTGCACAGTGCGCATTTAATCTGAAAAGAGTAAAACTGTACTAAAAAGACGAAATTCTGCAATTTGCAAAAAAAAAAGCTAAAAAAAATTCAAATTTTGATTAATTTCACGAAAGTTTGCGGCATATGCACGATCTAAAAATTGTAATATAATCTGAATATTTTTAAAGATATATGGAAAGAGTGTTAAAAGAAAACATTTCAATGATATTAGAAAAAATAGTAATAATATTTGTATTTCAATAAACAAATTTCGAAATTCACCTTTTTTCTTCTTTTTTTTCGAACTTGAGAACTAAAGATATAAATATTTATTTTTTATTTATTTTTAGTATTTTTCCCATATTGAGGATGCCAAAGTACAACCTTTTTTTTTTTTAATCGCTTATCGAAAATATCCATTTTTCGGACCACCCTACTGTACACGAACAACAGATGGAATACACACCCACACCGAAAATTATACAGCTCATTCCGTGTGACTCATAAACACGTATACCAAATTGCAAGTCAATAGTCTGATTTTTGCGGCCGCTATCGTCGTACATACAAATTCTCCCCGTAGGCCATAATGATAAGAATAATTTTGGCGTGTCCCTGTACACGAACTACAAATGGAATACACACGCAAAACTATAAAGCTAATTCCGTGGGGCATACGAACATGTGTGCCAAATTTTAAAGAGTAATTTTTGCGGCCGCTATCACGGTACGTACAAATTACTTTCGTAATGATAAGAAAACATTTGGCTTGTCTCTGTACACGAACTACAAATGGAATACACACCCAAAACTATACAGCTAATTCCATGGGGATCATGAATATGCGTACCAAATTTTATGTCCATAGCGTAAGTTTTCCTGCCGATATCGCGAGACGAACAAAGAGAGAACACGACACGCAGAAGGAAAACAAAATCGTTTTGAGTTTCAACAGGGAGGCCTCCACTGACGTTTCTGCAATAGATGTTTAAAATAATTTTAAAAATCGCATAATTGTTTTATTTATTTATTTTTTATGTATACGACTAAACCATATTGCAGGAAAAATGCACTTTAAAAAGTTTCCTCTTTACAACTTCTAGCACGATTTTAAACCTAGGTGTGCATTTGAAATAAATATAGAGTATAGTAAAGTGCTCTTAAAAAGAAAAAAAAAGAAGTGCAATAGTAAAAAATATAAGCATACAAATGTTAGTTCATAATTTCTTTCAATAAACAATTACATTCAAAATTTCATTGTCCAATAGCGACAAAAATTTAAGTGTCTCCAAGGGGATCGTATATCAAAAAACCTTATGAACTTGTAATGTTAACATAATTTTATTTATTTTTTTTAAAGATTTTTCTGTTCATAAGGGTTTTATAAAAAAGTTTTTTTTTTTTTTTTTTTTGAACGTGGGTAAAATAATTGGATCTCCAAGTTAAATGCGTGGCACGTGAAAAAGCCCTTATGAAATTCAACTCTGAAAAATATCTAAAATTTTCCTGTTTTCTTGCCGATAATTTTGGCAAAAGTTGCCCAATATATCTAGATTTCAACATATGTAACAAAACAATTTCTATCTAAGCTCAAATTTCTATCTCTACTCATATCTCAGCAAAAATTACGTCTGTGAATTTCATGTATCAGAATAAAGATTCTCTAATGTTTTGTAAAATTTTATAGAATTTTTTGTAAAATTTTATTGAAATCTATGTAAATGTATTTATTATTAAAGATTATTTCACACTATGATGAACAAAATGTTTCTCCCAAGTAACAGCTACTATTTAGGGAAGTAGCACTTTCAAATTTAAATTCAAAATCATTATATATATTAGGCTACACTAAACATTTGAGCGGAAAATTATTTCGTAATTCTTTTAATAAATATTAATTATCTATTAATTAATGAAACCTACATTTTAAGGTATTCTCTCATTTAGATCACAGAAAATTATTTTTGACGTTTTTGTCTTGAGTTCATTTTTACTTTCCGAACACTATAGTGAGGAAAGTATTGTAATCATGTCAAAAATCCGAATTCGAGATTTTGATGTTTCTATACGTTTTGAGGTCCCTGAGTCCGTTTTCACTATTTTTACGATGATGTATGTATGTGTGTGTGTATGTGTGTATGTGTGTATGTGTGTATGTGTGTATGTCTGTGGGTGAACACGCTAGCGTCTAAACGCTTCGTTCGATTAACCTGAAAGTTGGTACGCATATTGTAAGTCACCATAGTACGAACCCTATAGATTTTGGTGAATCTAGCACTTATAGTTTTTTTACAGGGACACAAAGAAAAATTCTTTATCATTATGGCCTATGGGAGCAAAATCTTAAAAGTGCGATAGCATCTAAACTCCTTATTCAATTGAGCAAAAATTTTATACACATATTATAGATCACAAATACTCAATCTGTATAGATTTTGGAGAATCTAGCACTTATAGTTTTTTTACAGGGACACAAAGAAAAATTCTTTATCATTATGCCTATGGGGCCAAATTTTTAAAAATGTGATAGTGTCTAAACGCCTTATTAATCCGAGCAAAAAAATTGTACACATGTTATAGATCACAGTTGAACTAACTGTATAGATTTTGGTGAATCTAGCACTTACAGTTTTTTTACAGGGACACAAAGAAAAATTCTTTATCATTATGGCCTATGGGACTAAATTTTTAAAAGTACGATAGCATCTAAACGCCTTATTGAATTCAGCTAAAAATTTATATGAGTATTATAAATCACTGTTGCACTAACTATAAGCATTTTGGTGAATCTAACATTTATAGGTTTTTACAGGGGCACAACGAAAATTTCTTTGTCATTATGATCTATGGGCTCAAAGTTCAGTAGCGTTAAATAAAACAACGTGTAATAGATGGAGAAAAATACTCAAACACTCTATTATGGTTTTCTCTCTTTTGTTTGTTTAACAACTACTCTTTCTTTACTTTATCTACAAAACTGTTAATTACTCAATGTTCGGAAAGTCGAGTGGAGTCACTCCAGATTTTTTAAATAAAAATTGATATCCCAAACTAGTTTTTTAAATTCAATTTCCTTAAAATATTTTTACATTGATTACATGTTTCATTAATAATTTCTTTGGATCTTTTTTTTTTTTTTTTTTTTTTCTATTAAAAAAATACACGTTAAACAATAATACAATTAATCCATTTAAAAAACTTTTAAAACTCTTAATGTATCATATCACGTAAATCTTTTCGAAGTTATGATTTGCAATTAAGGTGGAATGATAAATTTCACCTTAATAATAATAATAAAAAAAAAAAAATTGCAGACTTCCATTGACCGATGCATTGCTACGATTGGCTGTTAGTTATTGCTCTGGTTGTGCCATCTATAGCTCATTGCAAAAATAAATATGCATAAAAACTTTTTTTTTTTTTGTAAGTAACTGCATAATTGTTTTAGAATTATAAACATATGCATACAGTGTTGCTCCCTGGAAACAATTTTTTAATTTTGAAAAAAATAAATAAATAAGTTTGCAACTCGATGTGAATTTATCGATGTGTTTATTTTTATAAAACCTTTTCATGTTTGAATACTAAATTTTTGCCTTAAATTTCAGCATTCGAACATAAAAAAGAAGGCTTCTTAAAAAAACTCGTCAAAAATTCTTAGGATACTGTGTAGTCAACGAAATTTTTCTTTTATCAATTGGCATCTATTCTACTAATTATCTGCAAAAATTAACACTGCGGGGTATCGAACGCTCGACCACCGCGTTACTAGCATGGCGATCTAACCCCCTGAGTCTCGGAGAGACAAATGAAAAAGCTTATATTTACCTAAAAATGGAGGCGCATTTTTCATTAGCTAGAGTTTCACAAACATACCGTAGTGAATGACAGTAAGTACATAAGAATTTGGGGAAAAAACAAAATTAGATAAATCGTCATACAGATTATAATGCATAACTGAAGTTTAGAAAAATTCCATATCTATATTCATTTTTTTTTTTTAGAAAATTTCCAATATTTCTACAGTTCCACAGGATATAGAAAAATATGAATATGGTTTATTTACTTGCTTAATTTCGCTTAGTATCTATGAATACTTTTTGTGTATTGTATATTTATCACATATACTATATAATACGTAATTTAAGTCTTCATTGATTTTTTTTTTTTTTTTTAAATTACGTCTCTGTTCAGTAATTTTGCATCAAATCATAAAAATTGGTGTGATACATTTAAAAATAGGAAATTGTCATACCTGTATTGCATTTAGTTTAAATGTATTTTACTGAACAGAAATATTCTTTAAAAAAAAAAAAAAAAACTTTACTTTAAACTAAAATAATAACATAAAAAAAGACTATTAAACTAACTTAAAAAAGTGAAAATAAAATAGATTTATTCATTAAAGTATAAATTAAAATTACATTTGCATTAATGGTGAAACTTGGAAATAAAATCAAACATTAAATAAAAAGTTACAAAGCAAAGAAATGTTAAAAGTCCAACTACTACATAGGATTTTGTTAAATCATAAATTTTACTCCACTAAAACGAAAAAAAAAAAAAAAAGACTAAAAAACGAAAACCAGAAAAATATTTCAAACTAAAAAGTTCTAGCATCATTTATTTCTTATACATGAACGAAAGAGGAACGTAAAAAGTAACAGATTTCACGAAATGTACATGCATATATTTTGCTCGTTAAAAACTTTTTCGGCGTTAGGAATGAAATACTGGGAAATGATTTATGTCATATTATCTATGCCAAAATTATCATGTTTTGAATATATAAGAAACATTTATTTTATTACATAAATGCACAGCCATTTGAAGCATATGTTACATATTTTAATAATATATAAATTTCGTAAAATATAATCTTTTACATAATGCATTATATTTGCTAAAGTTTGATAAAATATTATTTATTAACAATTATTCTTTTTGTATTAATTTGGTTTATAATACTGCGTACTGTAAGGAAATCTTGAGAAATTGATTAAAACGCGTAAAAATATATTATTAGAGAAAAATTATAAAATAAATAAATAAAGCTCATTATAAATAAATAACAGTTATTAATACAGTAGAACCTTGATCCATCGTTTTTCATGGAGTGCGTGAAAAAAAAAATGATAAAAACAAGTTAAAACCAAAACACGAATAAAACAATATTCATGAAATAATACCCGCAATATATATAATATACTATACTAACAAAACTAATTTGTTACTCTCAAAACAGTCCCCCCCCCCCCCCCCGAAAAAAATGTTGTAGAATATTAAATGATATTTATTTTTAAAAATTAGTAATTTTTTGCTGAATTTGTTTTTCATTTTATAATTTAAACGGGGATTTTCCAGATTTACAACATTTTTTGGTCTTTTTCAGTAATTTCATGTCCATATAAAAAAATTGGTGCATTTTCAAATGCCGAAATTACTTGAGACACGCTTGACACTGGCGTAGGCTCAGCCTCAGGAATGTGAAAATATGTAGTAGTCATACTGAAATATGCCATAAATATGCCCTAATGGATGCATCCATTACCCTCTTTACACAAAGTAGAATAACTTATTCTCTAAGGAACAACACATGATCCGTATTCAGTAATTCATAGACACATGTTGCAATATCTGCACAATCCCTGTTTTTCACCTAAAACAGCAGACGGTTGAGTAGTTAAGGATGGTTGTGTTTCACATTGCACTAGTGGTACAACATGGGCAAATGGCGACGGTCTGGAACTCACCTTTGAGGATGGTCCGGAGACATGCCATCACAATTTTTATCCTCCGTGGTGGATGAAAAGTGTTATTTTAGGATAAATGAAGTAATTCCAGTTTTAATGCCATATGAAAACGCTTGATTTTCAATTTCATTTCAGTTAGGAGAAACATTTTACAACGATGAATGCGGAAAAATGACTTTTTGAAGAACGATATGTACGGGTTCTATTAACATTATTTAAATACACTTTGTGCAGGGACCATAGAAATAGAACGATAAATGCGGGAGAACGATGGATGTGAGAACGATAGATCGGGGTTTCATTGGATAGCATACCAAAAACGACAAAATATTTCATATAAACTACATTAACATAAACCGGAAAATTAAAAATTAAGTAAAAAAATTAAAAAAAATAAAAATTAACTAAACAAAATTAAATAGTTGTATTTAAGAAACGCTGAAGTCTAATTTTATTAAGTTTTATTGTATCATACATACTGTTTATCTTTAAAACAACATAAAACGACGAAGTAAAGGATAAAAAAAATATGAAAAAGAAAGAAAAAGAAAACCCGAAAAAATATTTATAACTAAAAATTTTTAGCCTGATTTATTTCTTCTACATTTATGAAAGTGTAAAAATAAAAAGTAACAATTTTCATAAAATGTATTTGCATGCAGCTGCTTGGGGGAAAAAAAAATATTCTGTGATAGGGGAAAAAGTAAACGCGAGAAAATATTTTCGTGTAACATTATTAATGGCAAAATACTTATGGTGTTAACTATTTCGAAAAGTTCATCTAAATGAAAGGCCATTTGAAGCATATGTTACATTCTTTAATTTTTTTTTTTTTTTCTACAGAATCTAACATTTCTTTAAAAAAATGTTTATATGTGAAAGAAATCAAAATTAACTTCTGATAAACAATTGTTTATTGATAATATTCCTGATTCTAATTATTTTGTATGAAAATATTATGGTGAAATCTAAAAACTAAAAATGAATAAGAAACTTAATGTCAATAAATAAAAACAAAAGTGAATATAAAATGTAACTAAAGCAGATGGCAATATATAGTGTAATTTAGTAACATCAAAAACTGATAATAATAACTGTTTACATAATATATTTAGCTCTACAAGAGAAATATTTTTTACCGTATTATATATTTGTTCAACATACTTTAGATTCAAATAATTCTTTTTTGCATCATTAATACACATAATTATTGTGAACGTATGTGTCAAAATTAGATAAATAAGAATGCAGCAATATCAATCGGGCAGAAAAAAAAGTGTCATATTACACATTAATATTGAGGCAACATACTTACCACAATCATGTAGAGAAATGTTACCAGTGGTAACTGTGTAATATGCTATGGTTACACAAATACAGCTGGTAACATTTAACAATATGATTGTGGAAAGAAAGCTATCTTAATATCGTTATGTAATCTTACACAGAATTTTTAACAATATATAATACTGACGTATAACAATGGTTTTTAAAAATGTTCTTAGAGAGCTATTTTAACTCTCCTTTGGTTTATTTTATATACTATTTAAAAAAAAATATTTATAACTAAAAACAGAGTCAACACAATTAATATGTAAAACATAAAGTTAAAATGATCAATTATAAAAACCTAGAAAATCATACCATTTTAAATATTTTATCTAAATACATGCTATGATTTAAGCAGGCATCTGAGGTTCTTAGAAGACTTTTGAAAATATTGTGGCGAATTTTGAACAAACAATGTTCAAATTCATGACTACTAACACTCATTATGTTGTGATTTGGTAGAAAATAAAAGTAGGTAAGCGGCATTTATTAACCTTTGCAAGATTACGTTGTCGAGAAATACTTCACAATAGTCAAATAGTCGCCAATCGCCCTTGCGGAACTACCAAACTCATATTACTCTTGGAATTTGTAATTTTGTGCTTTTTTGTATGTATTTCTGAAAAGAAACACATTTTGTCAACATTGCAAGGAACGAAGGACTACAATCTATAGACATTTAATTACATGTGTTTGTTTATGATATAAATATTCTCCTGCTTCATTAATAACCGAGAGGTTCTGTTTTCAAATCTGCGACACTGAAGGCATACATATCTATTTTGGGCTCGTAGTTGGCTAAGCATTTAACATTTTCTATGTTTTTCTACGAAATGGACTAAACCTTCCCCAAAAGGTTTTCCACGAAGGGTAACCCAGCATATTTTGCTAAAGCAGACACTTGATCTTAATCATTATCACAACCTGCTTATTTTCTGTAGTCAAATGAATTACTTATTTGGTATTATAAAATCTACTTATTCCTTTATATATATATATATATATATATATATATATATATATATATATATATAATTTTTAATTAAAGTTTAATAATTTCAATCTTTATTCTTAAATCTAAAATAAAAACATATTTATGCGTTTAAAAAAAATAAGGATAATATTTTTTTTTTATTATTCGTATTTTTTTAGTGGGATCAAATTATATAAAAAAAGAAAAAAAAAAAAAAAACTACTTAGCCGTTTCAATAATTCGCCACGTGTGAAAAAAGAAGTATTTTCTTTTTCAAAATGTCGATAAAGCATTAATGTTATGTTTTACTTCGCTAGTTGTATTAAGTTAGTCAGTGATGCAAAAATAACTTTGAGACATTTCTGTTTTTAATTTTATTTTGTGTTTAATCATTTTTTTTTTTTTCTGATTACGCTTTACAAGGGTTTCGGGTAGATCGGGAATGTTTTATTTAAATAGTCTTCTTCATTTTCTTTTCCAAATATTTCTCTTTATGTGAAAAATATTTCTTTTGGAGATTATTTAACTGTCGCGTTACTGTATTATTATCGGAATATTTAATTAAAGAAAAATAACTTCAATAGAAAATTCAATAGAAAAATATCAAATTATTTTTAGGTTTTTAATTTAAATAAATGTTTAATATGATTAAATCCTTAATAGAACTAAACATTTGTGCTGAATAATAACTATCCATAAGTTTTCTTAAACCATTCTTGTATAACGTCTATGTTTTAATAACTATTAGTGTTGAAAAGTTTTAACAGGTAAATTTTCATAAATTGATTTCCTTTATAATAGTTTGCTATCAAACTATAGAAATTTATTAAACTGTTGTTCTTTAACACTTTTCAACAAAGTATGAAAGTTTTATGACTGTGGTTTGTCTGTCTGTCTTCTGTTTTGCCGGTTTGTCCGTGTTCTAACATACATAAACATTCTTAGAATTCTCTCAAACTGATATATGCTATTCGAATTCATTAAGGTTCTTTCCTAATTTTAAATGGTGTAAATATACCCCGTGGTCTGTATACCGAGACATCTGAAATAATACCATTTTTATGATCTCTATGAAAGATATTATCATAAACAATTAATAGTTTTGTATTGCGTAAAACATAACACAATTTACATTTGTGAGCCATATATGAGAAAAAATATTTTCTACAAAATATGTTGTCCTAAGTATTAAGATTTAAAGGGTCATACAATATTCAGATATATTACAAGTTTTAGCTGGAAAATGCTAAAATTGAATTTACTGAACTTTTAAGAATTTTTAACATTTTCCCGCAATATTTAAAAGTGATTAGTTTTAGGTTAGTCTTTTTGTCTGTATCTCCATTTGTCAGTTTGCCCTTGATTCGACATCTATTAATATTTATAGAATATGCTATCTAAATATTATGTTATTTAATATTATATTGCATGGTCTTCATTAAAAATGCTATAATTAATGCTAATGATTGATGTAAAGGAACTCACAAATAATTCCTAAAAAGTTATGCTCTATGAGAAGTATTTTTTAATGTATGCTTTATTTATTTATTTTTTTTTTTTACTGCTCATAATTAACATATATTTTTTTACACATATTTTTGAATTATTTTTGAATAATATTGAATTATTTCGTAATTCACTGGTTTACAGATCCCAAAGATTTGTTAATATAAATCATGCGATAAGAATAGTTTATATATTCTCTCAGATTTTTATAGAGTTATAATTTGTCAAAATATGGCGATGCTAATTTAAATGAATGTGGCAAACATTAATTCATACCTTTCCGAAAAATGATTGTATTCAAATTTAATATTTTATACGTTGGAATGAAGTAATGCAAACGTATTCCATGCATATTTTGGATTGAAAAATGTATTTTGAATTAAGAAAACTATTGATAATTTCGCATTTAAAAAAAAAGTTTGAATTATTCTGACCTATTAAATTCAGATCGACTAGAACGAGCATCATAAACAATATAGGTTCCAAAAATATACGTCCAAATTTTCAGACCATTCCTACTATTATTTTTCGAATTACAGTAATATTTCAATTTGTATTGCTTTAGATGGCTACTATTGTTGGCATTTGTGTCATCTATAGATTTGCCTATACATGATTTGAAATAGTTATTCAAGTAAGTGTAGATGCTTACGTCATTAACTAATTAGCATTAATTTAGTTTAGTTTATATATAAAATTGTCATACATTTTTCCGATTATTGTCTAAATGGATATAATACTTTTGTGTGTGAGATAATAATTTCAATTTTTTTTTTCAAATATAGGGATTTACACCTAGTATATTTTTTCTTGTAACTCTATCAAGAATTTATTTAAAGTATACAAACTATGCTTTTTCTTGAACCCCTTTGATCTCAGGAATTCGAATATGCAAGCAAAAGTGGATGTTACTTAAAAAAAAAAAAAAAAAAAAAAAAAAAAAAAAAAAAGAATGAAACTGATACAAATTTTAAAAGTAGACAAACCTTTAAGAAAAATTTAGCTATTGCATTAATAACTAGATGTTATTACCAATTGATCGGCACCAGCTATATATTTCTATGCTAATTTGCGGCGAAATTAGTAGGAAGTGACTTTTTATTTTATTACTGTACTTTATATGTTTATACTAGACCGAGTTTACATTTGCCATAAACGATCACACAGTGGAAGGACGAAGTATACAATATTCATTTTTTTTAATTAAGAGGATCATTAAATTTAAAAAAATGTCATATTTGTCAAAGCCACATGGTTTTTGTATATGCCTAATTTTTTTCAGAAGTGGGAGAATAATAGCAACTGAAGTCAAAGTAGATCTATACAAAAACGAGCTTACGCTGATGTTATAACGCTGTGATGAGTGCATAAATGCACATATAACAAAATAGAATTATAAATAACAAAGTATAAAAAATAATATTATTTATTATAAGTTTACAGTTTGTTTTCGAAATCCAAGACTACATCCAGGGTTTGACGATTTTTCTTCAAATAGACCCGTTAGAATAATACAAGCACTTTCCAAGAATTTATTTATTTATTTATTATTTTTGTTATGAACATAAAACATTAACATACTCTTCTTCTTTTGCTCTACTTTGATGGATTTCAATCACATCTTATGTATGCGCACGCGCATAGCTGTAAAACAACCCCGTACACGAAGCTAGACTGTAACTTGTAAATTATACACAAGTTAATTTTGAAACGATTCGTGAGTTTTATTTTGTAATTATTTACAAAATAATTACAAAATATTTATTAAAGTATAGATTTTTTAAGTATAAATATTTTATTTTAAAGTTTTATTAAAGCATATATTTTTATATTATTTTATATTTTGAAGTTTACATTCTGCTATTCTAACCTAACTATGTTACACTCCAATCAGAACCTCTAATTTATATGTGACCTGTTCTGTAGAGTACCGAAATCATAATTGGGAGATTGCGGGTTCGATACTCGAGCGGCCGAAAACCGCCGTGTACATTAATCATGGCTGGTATGTGCACAAAATCCGTCATGACCATAATGAACAACATGTTAAAAAATTAATGATTATAGGGGTCACTTAAGCAGCAAAGTCATCCCTTTCGCTGATGACCAAAATACTTATGGCATGTCTCTGAACCCCCTCTATTAAAGAGTCACAGATAGTCGCCAAATACCCAATGTGTAACTATAATGCGACACAAAAAACGCCTTAATCCTAATAATTTGATAATTTACGCATATATTGATTAAAATTCGTTTTCATAACAATTAAACTCAACATAATTTTCCGCATATGTACCGTTTTATTTATAATATTTGAAAACAAAATAAGGTGTGTTTAGGTAATGAGTATTGGAATTTCATCACAAGATTTTATTAAGTAACACATTTCTTATTTGAGAAAATTTTTAAAATCAACCCTCTGTAAAAATATTAAATTATTGTATCTATTTGTAAACATGCACATTTTTATGGTACCGAATTTAGAGGCTTCTATTAAAGAATTTAAAATAAATGTTTCTTTTGACTATAAGACGAAGCTAAAAACTGATTAATCAGTTTTTTTCCCTTCACTTTTACACATTTACATGTGTTAATCTCTCATTGGTTGTTGGTTGGTTGGTTGGGTTCAACTTCGTACTAGTACTGCGCAAAGTGGAATGTTATCTCTCCTTAATAAAAAGATTTTAGTGGTAGAAAATAAAAATTTTATATCTGGGACTTTTGTAACAGCTCATTGTACAACTCTATTTTTTGTTGCTATGTATTCCTGGTTTAATATGTAACTGAGAAATAAAGAACGATTAACTGTAGAGAATCGAAATTTAGCATTATGACTACTATATCATCAAGTTGACGTAGTTATATTATTCTTCTAGATGTTTTTATGCATCTTTATTCCACAACCTCCCTTTTAGAAATTTTCACGAAAACTCATAGTTTTTATTTACTACACCATTTCTTATTCTACAGATATCCACAACAAGTAAAAAGCGAAAAGTCATACAGAGTTAAAATTTATATTTTGTTGTTTTACATTAGTTGTGCATAAGAGTAACAAATGTACGTAAACATCTTCAGAATAATAATAAAAATGCATAAACAGTTTTAATTAATAGCAGTTTTTTTACTTCGATTAAAATTTTAAAATCACACCTTCTTTTAATTATTTATATCAATTCATGTTGTTATTGGCAGTGCCGTCTTGCCATTTTTTAAATAATCTTTTTTTTTTTTTTTTTTTTTTTTTCTTAATTTAGAAGAAAATGAAGAATTTTTAAATCATGATTTTCGTTAATGAATGAGATAAAAAAGTGTTATTAGCATTTAGTTACTGTTTCCACATTTAAAATTTTGTTGATATATCTCGTATGTCTTAGTTATTAATTTTTAATTAGTCTTATCTAAGAAAAGGGATTTCATTTATATAGTTGATTTCACCGAAGAAAAAAAAAATAATTTTATAAGAATATGGAGTTAGAGACTAGAATTACAAATGAAAAATTTAAATCAGTGTACATCAAAGTTTAATTTTACTGAAATTAAATTATTTTCCCATTGGAAGCTAGATTTTTAAGATTTTTTTTTTTCAAATTTATTGAAACAATATCATATAATTTCTTTCTAAATTGTAACTGGAATCTTCAATGGTTTTTATCAAAGAGGAAATTCATTATCTTTCTAATAAAGAAAAAGGGAAAGTCGAATTTCAGGATCAATTACAACAAGTTTTCTAAAGAAATAGACTAAGGGAATGCTACCCCAAGCATTTTAATCTAAAATAAATTTAATTCCCAAATCTCTTCAAAAATCTTGATTAGAAGAAAATTACTTTCTTTAAATTTCATATTTCAAAGGAAAGAAATATGTTAAGTTAAAAGACTAGATAATTTAAAATAATGTTTACATTACTGATATCATAATAGATTTTTTTTTTTTTTTACTTTACCTTAAAGCTAAAATAAGATTTTAATGTTGTAAAGAAGATAGAAAGGTTGAAGGTCATTTAATATCATTAAAAGTAATTTTTTTTTTTTAATAATGATATTCTAATTGTATATTTTCAACATTGTGCTAAAGTAGTAGAGTGTCATATGACCAGCAGTTCGTATTTGTCTCTAAATTGCTGTCTAAAGATGTGTAGTCATAAGTTTTATCTAGAAAGCTTGGAATATTTGATATTCTAGAAGCCTTGCATAGAAACATTATTTATCTAATTATCTACTGAAATGTTAAATATTCGATGATTTATTCAAATATGTTACTCAGATGAAAATAATTTAATACAAATAGGATATATTTGATTTTATTTTTGCAGAATCTTAAATAAGTCATTTACATATTACTACCTAGTGTTGAAATTTTAATGTATACAGTTTAGTAAATTCAAAAACAAACAATCCAGCCAAGACATTCCAATGTGCTTAATATAAGGATTGCACAAAAGAAAAGTTGACATGCACCACTGCGTCAGAAGGACTGCAGCTATAGCAGTGCCACAGAACAGGGATATAAAGAGCGGTAGAAGGCGTGTACAGTTTGCGGCGTTCAACAGTAAAACCTGTTCGTGTTCACGGTAGAAGAAATTGATTAAAATCAAAGTCATGCAATATATAGATGCCGATGCGTCCAGATCATAAAAACGCACGGTATTAGAGTTCCTAATTCTGACCACACTTTACTGCACTGCAGATGTTGGAGGATGATGATGCCAAACGCCTCTTTATACAAGTTGAGTTCGTCACAATTGTCACGGTTCCGAATTCTTTCATTAACTCTCATTATTTCATTAACGACGGCAATGCAGTCATTGGCGATTACGGTGTTTGCCTGTATTGGTCTTTGAAGATCCTATATCGCTTGCCGCCATTCACAAATACTTTTACACCAATTGTTCACAGCCGTTCGACCTAAACACAAAGAGTGATCAAAAGAGAGTGCTACCATTCGCCGATATATGTCCGCAATGCGTTCACCTTCTGCAATTAGAAACCGTACTATTTCGTATTGTTCACATTTGAATGCGTACATGTACAGCACGACTTTTCTTTCGATCAATGTCCTTTATCACGAGCAGGTATGACAGATGAACGACTTATGCGGGGCATAGGTACTACCACATTTTATATTCTTTTTCGGTGACGCCGCTATAGATACAGCTGTTCTGACGCAATCGAACGTGTCCACTTTTCTTTCGGGCGACACTTATAAACTTATATATTTAATAAATCTTTCTCTAAATAAAAAAAAAGAAAATTTTAGTTTTATGTTATTTATTTAACAATATCAAACAATATTGTTTAATTTGATATATTTTTTCATGCCTGGAAAGTATACCCTAAGAGAAAAGTAATAAAAAATGAGTTTAAAGTTACACTTTAAAACACGTAAACATTTTCATTAAATATATATGTAATTAAAATCATTTAAAAATAATTACAAACATATTTGGTCAAAGCTTTTCGCCCAGCTTATCTGGACACCAACAGGACGTATTAAAACAAAAGTTTGATAAGTGAAGCGCGACATATTCACTATATATACATTACAGTTACATTTCAAGTTTCGAGCAGTCAGTCCATAAAACATAAGTTATAAAATATTTAGATTTTCAGGGTCACCATGGACTGCTGCTACGCCTCTCCAGATCCTTCCCAGTGTTGTTTCATGTGGGATAATCGTCAGTTGTGGTTCGGGTTGCTCCATGATATCCCTGTAGAGCCTCAACTAAGTTTTTCCTGACTTTCGGTTGGTCAATGGTGAAACTGAAAAACTTCAACTAAATATTTTATAACTTACGATTTATGGGATGACTGCTCGGAACTTGAACTGCAACTGTAACCTAGCTATATGATATGTAGTAAATGTGTCGCGCTGTACTTATCAAACTTTTGTTTTAATATGTCCTGATGATGCCCAGATAAGCTGTGCGAAAATCTTTGACCAAACATGTTTGTAAAAAGTTTTTAAATGATTATTATTATTTTTTTTTTTTTTAATAAAAATGTGTCTGTGTTTTAAAGTGCAATTTTTAACTTATGTATACAATGACATTTGCTTTTAAATATCTCTTTATGAGATGTGATTTCCTAATAAGAAAATAGCTGTTAAAAATATAATTAAAAATGAGAGGAAATTAGAAACAAGGGAAAATTGAAAAAAAAAATATTAAACATTAAAAAAGTAAAAATTACCTTTAATGAAATGAAAGAAAAGAAAAGGAATAAAGAAACTATTTCATCAAATTTCCTTGGATCACGATACATATTAATATTATTGGAGTGTACAAGATTGTAAAGAAATCCTGTCAATTTATAAAGCAAGAATGGTTAGTCTAGGCAATTATATAATTTATACACAACGGTGAGTTAAAAATGTTATTTATGTATAATGACACAAAATAAGTACAAATATTTTATATAAGCTCTGCTTTAAAATTTTCTTGTTGAGAATATATATATATATATATATAATAACAATAATAATAATAATAATAATTTAATTTTCCTTCCTGATACGATTTTTTATTTATTTATTTATTTATTTATTTTTCATCTTGTTAAAACATTAAGGCAACTAAAGAAAATTTTCTTTTTATAAACTTGTATTTTCAATTGTTTTGCTTTTTATCTAGTTTTTATCTTTTTATCTTTTATCTTTTATCGTTTATTTATTTTTTTTAATAAAAAAAATTGAAACATATCTATTAGTAGAATTGAAAGGTGCGCTGTACTGAACCTTATAACGTTCACTAATGACGCATTTTAAGTTTGTCTGGGTATAAGATTGTCTTTATTTATATATATTTAGTATGTAAAACTATTTTAATTAACAAGTTTTCGAGTATTATGATTTAAAAATGGTTAATTGAGATAATGAGAACTATTTAATTTATATTATATATTTTAATTATATCAAGAAAGGATTGTTTGTGTAGTTATGAGAAATAATGTGTTTAGTGCGATGGATTAAATTTAGTGATTTTTTTTCTTTTCTTTGAGAGCCCTTATTTATTTTGCAAAAGATCCGTGCATGATAATCAGAAATGGAGTTCATTTTTGGATTCAGCATCTTCAAGAAAATTATTTTTTCCATAATAATTTCAAGCAGTTTAAAAGTACCTCCGTATCTGTGTAATCAAATACATAATTTTAAAGCATTTTTTATTTATTTGAGCATACGGTGGTTGAGATAACTATAAGATACCTATCTAATTTGACAAATAGTGAAAGAAAAGATTCAGAGCTTTAAAATGTTTTATCAAATACGTCAAAAACATAAATTTATTCTGTTATCATATATAATTATTTTATAATAATGATATTTTCATACAATTTAATGAAAAAACTTAAAAATATAATGGACAAAATTATAAGACCCCAACCGTTTTTTCCAAATACAGTGGTCAGCATAATTAGCAGACACTAATGGTCTAAAAGAAAATTCTCTAACATGGTTATTCAATATTTGGTGGAGCCGCCATTGTTTTTATAACATGAAAGATGCGATTCGGCATCGAATCTATCAATTCTAACAAAATATCGCGAGACAGTTCTTCCCAAGCATATTTTATAGCATTGTTTAGGTCTTCGACCTATATGAACTGACTCCCATTCCGGTAAGCCGCACGAGCTAAGATTCCCCACAAGTTTTCGATGGGATTTAAGTCCGGGGAGCGAGAAGACCACGGGAGAACACTGATACTTTACTCTGAAAGCCACATTTTTGTTTCGTGTGATGCAGGAATCGGCACGTTATCGTGCTGGAAAGTGTAGTTTTCGTCACAAAGAAGTTCACCGTATATGGCTAGTTGATCTTTAAGAAGATTCTTATACTTTTCGAAATTCATTCTTGAATGCACAAAAACAATATCCGTTTCCCCTTGAGCCGAAAAACCAGCCCAATCCATTACTGAGCCTCCACCCATTTGGCGGCTCATTAGTACATGGGGAAACTTCAGTAAATCATGCCAATAATATTAAAACCTGTCAGGACGATTCAGGTTAAACTTTTTTTCATCAGAAACTAACACGGAGTATGATTTGGAGGTTGAGGCCATAGTTTGTTTAGCGAAGTTTAGACGCTCCATTTTGTGCCGGCTTAAAAGCGGTGGTTTTTTCTTCAATTTTTATATTTCACATAGGAAGCATTATGCAATTCTCCTTGAACTATTCACTTTCAAAGCACTTTTAATGCCTGTAGTGATCATCTTATCGTGTGTAGCGAGCGAAAGCACATGACGTCTGTCTCTCGAGGACAAGCAAGGAGTGCGTCCAGATCTTTTAATTACCGATCCATTAATTCATCTTTTAAAAACATTTCTAATTGCACATCTAGAGCGTTTAATAACTTTTGAAATATTGTTAATTTAAGCACCAGTTCCATTTAATCTCCAAATTTCGCGAATTTCACTTTCTTTTAATTTTGTACCTCGTGGCATGTTTGTAAATACGTGAAGTCTGTTATCGTCTGCTTTCATTAATGGCTGACGACATAACAGCGTGCAGAAAATTTGCATATTGCACATTATTTTCGAAAAAAAGCAGGTGTTTTAATTAAAATGTTAGGATTTCTTATAATTTTGTCCATGGTATTTTTAAAATCTTATTTTATTTTATTTTATTTTATTTATTTATTTATTTATTTATTTTTTTGCGAAATCACAAGCGTAAAATAATCCCCTATGTAGTAAATATCTATAAAGTATCATGAAAAATTTCTGAGAAGTTCAAAAAGGATGTTTCACTTATAAAGCTTATAAAAATAATATACATATATATATTTTCTTTAATTAATTTCGTTTATGGCGAAATAAATTGTGAGTTTATATAAAAAATTAAAAATACTTGTGAAATACTTTCTTAAAAATGTTATTAAGATTTTTTTTTTTTTTTTTTTTTTTTTTTTTTTTTTTTTTTTTTAATATTTGCCCTCATATTTTGTTTTATTTCAGGGAATCTAATTATAATTTTTCATCAATTTAAAAACCCATTTAAAAATGCAGAACTTCTTTATTAAAGAGGTGATTTGAAAGTAATTACATAAAATTCAGATGGTGTGTTTATAAAAGATAATTTAAAGACTTCTAAATGTCATTTCTAAGAATATTATTATATTTAAAAAGATATGCATATGAGAATTAAAAATTTTAGTCTGCTCAGAACAATTTGATTACACACATACACAAAAAAGCATTATTTCGGAAATTTTATTTTTGTATATTATAATAATACCTAAATAGTATTTAATTTAAAAAATAAAAATAAATAAAAATAGCGTTTGTTTTCTTTTATTTTTGTGTGTAATCATTAACATGTATTGTGGCGAACAGAATTTCAGTTCTTCTAAAAAAAGGAAAGATGGTAGGAGGTTTTATAAAAATTTGTTTACAACCAGACAACACTGTATTGCCATTAAGCATTGATTGAATCAAAATGAAAATGTGAGTAAAAACCTTTATAGTTTAGCGTTTATTTTTAAAGAACTGAAATTATGGTTATTCTATCTCTCATAACTTTTTTTTTTTTTTTTTTAAATTTACACGATATTTGTTTGCGGTTTTGGAACAAGTTACTCAATACATTTAGTTATTAAATTATGCAAAGTGAATTTTTTAAGTACCAGCACATGCGAAGATAAATATTATTTAGTAAAAATGCTCATATGCCGTAAAATATTTAAAGTTTTTATATTCTGATTGCAGTATGCAGTGTCTAAGGAAGTATGATAATTTTTCTGAAAATGTCTTTGCTCTGGGTTTAATACCTTATGCGTTAAATAAATAAATAAATAAATAAATAAATAAATAAATAAAAGTGGACTTTTTTTTTCAATGTTTTAAAAAACCGTGTTACAATATCCGTGAATGTATGTGGTAGCATCTTTAAAATTTGTAGCGATAATGAAAAAATTCCTCTTAATCACACGCTACACTGCATCTCAAGAATGACTTTTTACAGGATGATCCATAACATTTTTGATTTGTCTTTAATCATTTACTGGTCCACTTTTCTTTTTATGGACATAACTTTTTCTGAAGTATATGAGGTATTAGGTGTTTTTTTACGTTACCAAAGTTTCAAGATGATTCCAAAAGAAATTTCTAGCTATTTTTCTAGCGTCTAAATTCGATAGAATCCAAATACTTATTAGTAGGTTGGAGAGGTTGAGTGAATCCCGATGGTTTAGATTCATAGAGCAATGCCCGATCGAAGGTACTTTCATGACGAAGTGGTACACACTGTAACATTAGAAATAAAAAGATGCACTGAGAAAAAATTCTGTAACTGACATCTAGAATCTAAGTTGTGGCTCTAGAAAAAATAGTTCCATGTCATCCTCATAAATTCTAGTCCCCTTGGAAAGCGATTTCTAGAAGCCCCTACTAGAATTCTAGTGCATTCGCTTATATTATAGAGGGCAAAACTATTTAAAAATCTCTGCAAATAAATGAGACTACAAGAGGCGGGTTCCAGGAACTATAATCTTGGTTTGTTACCAAATTCTAGAAAATCAAGCGAGAATTTTTCGCAATACAAATGATTCAGAATATTTAGTGTATTCAGAATATTGTTTCACCATCTAGAAATGTGTACACTAGAAATTCTCGATAATTTCGTCTATTCAGTTTATTGGCGTGCCTTATGCGCATAGATCGGAAATCTATATTTCTAGTTAAGGGACTTAGAAAAAGGCCACTTATTCATTCTAGAGGAAGGCGGTATATTTTTTTTCTCAGTGTGTCACGTAAACGAATATTCGTTTTAATAATAAATAAACACAAACAATTATTTGCATTACACTCACAAAATGATACTTCGAGCACTATCTTTGACCTATCTTTCATTTATTAATGTACATTTTTTTTTTTTTTTTTTTTTTACGAATATTCACTTATGAGGCGTCTGTTTCTGTGTATATCACTGCGCTAGAAAAGCTTTTTCCATCTTCATTTATCTTATCCTAATTATTTTTTAATTTTATTAAAATAAGCTTCATATTTCAGTTTTTACGCAATTCCACAGCATTTCAGATCCAATAATCCCACAATTACAGTTTAAGTAAAACAATGCTCAATTTTGCCTTATTAAGAATATTGAAAATTCCGAATAGCATACAAAGTTTTCAAATTAGTTTATCCATAGTCAGTACAGTCCATACCAGTTTCATAAATAATATTTTAAAACATACCCAACAATTTTACGATGAAATGCATGTTTTTATTCCTCTATTTTGCATATAAGAAAATCGTAAATTTCAAATAAACTACGTAGTCTTTAAAGTACAATGTTGAAACGAAAGTTGAAAGTTTACAAAGACATGTGTATATGTGAGTCATTAATTTTACTGTTCGATTATGGATAAATAAACAAATATTTTTCCAAAACTCTGTATTTCAGATTATTCGGTAATAAAAAAATAATATTTTCTGATTACAGAAATTGATATGTAGTATACAACGAAATAATAAATAAATGTGCATTAAAGTAATATGAAATAAATTACAATTAACACTTTCGCGACCGCCGACGTAGATTCGCGTCATTTGCAAATCTGTAACTCCGCCTGTGGGCGTTTCTTTCGCAATTTGTATTTTATTTATTTCTTAAGAATAAGCCCTATATACATATTTGTACAATCTAATGTACTATGGATACCAATACTTTGATTAGAAATAATATAATTATAAAATTTATCAACTTGTAAAATAAATGTGAATCGAAAAAATTTCGTTCTGAAATATTGTAACTTGGGAGAATAACGCCCACAGGCGGACCTTAGCGGAAAAAATAAATAAATAAATAAATAAATAAAAAATAAACCATGCGGTTGCGAAAGTGTTAATATGGTGAAAGTACATAATTTGTTATGTTTATTATTCTAAAGATAGTTCACTTTAATTGCAATAGAATTATGTGCAAAAAGCATTTAATAAATATTTATTCGTAGAAAATGAAAAATCTGAAAAAAAAAAAAAAGTTTCTTTAATCTTTTCAATTTTAAACTTGATTCTGTTTAAGTTAACTTTTAAGTATTTTTTTTTTTTTTTAATCTTTATTTTTCTTTAATAAAGATTAGTTTTAAATATATTATTATTATATCTGTCATGATTAGTTTTATATAAAACAATGTAAAACATTTTTAACGTTTGGGAAAAAAAATAATAATAACTTCTAATTAAAACGGTTTTAAAAGGATTTATATTTTGTCTTGTAATAAAGAATATTTCAATAATTAAAGAAGCACAGTAAGTTTATGAAGAATATGATGAAGATGTATGAGATTATCAAGCTAAATTTTATTTCCAAATAAATCAAAGAGTCTTAATTTGAAACGTTTTTGTCAGTTTTTCTGATCATATTCAGTTTAAAATAGCTAATTTGCTGTTGTGATTACGAATTAGTTTCTCTTTGTAATAGGAGTACCACGGGCTAAGTAATTTTATTTATTTTTATTTATTTTTTATTTATTTTTGTTTTTGTTAAGATGTTTATAATAAAAAAGAAAAAATAAAATCTGGTGTAATACAACCACACGTTTCCATTATCCAGTATTACACGTATTGAATGCACTATTGATAATGTGATCAAAAAACGACCTAACAAATTATACACCTAAGAAATGTTTTAAAAATGAAAGCGGACAGACATACAAAACAAAGCTTACACAGTCAGTTAATATATATATATATATATATATATATATATATATATATATATATATATATATATATAGAGAGAGAGAGAGAGAGAGAGAGAGAGAGAGAGAGAGTCGATATTTGAAAAGACCTGTTTTGGAAATCTAAAAATAGCCTACCTAATCCTGATGACTGTTAATTTTCTTTTAATAACCACGTAATAAACGAGTAAGGATATTTAAAATGGTTTTATGTAGCAGTTTTCAGGAAAATCATTAGAGCCGTTTTTTAAATAACTATTTTCATTAAAACTTGGTATACTGAATAGTTGACCAGAAAACAACAATTACGTATGAAAAGATATCTAAAAGGAAGGTAATATGGACAGTTTGAAAAAAATCCGTATTGTCGTTTTTTAAGCAATCCATTTGGATGAACTGATAATTAGGTACTTATACCCTGAACTGATCAAATAATTTACACGGAATAAAATCTAATAGCGTGTTTATGTAGCAAAGTTGAAGAAGATCGATAGAGCCGTTTTTGCGGTACGGACTTACGATTCCGATTCAGGTTTTGCAGTTTTCACCAAGATTCGGAAAAATCATCTGTAAACTAGACTTATTTGAATTCTGAAGTTTTATAGTTCTATCTTTATTAGTTTCATATATATAATAGTCAGAAGATTTACTTCATACATGCATACACAAACACACTGACCAATTGTGAAAAAAAAACTTTTTTTTTTTTTTTTTTTTTACGATTAAATCAGAACTCAATATAGGATTTCTTTGACCAAATACAATTCTCCCATACCTACGCAAGTCGGGTAATGGAAGTAAAAATTGATTTGTATATAAGTGATAATATATTCAGATGACAGGGTAGAAAAAAAAAAGAAGAAGAAGAAGGGATATTTTGAGTTATTTCAATCTTCACACAGAAAAACCATAAAAATAAGACAGTCTCTTTTTTTGCATTTCAGTTAAAGTATTTCTTAAAATAGATACCCAAATGTATTTAACTTAATATTTAAAGAGCGCATATTCATAAAAAAAAAAAGAAGATTTAAAATTTTACTAAATTTTAAAAGAAAAACAAAATACGCACATTACATTAAAAAGAATAATGACATCGTGAAAGATTCCCCATATTGAAAAGAAAAAAGAAAATAGATAAAGCAAATATATATCAAGTGAAATCGGATATTACTGATTCAATTTGCAAACAAAAATGTACAAATCAATACATTTCTCCCTATTTTGTGTATAAAAAATGCATCATGGGAAATAATTTTTAGATTAAAGGAAATGAAATATTTTCCCAGAGTGTCAGCATTTCGTTTAAAATCAATGATTGTGTTTGATTTTCATAAAAAAAAAGGATGCACAATTGTAACACAGATGTGCATAGATATTTGATTTAGTTTTCAAAATGATTTCAATTTTTTGCTTCGATCTGCAGTTATATATATATATATTTATTCAATTCAATTTATTTCCTGGACATTCTTTCCATAAAAATAAATAATAATAATAAAGTTAATTAACATATAACAGTTAATGTATAACAGTCAAAAATTTTATAAAATATAATTATCGTTTTTAAAAAGTTTAATGACTGTTTTATAAAAGTTCAATTTTAAATCGTGTGGAAAAGGGATATTCTCTTTCAGTGAGTACCATACATTATAGATTGACTCAAAAACAATTATGAAATCCAGAACCATATTTTAAAATACGGTACATGATAACTAATATCGGTAACTCATCACAAAAAAAAAAAAAAAAAAAAAAAAAAAAAAAAAAAATCTTAAAACAATTAGAACCTTACTGTAAGTAATTTCGAAAGTAATCTAAATGTAATGCAATAAAGTTTTGTAATACAATGTATCATGTTTAAATATTTATTTTTAATCATTTCATGTACCTAGAAAATCAACATTATTCATGCAGACTTCTATGTATGCCTTTATCCATTACATTCCTACCTTCTATAGTTTTTAAGACAGGAAAAAAAATTAAAAAGTCAAATATGATTGTATAAGAAGCATGTAAAATTAAACAGAATTATTATGTGACAGAAGATCTTAATTTGAAAGCAAAATAAGCATTTTTGCTCTACATCATTTTCATAAATTTACCAATTTGCGAAATGTTTGATAGAAATTGCTTTTTTACATGATCATAACAATTTGCAATTTTTTTGAATTTGTTACTATAAAGGCATTTATTTATTATTGATATTACTATTTTTCAGTACAAATTTTCCGGACTGATATTCCATTACGAGGTTTTAAATATGAAAAATGTGAATAAGTATTTCGAAACCATTACAGCGATTGAGCTTTTTCTTGATCTGAGTACATATTCCGCTAATTCGATACAGTTCTTCTTTTATATACATAACAACAAAAGGTCATAAACGTAAATAAATTTAATTACTTCCACATCAAATTTGATTATTTGACGATATCTATTTGTGAGTTTTGCCTATAAATACCCTAAAAGACAGATTTATAGACTAATTAATACAAAACATAATTATTCGGATTCAAGAGACATCAAATCATACAATTGTACGAAAAACGCATTTTTAAAAATTCGACACCAAAGCATATCTTCTCGTAAAATATATGGTAAAAGAAAGTTTAAAAAAAATTTAAGTTAAAGAGAAATTTTGTTAGATTTTTATTCAAACAATAATAATTATTTAAAACGTAAATTGCATAAAAAATTTTCTATAAAATGATACATAAAATAATTCTAAATATATATATTAATATGTATAGTAATCATATTAAATTATATAAAATATTTTTTATAAAAAAAGTTTATTGTGTATTTTCATTTTGTTGTTATTGCTTCAAAACCGATATTTTGCATGTGATAAAGTTTATTTTATTTTATTTTATTTATTTATTTTTTTATGTAAATAAAATATTCTGAAATAAACATGCAATTTTAATCGTTTTTCCCTTGCAAATGCAGTTAAGAAAAAAGCGTTAACTAAATTATGTTCAGAATATGTTTAAATATCGTTAAAATCTTTCAACTTTTGTTTGATGTGATTTCAGTTAGTTTGATTAGTTTTTTTTTTTTTCAAAAGTTTGATAAAGAAAAAAGAAACTGAAATAAATTAGGAGAGTATTAGATCCTCGGTTCCTGAAATTCAAGAAGGGATTAATAATAGATAGCGTCTTCATAGAGAACAGCAATATGTATTGAAGCGCGAACTTCCTTCCCTTTTCCCCTCCCAATTTATCTTATAATGAGACATTTTTGTTTAGTCAGCATTAAGAACCTTAAAGTATTTTGTATTCCAAAAAACTAAACTAAAATCTCACCTTCTCCCCCACAAAATACCTCTATTATTATTATTATTATTATTGGGTTGAGGGATTATCAAACAGGGATTTTTGATTTTTTGATTTGAATTAAATATTCAAGAACGTGGAAATTATAAAGGAAGAATATTTTCTAGACTACTTTGATGTTTTTTTTTTTTTTTTTTTTTTTTTTTTTTTGATTTAAGGTCCTTACATAGGCATATATCCTGCACTGTTCAATCCTCCTAATGAAAAGTAAGCTAATTTAAAAATATTAATATTTAAGTTATTCTTATGTTTTCAATTGTGTAACATTGTGTTGTGTGCAAACTGTTCAAACGTTTGTACGATTTTTTACAACTTTTATTTTTCACACTTTATTTTATTTATTTATTTATTTTTTTTTTTTAAGTCAAAACCTATCTTTTTGAGGAAAAAAAAAAAAAAAAAAAAAAAAAAAAAAAAACGACGAAACAAAGTTATCTGTTCTATTTTTTCCCCTTTGAAATGTAGTTAAAAATACTACTGATTCCAAAAAAGTTTTATAACTGACTACTCGTACAAATAAAAATATTCGTATCCAATAATTCACTGTTTCTATAGTTAGTTTCTGGAAGTCTAGATTACAGACATGATTTTTATTATAGGAATAACACCTAAGTGTTATTATATTATTACGATTTTTTTAAAAAAAAACATGTTTATAAGATTTGATAATAAATATTTAAAATGAAACATAAAAATTTATACAAAGAACAATGATTTTTTTATTAACGAAATTTAAATAATCCTTTACGTTTGTTAAATTTATAAACACAAACTGTAAACCCTGAACATTAACGGAAAGCTTTATTTATTGCCATATATATATGATATAAAAACAAATGTATTTTTTTTCCCGAAAAGTAATGCTTAGAGAATCTTACACCGCTATCTTCATTCACTATTTTACTATCATCTTATAAAAACATCATTTCGAATAAAATATATATCCAGTTTCAAATACTTTTATTCATATGATAATGTAAATGTGATTTGAATTATACTAAATTACATTATTCTTATCTGAAGAAAAAGTATAAAGCAATTTTTTTTTTTAAATAAAATATTCAAAGATTTCTTTTTTAAAAAAATGAGAAGAAAATATATGGACTGAAAAAAGAAATTCAAGTTTTATTATTTCATTTTTATTTTTTTAAGAGAAAGATACATTTTCAAATATTCCCTTCTAAAAATATTGGATAGCATAGCAAGATGAATAGTTACATTCCTGAGTTGATTAGATTCATAGTTGGGATTAGATTCATCCGATATATAAAAAAGCTATTTTTTTCCTTTAAAAATCTTCCTTTGAATGAATGATGCCATATAAATTTATTTTAATAATTATTTAATGTATCATACAATATATATCTTCCATTCTATTTGTATAATTATTACTATTGTTATTGACTCAGGGAAAAAATATTGCAAAGTATTTATGAGATAGTTAAACTTATTCGCATAAAAACTATCAGTTAAATATTTTTCTTTTCTTTTTTAGTAAATTAAAAAAAAAAAAAAAAAATCAGTGGATACTTTGATAATGATAAATAATTAGCAATTATAATTATAAAAATACAGACAATTAGTGGTATGAATGCAATTATCATAATATACCAATTTTTATACCTTGCATTTTTTTTTTTTACGAAAATTTTTAAATTATATTTAAGAATTTGAAATGATGAAATCAAATGATAGTACTTATTGCATTATTTTTTCGTTAATTAATCATTATTTGTTGTTGTAATTCGTACTACAGTATAAATGGTAAACTACATGAATTCAAACTTCATTTGGTTCTAGTTTTTATTATTTTCTCTGACAAGTTGAGATATTTTTCTCTTAATAAATAACTAATAAGAACTTTATTATAAGATAAATTTATGTATTATTTGAAAAATCATCGGGAAATTTTAAGGTATGAGTTTTGTTTTACATAGGTTAAAAAAAAAAGTAATTAAAAAATTAAGTTACTATTTAAACCTACTTTCAGCAAATATTTATTAAAAATTCTGCTATAAACTCAAGACATATCGCAAAATACATCAGTCATGTAAATTTAAAAAAATGAAGAAGTTATTATTTCAATGTACTCATTTTCTTGTGAAAAATGCAGTATAAAAGTTAAAAAGTTAAAATTGCCAACATATGTTTCCATACCAAACAGTATAATTTCAAGATTTTTGAAAAACGTACCATTGAGTTTTGTAAAAATGGTACTGTTTGTCATCGAAACATATCTTGACAATTTTAACTTTTTCACTTTTATCCTAAAAATTTCAGCAAGAAAAATGCAAATTAACTTATATTTTACATTGAAAATAAAAATGTAAATGATCATTATTTTCTAAAAATCTGTATACTACATAAATTAACAAATTCAATGGAAGGGATGTATTACGAATAAAATCAGTAATTTAAATAATGAAAGAAGAAAAAGAAACGTAAATATGATCGAATCATTACATTATTTTACAGTAGGGATGAATCATTAAAAATTAACAAATGTAACTAACCTGGAGTTACATAATACATATATATATATATATATATATATATATATTATTTATCCTATAAAATTACCTTTAATTAGAAATTGTAAAAAAAAAAAAAAAGAAAAAAAAAATATATTAATTTTTAGTATTTACATTAAAAAGGTACGTAAAATGTTTTTTGCGGCAAAGGAGACATTATTTTATTATCTTACTATTATTTTTCTTTATTAAATGAAAATATTGTAACTACATCATTTTCACCAAAAATGTTCAACTTCACTTTCCTAGAAACATTGTTAATTGAATTTTCATAACTGATGTACAAAGACTGGAGACTGTGGAGGGGGGGGGGAATAAGAGAAAAAATGAAACTAACTTTCAAAATATCCTTTTTAAGTTGTTTCAGAACAAAGAAAATTCCATTGACGGATGCGTCTTATTAATAAACGAATAAGTATATCATAAATATTATATATATATATATATACATATAGGGTGGCTGTAATTAAACTTGGCGTATTCCTAGTGCTTTGTAGCTCTAACTAAAACGAAATTAGAGTCGAAAATTTGTATATAGATATTTCAAAGGATGCGGTATAGGAATCTGAAAAAAAAAAAAATAATAATAATAATAATAATAATAATTTACCCTCTGAGGGGGCATGCACCAAAATACTTAAAAGTTACAAATTTTAACACAAACTGCACTGTAAAAAAAAAAAAAAAAAAAAAAAAAAAAAGTAATCTTTGCTGCCAGAAATTTTCTGTAATGACAGAAAAATACGTTTTGTTAACGTAATTTTTCCGTAATTTACAACTATTTTCTCAAATTACAGAAAACTTATGGCAGCAAATGAGTTTTTTTTTTTTTTTTTTTTTTTTTTTTTTTACAGCGTACTATATTTATTACGAATTTTATCGTTATTTGTTATAAGTTGCAGATTGTTTATCTATGGAGATCCTGCTGTTCAATGTGGGCCCCATCATTCATCTGTAAAATCTGCAACCGATGAATAGTATGTTCAACAGCTGGTCGCCAGTGATCCTCCGCACATGCAGCGTTATACAGTCCTTCAAGTCAGCCAAAATTACGACATTTCTTTTAAAAACCAAACTCTTTAAATGGCTCAATAACTAAAATTTCCATAGATTAAGAGAGGGGGAATGAGCCGACCCAACTGTGGAAGATGTACGGGTAATCATTTCGTCATCTGTAAAATTTTGAAACAAAAATCTTTTCAAAATGCAAGAGTAACAGTTTTAAATGTCATATGCTTTGAAATATAACACAGTTATTTATTAGAAAACTTTTCAAGTATTTTGACTATAATTCTTGTTTTTTTTTTTTTTTTTTTTTTTTTTTTTTTATGTATGTCCACTCGGAGGGAAAATTTTAAAATTTTATTTATTTACTTATTCATTTATTTATTTATCTGCAGATCCCTAAAGCGCATCCTTTGAAATGTCTTTATGGAAATTATCGACTCAATATTCATTTAAGTGAGATCTACAGAGTGTTCTGAATAAGCCAACTTTAATTATGGTCATCCTGCAATACATACACACACACACACACACACACACACATATATATATATATAATTATTTTATGTTTGGTAGTTACATTTCTTTATTCATTTACGTTTTTTTTTTTTTTTTTTTTTTTTTTTTTTTTTAAGAAATATTAATAGTAAACATAATTAAAAAAAAAAAAGTTTTAATAGTTGAAAAACGAGTTATATTTCCTAGATAAAACTAGATTTAAATATATGTAAATTTTCAGAATAAAAAAGCACTCTTTCTTTTTTTAAATGTTTTAGAAATATTGAATAAAAAACATTTCGCGAAGTTTTCATACAAATGTAACCTTATTCAGAACATTCAATAAAAGGGGGAAAAAATCACATATATTTAAGTATTTAAGTTCTTGTGAATAATAAATTGTTGCGTAATATAGAAAAAATAGGAAGTGAAACAAAATAGTAATTAAAATACTTAATTTTTATTATATTAGTTAATGAAAAATATTGCATTGTGTATGTGTAATATAAAAAAGTAAAAGATATTTTTTAATATAATAGCGTAATTTAAGGGAATAAAAGATTATATAGAAATCAGTTTTCCTTAAAATGTCCTAGAAATGTGAAAGAATATTTTCGACTAGTGAAATACGTTGAAATGCAATTTTTAATATATTATTAAAGGAAATAGTCTCTGTAATCAAAAGGAAATAGTTCATGAATCAAAATTATTTGAAACGTTTTTAAAATAAAAACTGGTATATTATTTGGAATATTTAAATAAAAGAAATTAAGATAATAACAGTTCTTCTTCTTCTTCGTTTTTCTTTATTTTAATTTTACGTTGAAAAAAAAAATTTGTATGTAAATATTTGAATAATAAATTAGAATGTTTATACATATAACATTTAATAGATGAAACCCATTCTTTCTCTATTTCTTTTTCTTTTCTTTTCTTTTTTTTTTTTTCTTTTTTTTTTTTTTTTATAAGTTTATACATTTTTTTTAAATTTGTTTTAGTAGAAGGGGAATAAAAAAGGCAGACATTTTAAAAACCTTACTTATAAATAGTTTTTAGATATTTTTCATACTAATATATGTTTCATTTTGATTAAAAATATTAGTGCTCTTTAATCATATAGGAATATACTTAAATGATAAAAAAATTAATTAAAGTCATTTGCAAAAGTTTAAGACCACCAATGGAAAAATCAGATTTAATAGAATTCCGCAAAAATAACATACATATTATGCATATAAAAGGACAAAATAGACTGTACATGGTTATTTACTGTAATTAAAGTCAGTATTTTGTAGGACATACTTTGTTTTTAATAACTTTTGCAGTTCTGTTGGGCATGCTTCAAATAAGAGACTTGCAGTAAGCTTTAGAACTGTCTGTGCACCATACATGCTTTATTGTTTCAAAAATTGCCTTAGCAGTGGATGGTTACTTTTCGGCGAATTTATTTTTTACAATACACCACAGATTCTCTATTGGTTTCAAATCTGGGCTGTTACCTGGCCAGCCAACAATTTGATTTTTTGTGCCCTCAGATATTTCTTAACAGTCTTCGCCCTGAGACACGGAGCCCCATCATGCATGAAAATTGAACATTTGTGAATACGCATGTGAAGCTTCAACTTATCACGTAACAAATTAAGGTACCGTTTTCCGTTCATAGTAGTTTTAGGTGGCACAAAATACAGACAAGCAGTATCGGACACAGACATTGCACCCTATATCATCTAGTTTGGAGGATGTTTCACACTTTGAATCGCATATCTCTCATCATATATTTTTCCCACTGGGCGGCGAACACTTGTAGCACGTGCAGAAAATTGCAGCACACTTCACACATCCAAAAATAAGACCCTACAACGCTGCTATTCTGTCCAATTCTGATATTGTCTGGCGAAAGTCAGTCGTTCATTTTTCATAATTGGCGTAATTCCAGGTTTCTTTGCAGGTTTATGGGACGATAAACCGAAATCTTCGGCCAAACGTCTTGTTATAGTACTCAAACTGACGTTGGTACCTTTTGTAGCCAGAGAATGTCTAATCGTATTGCAGCAGATAAATAACTAATAAGAACTTTATTATAAGATAAATTTATGTATTATTTGAAAAAACATCGGGAAATTTTAAGGTATGAGTTTTGTTTTACATCGGTTAAAAAAAAGTAATTAAAAAATTAAGTTACTATTTAAACCTACTTTCAGCAAATATTTATTAAAAATTCTGCTATAAACTCAAGACATATCGCAAAATACATCAGTCATGTAAATAAAAAAAAATGAAGAAGTTATTATTTCAATGTACTGATTTTCTTGTGAAAAATGCAGTATAAAAGTTAAAAAGTTAAAATTGTCAACATATGTTTCCATACCAAACAGTATAATTTCAAGATTTTGAAAAACGTACCACTAAGTTTTGTAAAAATGGTACTGTTTGTCATCGAAACATATCTTGACAATTTTAACTTTTTCACTTTTATCCTGAAATTTCAGCAAGAAAAATGCAAATTGACTTCTATTTTACATTGAAAATAAAAATGTAAATGATCATTATTTTCTAAAAATCTGTATATTACATAAATTAACAAATTCAGTGAAGGGGATATGAATTCGGAATAAAATCAGTAATTTAAATAATGAAAGAAGAAGAAAATGTAAATCTGATCGATTTACATTTTCTTAAAAATAAAAATGTAAATGATCATTATTTTCTAAAAATCTGTATATTACATAAATTAACAAATTCAGTGAAGGGGATATGTATTCGGAATAAAATCAGTAATTTAAATAATGAAAGAAGAAGAAAATGTAAATCTGATCGAATCATTACATTATTTTACAGTAGGCAAGAACCATTAAAAATTAACAAATGTAACTAACCTGGAGTTACATAATACATATATATGTATATTATTTATCCTATAAAATTATCTTTAATTAAAAATTGTAAAAAAAAAAAAAAAAAAAGAAAGAAAAATATATTAATTATTAGTATTTACATTAAAAATGTACGTAAAAATTTTTTATAGGAAACGAGCCATTATTTATTATCTTACTATTGTTTTTCTTTATTAAATGAAAAAATATTGTAACTATATCATTTTAACCAAAAATGTTCAACTTCACTTTCCTAGAAACATTCTTATTTGAATTTTCACAACTGATGTACAAAGACTGTAGACTGGGGGGGGGGGGGGAGGGCGAATAAGAGAAAAAAATAAAACTAACTTTCAAAATATCCTTTCTAAGTTGTTTCAGAACAAAGAAAATTCCATTGACGGATGCGTCTTATTAATAAACGAATAAGTATATCATAAATAGTATATATATGTAGATACATATAGGATGGCCATAATTAAACTTGTCGTATTCATAGTGCTTTGTAGCTCTAACTAAAACGAAATTAGAGTCGAAAATTTGTATATAGATATTTCGAAATCTGAAAAAAATAATAATAATAATAATAATAATAATAATTTACCATCTGAGGGGGCATGCAACAAAATACTTGCAAGCTACAAATTTTAACACAAACTACACTGTAAAAAAAAAAAAAAAAAAAAAAAAAAAAAAAAAAAGGTAATCTTTGCTGCCAGACATTTTTTGTAATGTAAGAAATATACGTTTCGTCAACGCAATTTTTCCGTAATTTACTACTATTTTCTCAAATTACAGAAAACTTATGGCAGCAAATGAGTTTTTTTTTCTGTTTTACAGCGATAGTACGCTGTTTTACAGCGTACTATATTTATTACGAATTTTATCGTTATTTGTTATAAGTTGCAGATTATTTATCGATGGAGATCATGTTGTGCAATGTGGGCCCCATCATTCATCTGTAAAATCTGCAGCCGATGAATATTATGTTCAAATGCTGGTCGCCAGTGATCCTTCGCACATGCAGCGTTATACAGTCCTTCAAGTCAGCCAAAATTACGACATTTCTTTTAAAAACCAAACTCTTTAAATGGCTCAAAAAATAAAATTTCCATACATTAAGAGAGGGGGAATGAGCCGACCCAGCCGTGGAATAGGTACGGGTAACAACACTGTCATCTGTAAAATTTTGAAACAAAAATCTTTTCAAAATGTAAGAGTAACAGTTTTAAATGTCATATGCTTTGAAATATAACACAGTTATTTATTAGAAAACTTTTCAAGTATTTTGACTGTAATTCTTTTTTTTTTTTTTTTTTTTTTTTTAATGTATGTCCACTCGGAGGGAAAATTTTAAAATTTTATTTATTTACTTATTCATTTATTTATTTATTTGCAGATCCCTAGAGTGCATCCTTTGAAATGTCTTTATGGAAATTATCGACTCAATATTCATTTAAGTGAGATCTACAGAATGTTCTGAATAAGCCAACTTTAATTATGGTCATCCTACAATACATACATATATATATATATAATTATTTTATGTTTGGCAGTTACATTTCTTTATTCCTTTACTTTTTTTTTTTTTTTTTTTTTTAAGAAATATTAATATTAAACATAATTTTAAAAAAAAAGTTTTAATAGTTGAAAAACGAGATATATTTCCTAGATAAAACTAGATTTAAATATATGTAAATTTTCAGAATAAAAAAGCACTCTTTCTTTTTTTAAATGTTTTAGAAATATTGAATAAAAAACATTTCGCGAAGTTTTCATACAAATGTAACCTTATTCAGAACATTCAATAAAAGGGGGAAAAAATCAGATTCATTTAAGTATTTAAGTTCTTGTGAATAATAAATTGTTGCGTAATATAGAAAAAATACGAAGTGAAACAAAATAGTAATTAAAATACTTAATTTTTATTATATTATTTAATGAAAAATATTGCATTGTGTATGTGTAATATAAAAAAGTAAAAGATATTTTTTAATATAATAGCGTAATTTAAGGGAATAAAAGATTATATAGAAATCAGTTTTCCTTAAAATGTCCTAGAAATGTGAAAGAATATTTTCGACCATTGAAATACGTTGAAATGCAATTTTTAATATATTATTAAAGGAAATAGTCTCTGTAATCAAAAGGAAATAGTTCATGAATCAAAATTATTTGAAACGTTTTTAAAATAAAAACTGGTATATTATTTGGAATATTTAAATAAAAGAATTTAAGAAAATAACAGTTCTTCTTCTTCTTCGTTTTTCTTTTTTTTTAATTTTACGTTGAAAAGAAAATTTTGTATGTAAATATGTGAATAATAAATTCAAATGTTTATACATATAACATATAATAGATGAAACCCATTCTCTCTCTATTTCTTTTTCTTTTTCTTTATTTTTTTCTTTTTTCTGTTTTTTTTTTTTTAAGAAGTTTATACATTTTTTTTTTTTTTATTTGTTTTAGTTGAAGGGGAAAAAAAAGGCAGACATTTTAAAAACCTTACTTATAAATAGTTTTTAGATATTTTTCATACTAATATATGTTTCATTTTGATTAAAAATATTACTGCTCTTTAATCATATAGGAATATAGTTAAATGATAAAAAAATTAATTAAAGTCATTTGAAAAAGTTTAAGACCACCAATAGAAAAATCAGATTTAATGGAATTCCGCAAAAATAACATACATATTATGCATATAAAAGGACAAAATAGACTGTAATTAAAGTCAGTATTTTGTAGGACATACTTTGTTTTTAATAACTTTTGCAGTTCTGTTGGGCATGCTTCAAATAAGAGACTTGCAGTAAGCTTTAGAACTGTCTGTGCACCATACATGCTTTATTGCTTCAAAAATTGCCGTAGCAGTGGATGGTTACTTTTCGGCGAATTTATTTTTTACAATACACCACAGATTCTCTATTGGTTTCAAATCTGGGCTGTTACCTGGCCAGCCAACAATTTGATTTTTTGTGCCCTCAGATATTTCTTAACAGTCTTCGCCTTGTGACACGGAGCCCCATCATGCATGAAAATTGAACATTTGTGAATACGCATGTGAAGCTTCAACTTATCACGTAACAAATTAAGGTACCGCTTTCCGTTCATAGTGGTTTTAGGTGGCACAAAATACAGACAAGCAGTATCGGACACATACATCGCACCCTATATCATCTAGTTTGGAGGATGTTTCACACTTTGAATCGCATATCTCTCATCATATATTTTTCCCATTGGGCGGCGAACACTTGTAGCACGTGCAAAAAATTGCAGCACACTTCACACATCCAAAAATAAGACCCTACAACACTGCTATTCTGTCCAATTCTGATATTGTCTGGCGAAAGTCAGTCGTTCATTTTTCATAATTGGCGTAATTCCAGGTTTCTTTGCAGGTTTATGGGACGATAAACCGAAATCTTTGGCCAAACGTCTTGTTATAGTACTCAAACTGACGTTGGTACCTTTTGTAGCCAGAGAATGTCTAATCGTATTGTAGCATATTCTTGAATCTCGTACGACCATCCTTCTTATCACATGATCATCACGTGCACTCGTTTTTCTATGGTGACCGCTTCTCTTAAGGTCCACAAATTCTCCCTAAATTTTAAATTTACTAATAACTTTATGCACAGCTATCTTGCTCATATTTATCCTCGAACTTATTTGACGTTCAGTCAATCCAATTTTATGCATGATCAATATTTATGACCTTTTTGTAACAGTAAGTGAAGGCTATTTGCCCATAACAATAATTGTACAACACCCCTGTCTAAGACAAAATCCAAATAACAACTGGCGATAAACATGCTAGACACCTTTATTTATAGCAGTAGAATGCAGCTGATGCAATCAGCACATGAGAGGACGCGATAATCTGCGACAACGAGCAATGTGTTAAAATACTAAAAATCGGCTACTGGTCTTAAACTTTTGCAAATGATTGTAAATATATTTTTAAGACACAACATAAACATTGTCTTATTTTTTTTTCATATTCAAATTATATTTTATAAAAGAGTTTTTTAATTTATCAAGAGGCAATTTCTTATCTACTGTTCGCGTCATAAATATAACACTATTTATAATGGGATATGTCAAAAGAGCCGAAAGTTCATTTCATTTAAATACAAATGTAAAATAATTAGCAATTACACCGCGCCGAAAAAAAAGAGCCCTGAAACCATTCTTGCTGATTCTTATGAAAACTGACTTCCTGAATCCGAATATGACAACCATTTTGCCCAGCCACCCACCGTATTCTCGGGACACTACACCCCTCCCCCAATTTTCATCACAATTTGGTAATTTTATAGCGACAAACTTGATTTGGAGAATGAAAAATATAATTTAACACTTAAAAGCAAAAAAAAAAAAATGTATAAATGTTTAATAAATAACAATAATAGATTAAAAATATATAAGAAATGTAATGCATAATTTCAATGGTATATCCCCCCTAAATTTTTCCCTTGCCGCAAATGTTCATGTTTTAGGAATTTCCAACTCTGTAGCCCCTCATTAGATATTCAATAGTTAAAATAATCCTCCCCCTCCCCTAAAAATCAAATTTATAGCCATAAAATTACCGAAAATGGATAAAAATAGGGGTCGTCCCTAAACAAAGGTGGGTGATAGTGCAAAATCGACGTCATATTCGGATTCAGGAGGTCATTTTACATAAGAAATTAAAAAATTGGTGTTGATGGCAATTTTCATGCAGAGCAGTGTTACTTTTTGGGTAGTTTCAGAGCATAAAATGAAGAGTTCGTAGTTTTTCGAACTACAGTTATTAATAAATAAACGCAATAAAAATATCAAACTGAAACGATAAAGCTAATTGTATGCATATCGTTCAACATATTTTTTTATGAAATGTAAGTTTATAATTCATGCTTAAAACAGGAATTTCGTTTGATAATACATCAATGTTCAGCTACTGTCAAAGTGAAAATACAGATATAATAACTAAATTATAAATAACAAAAAAACTATTTTTTTACTATAAATGTTTAAAAAAATGTTAAAAAATGGTTCTGACAATTCACACCGGTGAATAAAAACTAAATGTTACTAATAATTTGAAAAATAAAAAGACAAATCAGACCTAACACTCTTGCTGTTATATTGATTTCTTATATTAATGTAATTTGTTATATTAATGATATTTATTTGTTTTATTAGTTTTCTTCTGTGTAACAAGAATTCATTATCCGAGGTTTTAAAACTTTCCCTGAAGTTCGCATGTACACCGATGTTTTTAGTCACGCAAAACAACAAAAAAAAAAGTTAAGTCATTGAGCGTGGAGGCAAGGTCATCTGTACTTGTAAAAGCGATATGCGGAATATTTTACACTGTTAAAAAAATAACATTTCCATTACAGAGATGGCTATACTGATTTGGGGAACAGAATATATTGGAAAACACAATAAAGACTAGAGATTTCTTAATGTACGCATATTAGATGTTCAACATCAAGCACATATATTTTTTTTTATATCCATCTATTCATTAACAGGTAATCTTTAACATTTTAATCTAATTAATCACATAGGTATTGATTTCAAACTAAATAAATTAGATTTTCAAAAATGATTTTAATGAGGAACGATTCATCAACACATACAAATCCCTGAGGAAGAAATCTGTAAATTGTATTTTATAATAAGTTAAAGCTACTTATTAAATCCAAAAAGAGTTAGATTGCCGTAAATAATTAATGGGCTCTTCCCACCTGACGTCAGAGGTCACATGATAGAGGAAAAACAAATAGCAGACGCAGTTTTGTTTATCTATAGCAATTGCTGAAATAACATATTTTCTACTCTTATTTTTTATCAATCGTATTTAATCTGTGTTATTTTTTTATACATCATAATTTTTAATCCATTTTATATAATTTTTCATCACCTTTTGTTTGCTGTATACATTTACAATCATCATTTAGTTTATGTTTGTTATTGATGTTCATGAAGAACATGTTAAATAATCTGATTTTTGGTACTTAAATCAGTAACAGGGCAATATCGTACTACGTAAATAAATTAAGACCAGTAACTAAGTTAATTAACTTGTTGTAACACCCTTCTGCAATTAAATTAAATGAAAACATTTTATAATCCATAAACATTCCACAAGAACAAGCTATTATTTATTGTTTGATCAGTTAATGTAACAGTTAAACTGGAACATGCAAAAATCGATTCTTACAGTTGAAAATACATAAACACATAAAATGTTTTTAAAAAATTCTTAAATTTACAAATACAACTATTCTACTGTTTACAAATGCCCAATATTACTTTTATTTTATTTTATATTAAATATTAACACTTTTGTTCTTAAGAACAATACTTAATTGAATTCGATTCTCAGAATTCAATTATTCGTTTTCCTCTATCACGTGCTTGAGCATACGACGGTGGGAAGAGCCCATTCTGCCCTTACATCATCGTATTAAGTCATTCACATGTGAGCATGTTGCATGGCTTCTTCATGTATAATTTTCATTATCGCCATGTTGCATATATCAAGTAGGGTGCTATCGCTACAATAACTATGGGTGAAACTCCTTCAAATCTGTTTTATAAAATCTATTCTATTGCTGTCATCAGCAAAACTTTCAGACACTCACTATAAAACGTAAGAATTTGTTTCTGTTTCCCCTAAAAATATGGACGAGATTTTTCTTAATGAGTATTTTTTAACATGCATAGCTGCAAACTTTTTAAATTTATTCCGTTCTGCACCTTTTTTCAGTTTACTATTCTTCAATATATGGTTACAATGAAAAAAAAATAATAATAATAATCTACAGAAAACGTGGTGTGAAAAAAAGACTTGTCGGTCTAACAACACTGTGGAAAAAAAAATAATATAAAATAAGTTGGCAGATATGGAATTGTTTTTGTACAAACTTTATACATTGTAACAAGTTTTTATAACTAAGAACTGAATACAATGTGTGTAAAAATATACTTTTTATCATTTGTTTTAAATTTCAGTTGTAGTAATAATGTAATTTTATCATTAATGATGAAAAGCAATATTAAATATCGATTTGTGATACTTTTGAACAATTTTTATTTTCAGAAACATTCCAATTTCAGAACTATTTTTTTTAAATTAAAGTTTTTTTCTCAAAAATTAAAGTTTAAATACCTTATTCATAAAAGCATCGTCTCTATATTAACATTTGAATTAATATTTAAATATAAAATCACAATTGTGTAAATGAAACTTAAATATTTGCAGTTTAATGCAGACCAAAATTTCAAATATTTTGTATCTAAAATTAAACTTATTTCCTATACGAAACATTCATACAAATGCATATAAATGAGAATATAAAAGATTAATATAGTAATTGCTGCAATGAATGCAACACTAAAAGTTGTAAAGTTTATCTAACTGATAATAAGTGTGAAAATAAAATTTTGAATAATTAGTCACAAACGAGTTTAAACTGGTGATTTCTTCACATTATAAATATGCATATTTGGAAAGTAGAGAAGATAATTTACGGGTGTCAGTTTAATTTATTAATGTACTAACTAGTTATTAATGTAATTAATGTGTAATTTAATAAACTATTTCTCATTGATTATAGTCTTAATCCGTAATTATTTGGGTATTGGAAATTAATAAGAGATAACTAACTTAAATTTTCCTTGTTAGTGTAGTTATCATATGAGCTCAGGACGTATATAATAAAAAAAAAAAAAAAGAAAAGAAAAGAAAAGGAAATAAAAGAAAATATATAGTAGTTTTAATAATAGTAGAAATATGCAAAAATTTTACTTTATTCTGGATTACTTTTAAAACTCGACTTTTTTTTTTTTTTTTTTTTTTTTTTTTTCACGTCCCTTTTTTGGAGAATAAATTTCTTCAATATTTAACCCTTAACTACACGCGCTGGTGTAAAAAATACACCAGCACAGGGATTATTGCTAGTGCTCCGATACTTTTGTTGTCAACAGTAGTATACATATTTGTTCTTATTTAATTTATTTTCTCTAACAACACATCTTCTCCAAAAGGCATCCTCTGGATGTTCTGTGGATAAGTGTGTTGTTAGGGTTTATTTGATATTTTGGTGGTGTACCAAATACATCACGCGTGTACTTGAGCTAAAATATTATGCGCGTGTAGTTAAAGGTTAAAAAAAAAAAAAAAGAAAAAAAAAAAAAAAAAAAGAAAAGAAAAGAAAAAACTACTTGTTTAAGGTGGTGTAAATACAAGCGAGTACTAATAATTCAAACGAAATAAATTAGTTTTTTTTTTGGCATATCGTATAACACTGTTCGAGTAGATTTGGACTTTATTGATTTGCCCTTTAATTTAAGTTATTTAAATGTAGCATATATGACAAAACCTCTATAATTTGTATTGCTTTCAAATTTTATATTTATTAAGTATCTCAAAAAAAGTACACAAGCTATTGCAATGAAAAATACTTTTTTTCACGCACATAATATTAAAATATTTTATGCTAAATTTATTCTCATTAAAATACTTATATTTCCTATAAATGAAGTTATTTGATATTATTAATTCGTTAGAAGTTTACAAATGGCAGGTTGAAATTTGTCGCCTTGTTAAAATTATTTAATTTTAATTTAATTTTTTTTCTTAATAGTAATAAAAATTATTTTTTGTATTAAATTTACTATTTCTTTAACATTGTACAGGAAAATATTAAAAAATTATGTTTCATCGAATCTAAACAATTTATTTAAAATAAATAGAACACTACGTAACTTAGGCAGAATATAAAAAATCAATATTTTCAAAATAAACTGTAATATGATCTTGTATCGCTCATTTTTCAAGCTAGAAAAAATTAATGAAGTAGCTCAGATGCATTAAACAACCCGACATAGTTATTAAAAAATACAACATATTACACATTTTTTATTAATTCTTCAATAGAAAAACTGTAAGTAATTTTTATTATAAAAGAATCATAAATTTATTAGCCTCTCTTAAATGTGTAAAAAATACATGTTTTATACGTAAAAGCTTTTTTCCTTCTTCAAAAGCGCTTTTTCCCCTTTGTAATTATTAACTGTTTCATTAACTTTGCGCACACAGAATTTACTCGGTGAATATGGCAATGACTTTATCGCTCTGAAATGGCGAAAGAAAAAATAATAATTTATTAGCATTTTTGTACCATATGTTGTTAGTTGCTTCTGGGGGTAGTTAATGAATAGCAAGTGAAGCTATCAGAGTTTTTTTGTTTTGTTTTGTTTTTAAGAACATTAATGCTAAAAGCTTATGATACATATAAGTGTGCAATATGCTAGAAAGTTAATATTAAACCTCAATATATATTTTAGGTATTTATGTTTGAAGTTACATACACAATCTCCTATTATTATTATTATTATTATTATTATTATTATTATTATTATTGTTGTTGTTGTTGTTATTTGTATTTTTTATTGAAAAGCACACTAAGTGATTAAAAAGATATTCTCTTTAAAGAAAATAAAAATATTTTGTAGTTAAAAGGTTTTCTAATAGTTGAAAAATCATAAAATATATTTGATTATGTTAGAGAATTAAAAAAAAAAAAAAAAAAAAAAAAAAAAAAATGTGGCGTCAGCATACTAAAAATCAAAATAACAAAGTTATTTTTTTTTATCCAATTGGATATGCTCTCATTATAATTTAGATGCTAATAAACTGCTTTAAAAAATATGTGGGGAACTTATGAATATACATTTATAATTGCAGACGTAAATTAATATGTACAAAAAAATAAATATTATGAACATTTTGACATAGTAGAAGTATTTTAAATTTCGAAGATATAGAGAAATATGAAATACGTTAAGAAGGTTTAATTTTCAGAAAGAAATAAAGAAAATATTGAGTTTTTAAAAACTGTAGGAATGCATAACATAATATATATTTTATACTTAAATTTAAATAATCTTGTTAATTAATTATTTCAAGTTAATAAAATAAATTAAATGTGATTATTAAATTAATATGCGTGAGTATTCCAAGTTAAATAATAAATTTAATTAATTGCATTTAGCTTAACATTTTTATACCTATATTTCAGCATTTATACCTTTAGATTGAAATTTTAATCGCAAACATTCTTTGAAAATTACGCTTTTATTGTAACACATTCAGTGGATTTTATTTATTTATTATAAATATTCCTGAAGGTTTTCGTGAAAATCCCACTCGTGAAACACTGGAATTTCTCAACTAAATTCCATTTAGCAGAAAAAATATATATTAAATGAATTCAGAAACAATGCCTAAAGATATTTTCATACAATTTTTATCTACCCTTTTCATACTGTGCAGATTTGTTTTTCAGAAGTTTTGCAAGGAAACTGGTATATTGTCGAATATCCTCACAGAATTTAATTATGCATCATTTATTCGATATCACTGCCTTGTTCTCGAAATGATTGATTTATTATTTTCGTTTTAAGTAGCAAATAATTATAATGTTTGTTCTGATCGACAAAATATTTTTAACGTAGAAAACTTAAGAAGCACTTTGGTTATTCCTAATTAAAATACAAAATTGTACATCTTTTAATATTCACAGAAGTATCAAATTTATAATTTAATTTAAATATACATAAAAAGGCAAATTCGCGAACCGAGATATAGTTATGATTTTTATATATATAGACCTTGATTTTGCATCATTAATCTGTGATTTATGGGTTCTTATTAAAACCTCCGGTTTAATTTTTAAATTTTTCATGATAATTAAATTAAATTTAATTCTTATCTAAAAAATACTGTTAATTTATAAATTTAGTAGAAACTTTGAGAATTCCTAGATAAAAATATTTTTAATCTGCTTTGTAATTTTTACCTGTAAATAAAATGTATCGGATTTTCCATAAAAGATAACTTTTGCGATAAAAATTCTTTTATGTAGTATGGATTGGAAATATACATTATACTCAATAGATAAAAAAGATCTACCAGTTTATTATAATTGAAAAAAAAAATTGACATTGGTAATAAAATGACAAATGTATTTTATTATTATTATTAAGTATTTAAAGTCTAAAATTTGTGTCTATTGAAATATGCAAATTATTATTATTATTATTATTGTTGTTGTTGTAAAATTATGATTCATTGTCCTATCATTTAAATTAAATATGATGAAAACAAATCTTCTAATTAAAGGTGATGCTGGTAAGTTGTTTTAAAATGCAAATTTAAATATAATAAAAATTTAGTGTTATTTCAACATGAGAATCTAAAGCATATAATTATAAATCAGATAATTTAAAATTAAACAAACATACTTATCTAATGCTTAGATTAATTTGGACGAAGTTTCATAATTACGTAAATTAAATTAAATTGAAAAAATATATTTTTCTATCGCTGTAAAATTCTGATTTCATTTGCTTAAGTCTATAGTAAAATTCCGATTATCCGTGGCACTGAATGGCAAGGGTTCCACGGATAGTCTAAAAAAGAAGCTGCAGATTAAGTACGAATTATAGAAATATTGTAGCTAAAAAAATTTATTTATTGGGTATAAAAGGGAATACAAACAGTGAGATCTTTCACAGTAACGCAAAAATATTTTAATTTTATGTAATAAAGCATGTAACATAAACAAACAAAAAATTACTAACAATGAAGTGAAGATACACACTGTAGATAATCTGGAGTTTTCATTTATAAAAATAATTTGAAAATTGCATTTTTCTATCTATCATACTGAATGAATTTTATTTATTTATCATATAAAGCCCGGCAGGGGTTGTTTGAACGAGTACTCACGAAACAGAAATTTTCTCAATTGGATGGCATTTTTAGTAGAAAATGTATTTTAATAGATTTCAGAAACAGTGCCTAGAGCGCTATTATTACATATCTTTTTTATTTGTTCTTTAGACTGTAATATTAGTTCCCAGTAGGTTTGCGCGGAAATTGAAATTTTGTGTCATATTGCTACCATATTTATTACTGTATCATCAATTCGACATTAGGTACTCATTCCAGAAATGTTTAAGTTTTCTTTTTATTTCAAGAGATAACTAAATAAAATCTTAATAATTATAACTTTAAAAATTTTTAACAGGGATTTTTTCATGATTCATAATTAAAAAAATTACTTTTTACAATTTACAAAAATTATGCGTAAAAATTTTTGATTGATCGTTCAAAAATGGTCTTTTTTTTTTTTAAGTTTTATTACTATTTGAAGAGTTAATTAAATGTAATTTTGTTGTGATCTACAAAGTAAGTTTTACTTATATAACAAGGGGATTAAATTAAAGATTCCAAACTAAAGCGTAAATTTCCCCCTTTTTTTTTTTTTTTTTTTTTTTTTTTTGTGTGTGTGTGTGTGTGTGTGTGTGTATTAAAAATTTAAGGATCATTTTAAAATCTTTACTGATAAAGCACACACTTAAATAATATAAAATGGAATTCAATATTTGATTATAAATATAAGAAATGATTTAATTTATTGCAGTTTCATACTGGTTGACATAGAAGTTAAAAATATAATAAGTTTAATATTTTATTGCTAGATAGCACTAAAATTCAATGTAAGCCTAAAAATTTCATATGCTAAAATGTATAATATTCTTTTATTTGTAATGTAATCATTACAATATATTTACTATCATTTTTTATAAAAATTATCAAAAGCATAAATTTCCTAACAAGACTTAATGTTTGTTATAAATGATAAATTGAAAATCAAAACATTTGTATATATATATATATATATATATATATATATATATTAATGTATATCAAATCATAAGCTTTCATATTCAGATTAAGTTTACATTAAATTAAATCTAACTATTAGATTAGTTTCATATAAACATACTGAATACATCATTATTGTATTTATAGGTTTACTTAAAACAATAGTTTGTAATTTACCTTAATTTTCTTTTTAGATGCAACACACTGAATTAATTTTATTCATTTATCATATATAGTCCGGAAGGCATTGTGAATCAGTACTCACTAAACGGGAAAATTATGTAGACTGAAAGACATTTTTAGTTAAAAACGGATGTTAATAGAATTCAGAAACAATGCCTAAAGCTGTATTATTACAAATCTTTTTCACTACCTCTTCAGACTGTGAAGATTGGTTTTCATGAATTTTACGAGGAAATTGGAATTTGGGCGAATACCACTATAGAACTAATTTTCATATCATATATCCATTATCAGTGGCTTGTTTTTGAAATAATGAATTTAAATTGTGATCTCAAGTGCTAATTAAATAAAACTTTTTGTTCCTGAATATTTTTAATTTATTGAAATTATGAAATACTTTGTGAATTTATAATCTCAAAGTGCAAATTTATAATGGTTGTTATATTTGCATGATTTAGAAACTGTAAATTTTTGTAAAATGATAATAATAATAATATTTATGTATGTGTAGAACGGATTGCTTATCTATAATAAGCACAAAATACCTATGTATTAAAAATTTTCTTTTTCCTTTTTTTTTTTTTTTTTTTTTTTTTTTTTTTTTTGTTCTAATAATATTTCTATAACTTTGATTTAACGTAACTTCTTTTTTAAAACTTATTTAATAGATTTATTATTATTATTATTATTATTCACGAGATTTTACCAACGTTTACACTTATAAGCGGTTGGATTCCTTAGGAGAATTTTCAGATCTATAAAAGTGTATATCGAGAAATATATCGAGAGTTTTATGAAATATTGTCGAAAATTATAACAATTCTACATTACATCCATGATTTTATACGCAGACGTCAACGTAAAATTAAAAATTTTCATCATGTATCACGATGCAAAACATGTAATAGAAAATATTGTATTTATTGCTGTGCAAAATTAATTTTTTTTTATTTAATATGTTTTAAAGGTAATTTTAAATTATTTATGCTCAATTCAAGATATGACCTCGACATGATTTTGAGTATTATGCAGCGTCGAAGCACTTGTGTCTAATCCATAGAAACTTCCTCTGTATAATAAGGTGAGATGATAACGAACTGAAGATATCAGTAATTGATTTGTCTACCAGAAGAGGAATAACAATAAATAAATAAGTAAATAAATAAATAAAGTTAAACAATAAAATACATACATAAAAATAAAAGATAATAAAAAATAAATAAATGAGCTCATAATAAATGATAATTCAAAGTGTTAGAGGAAATTATTTTTATATACAATGTAATTGAGTTATAACTTTCATAACAAACAACCGTATGCAATGGGAGTATCGAATTCGGTCGAAAAAAATTCGATTTTTCAATTAATTTACATGTTCTAAGATCTCCTGAGTTCAAAAAATTGGTTTTAAGAATTGGTGAGTGTGTATGTGTGTGGGGAATTTTCTGACTATCATATCTCCGAAACTAACAATGATAGAACGGAGAAACTTCAGGATTGAGACAGGACTGGTCTCAGAATAACTAGTCCAGCTTTTGGAGAAAATTGGAAAAACAAAAGTGGGACATTCGAAATCGGAAGTGTGACTGTTAGTCAATATCTCAAAGACGGATTTAGTGATTTACATTAATTTGCCGTAAAAACACTGTATCATATGTGCTTTTCCATGTATTAATTGGTATGTTTAGGAAAATTGATAGGCGTTCTCTATACGTAGGTCAATCTGAGCTCTCGTAAGTGAACACCTTTAAAAACGACCATACGGATTTTTTTTTTCGCCATATTAACCTCTTTTAGACACCCTTTCGTATGTAGTTCTTGCTTTCGGTCAACAATTGAGTTTGCCAAGATTTGTAAAAATCGGTATTTCAAAATGATCTTTAAGGATTTTCTTGAAAATTGCTTCATAAATCCCTTTTTAGATATCGTTTCGGCTATATTACGTGAATAACACGGGAAAATTGATATCTTGATTAGGTAGGACAGTTAGAGATCATGGAAATAGGTGTTTATGAAAATGATTCTGTCTTTTTTTTTTCCTCTGCTTGGAAAATTGTGGTGTTTATGTTTTTAGTTCAATTTTATGCCTTCTGACCGCATTATCGCCAAAAAGTGCATATTATATGTGTAATGTGGTTAATGGAAGTTACACGTCATATATACTTTTTTTCTATTAATATAAAGTAGATTATTTTAATAATCATATCATACTGCTGAAATTTAATGATTTATTACACTAACATTTAATCAGTAAATATATGAACATTTGTGAAAAAGAATCTATCTGCATTTACTTAAAAACTTTTTTTTTTTTTCTTTTTTTAATGTGTGTGTGAAATATGTGCATTTTGCGAGAAAACATTAATTTCAGTTGCAAATAAGTTTACATTTGTATAAACATAAGGTCTGCGACATGCATAAAAAAATATTTTAAATTTATATATAACTGGTATTTTAAGTAATGCACGTACCTAAATTGTTAAGAGGTTTAAAAATCGAATACTTTGAAACATTTGAAAGACGTTCAATAAATATGTTTCGTCTATTACGGGAATAATAAATAAATACTATTTAAAAGCATTTTAAGTGTCATTTTTGAAATGATAGGTATTAAATATAATACCCATTTTAATATTATTATGCAGTTAATGGGGTCCGAGATACGAAAATTGAAAAAAAAAATGATTTTTTTTTATTTCTTAAAAGAAAAATAAATAAATAAATAAATAAAAACTTCACACTTTTCTGAATCGAATGCCCCAAACCGACAAGTAGTTGAGAAGATATAGCATTGTTTGTATTGTTATTATTATTATTATTATTATTATTGCTATTTTTCTAATTCTTGGAAACAGGATTTAACTTGACAAATAAGCTAAAGTGTTTAAAAAGTATTTCAGTGTTTTCTTTTCTTCCTGTTTTTTAGTTAGTGTGAGTGTGGAAGGGGGGGGGGGAATTCCCAGTTAACACATAACGTTCTTTAATGTTGTTATAACCGATTTCTTACTGTTCAGACTTATTTTCAACGCTATAACAACGTAATGTGCTACCTGGGTTATACATTTCATTACTTTGCAAAAACTAAAATATAAAATTAAGCATTTTACAAAATGCAGATTAAAACTTGGTTGTAAATATTGAACGTCAATTTACTTCTATATCTATTACACTATCATTTGCCTGTGTAGAAAGGAATATTGGATAAAATTATTATATTCTATTTGATGCAGCATTAAATATATCATCAAATTTTATTAATTTGAAATTTAAAACTGCCATATTAACTTTGTATATATTAAAATATATGATAAACAAGCGTATACTTCATAAATATGTCTGTTTTGAAGTAGATTTTTTTAAAGCCGAATTCCTAAACTTATGTGCAAAATTTCAGCCATTTATCTCAGAATGGAATTTTTCATGATTTATAAAATTTAAAACGTTATTCCTAAAATTCCTTTTGAGATACATGACTGAAATATTCCACGTAAGTTCTTCAGTGTATTTTTAATAAATTGACTTCAGGAGTTTTAATCAGGAGCAAATTTGTTTTTGGTAATCAATGTCAAGCTAAAAGTTATACATGAAATAAATACTTTTTTCAAAATAAAATTAATACTTAAAAAAATTATTATTATAATCAGAAATCCTGAAGACAAATTAAAGATAGATGTTTTTCTGTATATAAGAGTGAAAATTATTTGTAAATTGAACCATTAGTTCATGAGATATAACACATTTAAAATTTATCAAAAATTTAAAATTTATTTATTTATTTATTTATTTATTTATTTTTTAAGATTATTTCTTGCTCAAATTCACTGTCAAATAAGCTTCAATTTCAGAAAAAATAATTACTGCAACTCATCAATATATAAATTAAAAAAAAAAAAAAATAGTGTCCCCGATCCCCTTAACAGAGAAATTATAACAAGCCTGTATGTTGTATTTTATGAATAACAGAAGATTGATAGAAAATGAATCGGGAATTTTTTAGGTAAACAATCGTTTTAGTTTATAGGAATTGTAGAGCTATATGATTATTTGTAAAATAATAATAATAATAAAAATAAATAAATAAATAATATATATATATATATATTATTGCATGACATAATTACTAAATACCACTTTTATTAAACGATTTTGAAAATAAGGAAGATGTCCAATTTAAAATTAGTAGTGGATGGTCGCTGCCTGATCTGAACACTAATACAGATCAAATTCTTATATCAATGACGTTTTTTTTTTTTTTTTTAATTCTCTCAATTGATCAAAATTTCATATTTCCATATAAATGTAATTTCATGAAAAATTAAACGATAGTTTTCGAAAAATTATTTATTATTATTTAATTAAAAGCATTATTAAAAAAAGTATTTATTTGAAAAATAATCCTTTTAAATATAATTATTAAATAAATTATGTATAAATTATATATATTATATAATTTGATAATCCTTTTAAATATATCTAGATAGTATTATACATTTAGTTTTTATTTAAAAAGTGAAAGGAATGAATAATTTATGTACCTACTTTTGCTATAATTTTAGCTTTTTTTTTTTTTTTTTTTTTTTTTTTTTTTTTTTTTTTTTTATCTAAGCAGTTTTAATACTGATGTATTTAAATACATTTTAGAATATATTTATATGCTAAATATATAAATATAATTTTAAAAGCAAAAATAATTATGACTCATTTAAATGATTTTATTGTTAAGGTATAGTATAAATTTTCGTAATATGTATAATTTGTTTTGAAACATAACTGGTTTTGTATTTTACCCATTAACAAAACGCATTTTACATTTTTAGTAAAATGTAAAAAGAATTTATAAAGTTCCATTTATATTCACTGTATATATGTATATTATGAATTAAACTAAAGTGTAAATTTCATGATTTTTTTATTATGTTGCATGAACTTCCATTATTCAGAAAATTGATGAGTGATAATAATCTTTTGCAATTTCCATTAAAATAGTTAACTATTTTTCATTTAATGTTTAGTGATTTATTTTAAGATATAATTTAAACGCAAACAGTTTATAAGATAAAAGTAATTGCTGATATTATACGATTTTTGTGTATCATTATAATGAAATTGTCATTATCTTTCACGCAACTTATGTAGAGAAATAATGATTGAAAGCTTTTATGTTCTAAAAGTTCCATAAGTGCCGTGAGTGAAAAATTAAAGAGAGATTAACACCATTAAGATTTATTATATGCTAATTTAACAACACCCATTAGAAGATAACAGCAGTTTAAGTTTGTTTCTTCTGGTTAAAATAACTTTATTGGTCAATCGATTTATATAAAACAGACTTTTGCCGAAAATAACATTAATTAAAATGAACTTTATCAGATAATTCTGATAAGTATCACAAACAAACAGAGTTCGTTAATAACATTTACGTCATTTAAACATTTGAATTAATGGTGCCATTTATTTATTCTTCTTTTTCGTTGTCTACTCCATTTATTATCTATACATGCAGTTGTGTTCAATTAAAGACTTGTGAAAATTATCAAATAAAATACTAGGATTTTGTACTTAAAATGTACATAAAATTTGAATATCACTGATATAGTTTTCTTAATATATATTTTGTTTAAAATAGCTGTTTCAACTGCTTATGTACCAATATTTCAGAAGTTTTGAAAGGTTAATTTTCACCAGTACGTTATTTTCGTTAAACATATCGTAATATTATAAATTAATTTATACTCATTCAGAAAAACAGTTTATAAAGCTTATTGTTAAACATATAATGAGTTGTTAATAGCAAAATACGTGTGAATACACATATTGTAAATAAAGTCAGTCTGTTATTTTTTACTTAATGGTCTAATATTGCGAAAAATTGTAGCTTAGTACTGTTAAATTATGGAAGATATTGTTTTCACTTTTTTACACAGATAGTTGTGAGAGAATCGTCTATATACATATCAAGCCAATTCATCATCAAACAGTTTTATTCAAGTTTATGAAATAGAGATTTACTTAACTCAGGAGGTCGATAAAATATGTTAACAGAACTATAGAACTTTTGCGTTAGGGGTAATTTTAATGTTTCCTAATAAACAACATAAACAAAGCATAAACAAAAAAATTTTACGTTGGATTTTCAGTCACCCTATATGTATATATATATATATATATATATATATATATATATATATATGTATATGTATATATACAGGGGAAATAATTATTTTAAAAGATTTAGTTTTAAAAAAGGCCGCAAAGTATACTAGTGATTTTATTTTAAATAAAATCTTTTAAATAAAAATAAATACAAATTTTTCAAAAAAAAAAAAAACCTCGCATTATTTTAAAATAAATGTTCAATCTTTATATATACGTTTATAATAGTTTTACGTTTTAGAATTTATATATATATATATATATATATATAAGGACGCATACCTAGTAATATAGAAAAATTATTTCATAAATAACGAATTTAATTCAATGCTTGAAATCTTTTATATATTAAGCTTAACGTTTTTGATTAGTTTTCAATCATGTGCGATAATTATAAATCACTATACACTGAGTTGTTGTTATGTAATCTTATATCACAGACCATAGCCGTAATAAAAATATATATATATTCTTAATTATTATTACGCCTTCTGTATATAATTATTTTACTAACAAATATAATATATATATAGGTACATAATAGTTACATTCCCGTTATATAATCAAACATGTATTAATTTTCACTGAAAGGTGCAAAAAGAATAAAGTATCCTTAACATTTTAACTATGTACTTCACACTGAAATTAACACACGAAATTTGCTAAAGTGTTACACAATTATAAGTAATAAAATTTCTATTCAGGGTCTTTTCTGTATTGGATGCTTTAAAATGATTCATATTAAATAATTTATTAAATTTTAAATCCTCACATAAAGCTTTGTGTATTTTAAACTTCAAAAATTATTGAAAAAATGCACAGCAGAAATTTTATTAAATTGAAATTGTGGAGATAAAAAAAAAAAAAAAAAAAAAAAAAAAAAAAGAAGAAGAAGTCTTAACCAATACATAAAGCGATTGCAAAAATCAGATAGATTATCTTTCATATTCAAATAATATTGTTAAAACTACTGTATCAAAATAATATATTTAGAAGGAAATTGCATAAAAACAAAATAAGACTAGTATGTTGTGGCCACCACATGACTTTCTTCTATATTTTCCTATAAAAATTTACCCAGTAAAAATAATTAATAAAATTATTATTAAAAAAAAATTTTTTTCCATGATAATGCAGACGATTTCCATATTAGATAAGTAGCATAACACTAAATATCTAAAAAAAAAGTTAATGTTATTGTCAATATTACATAATAATAAAAAAATAAATAAATAAATAAAAAAAAAATTGTTAAAAATGAAAAAATTGATAACTTTATTTTAAATTTATCGCAGATCGATGGTTCAACCATTCGTTTTAAAGGTATTGGCGAGCTTCTTTGAAAGATACCCATCATGAAAATTTACTTCCCTCGAGGTGGGAGGCGAGGCTCCTACACATACCAAAAAGTTTTCCCACTTGACTATCTCTATTATAAATAATTCTTGTAAATTTCATAATGATTATTAAAAAATAATTCTCTTTATGCACATTTATACAAAATTTTGTCCTATACCACCATGTTAAAAATTTAGAAAAAGCGGGATGGCAACGCAACCTGTAAGACAATTTTCCAAAAGTTGATAGGCACTCATTCATGTCAATATGGAACTAAACAGCAATTTGTATGAAATTCTGTGCAGTAGTTCCTGAGATACAGTTGCCACAAAATTTTGTCACACACACACAGACTGGCTGGCTGACAGACAGACAGATATATTCTAAAAAGGGTCAAATCGTGTTCTACAGCTCTCTAAACTTGTAAATCGATCAAAAACCCGAGGTCGAAAATTTTTACGAATTCAATACTTTCTTCTATTCAATATAGAACAAAGTAAATATAGTACATTATTAAAATTTTTATAAGTGGATAGCATTGTAATCAGAATTACGTACTTCATTTTTTATGGATAATTTCCGAACAAAAAAAATATATATATATATTATCTATCAAGTTTAGAAATAATTGGATTTATTATTTCCGTTTGTATAATTCAAACGAAATATGCAATATAATATATATTACATAACCTTTAAATAAGAGCCATAGCTTAGGTTAATTTTTGCGTTAAATAATTTGGAGAAAAATTGCATTCTACGCATTCTATCTCTATTAGCACGCATTCTATCTATATTAGTTAATAAAAAATTTAATTATATTTTTAATATTAAGGGTCCGCTTCACTCACCGCCGCCGGAACCTAAAGCTAATGATATTCTATGGGAATTTTTTTTTTTACAAATAACTTATTAACTAATACTTATTTTTTAATTCTATTTTCACATTCTGAAAATTCCTAAGTGTTAAATTGACGGACCTTTTTTTTAAAAAATTATTTTCTTATATATATATATATATATATATATATATATATATATATTTTTTTTTTTTTTTTTTTTTTTTTTTGAAGCTACGAAATACGAATTTTCAATATGTGAATTTTTTTCATTTTGAAATTTCAAAATTAAATATTAAAAATTAAAAAAAAAATACATTTTTAAAAAAGGTCCGTCAATTTAACAACTAGGAATTTTCTGACTGTGAAAACGGAATTAAAAAATATGTATTAGTTAATAAGTTATTTGCAAAGAAATTTTCCCCATAAAATAACATTGGCTCGGGCATCCGGCGACGGTAAGTGAAGAGGGCCGTTAAACACTTATGATTTTTTTCCCTAATGGTCTTTAATGATGCATACTTCTAAAATTCTAATATTTGAATATACATCATTGGCAAAATATATATTTGCATTATTTCAGAATGACCTTTCATGATGCATATTCTTAAATGTTTATGCGTCAATATATAAATTTTACAAAACATACATCTGTATGATTTCAATTAATTTGTAATTATGCACATATAATTATAAATTAATTGAAGTCACAGAAATGTATGTATTGAAAATGATATATATTCAAACATAAATATTTCAGATGCATTAAATGAAGTAATATAAGTTAATATATTTATTTTAAGAATTTTACTTTTTATTATATCTGTATATATAGGAAGTATTTGGCTGCAATATATTGTTGAAAATAAAGATAAATTTCATGAAACTGCATATGATTTTAAAAGGAAATTTTGACTAAAGATATAGAAAATATATGGTTGATACTTTTTGTTATATTTTGCTTTTCGTATTTTATATATAATGCCGGTTTAAAAAATAATAATAAATGAAACTCGATCGGCAAAGTTTTTTGACAAGAAACAGAAGTCCATTGTTTTGCATTTTTATTATTTATATTCTTATCTGAGAGCTTCTCACAAAATCTTTTGTAGATATTTTTTACTCTGCAGATATTATGAATAATAAACTACTCAAAACCGAATTTTTGAAAAGAAGTTTTAAAATCGACTTAAAATGCATTAGCATTTTTTAAATATATTGAATGCATGCATAAGTGATTAGATGCATTTCATATTTGTTGGGAGTTTTTTGGTTCATCTGACAGAACCTGCCGAATTCCTTCTAATACGTAAGGTACTACGACATACTTAAGATTTTACTCTTAAACCTTGTTTTAGAAAAAATAAAATAAATAAAAAAAATTAAAAAATTAAAAAAACCTAATATGCGATTTTAAGAGAAGCAACAATAAAATATTCGATCATGGTATCTATTAAAATAATGTCATATTAATTTTTCTCGAAAAAAAAAAAAAAAAGATTTTTTTTTTTTTTTTTTATGTTCTAAATTTCTACTGCAATTAAGATTTAACATATGTAGGGCTTAATTTAAAGGTCTAATTATATCGAAAAATATAGAATCGAATTAATAAATTTTAGAATGAGTACTTTTAGAATATAATATCTGTTCTTTTTTCTTCTTTTTTATGTCTTTTTGTGTTTGAAAAAGTCGTGAAACGAACTTTTTTTTTGTAAAATTTTGATCTATTATAAATTTTTGTAACACAAAGCATCGAATTAACATTTTTCTATGTAATGCAAATTTAAATCGGATTAGTAGTTAAAAAAAAAAAAAAAAAAAAAAAAAAAAAAAAATACACAGTCGACAGCAAAAGTATCCGAACACTAGCTAAAGTTCCTATATAAAAAAGTACACTTAATACAGTTTTGTTAAACATATTCTTGTTGAATCCTGTTTTCAGTCAGTCTAAGAACATGATTCGACAAGGTTTTATGCAACAAAACAGTATTAAGTGTACTTTTTTTACATAGGAACTTTTGCTAGTGCTCGGATGCTTTTGCTGCCGACTCTAAGTATATTTTCACAAAATAAAAGGGAAAAAAAAAACAAAAAAAAAACAGAGAAATATTTTATAGTGATAACTCTCATATGTAGATTTGATTTCACACAATTGGTAGTTTTGCATTCACTGAAACCCTTGTCAATGCCATGCTATTGAAATTTTACTTGATTTTCTATCATTCACATTAAAGTTTGAATATATATATATATATATATACTGATTACTGGTTACCTGAAACGTGATAATGCTGAAAATCGTTACATTCAGAGTCTACTCGTATTATAAATTACATAATTTATTACATTGTTTCGCTGACAGATGGCAATACTGCTATATTTTGACTCTTATATCGTAAGAAATTTAAGTGCATGCTTATGGAAATTAGTTACTGCGTTGTGTATGGTTTTGTAGCAACATATGAATATATAGAATATTTTATGGTTATATAGTCTCATTAATCTGTTTATTTAATAGTTATATTAATTAATTTAATAGTTAATTAATAATTAATTTATATTTAATAGTATATTATTTTTATTTTTATTCATATAGATACATTTTTAGGGATTATTGCTTTGTTTTTATAAAAACTTGAAGGAGGTTTAGTTCTACATTTAGTTAAAATTATTATTAATATGTTAATTTTATTTCATTACATCATTTGATATTTCTATTTTGCTAATAGAATGGTCTTTTCTTAGTTTCGGGAAGCTTGAGGAAGAGTACATGTCGTACACCTGGCTAAACCTCACAATGTATTCGCAAGTGAAAAGCATGCTAATATTTCGAAACTAAAAATTCATTCCTTATTTAATGTTTTTTTAAATTTTCGATAATTTATAATTAAGTATTTATGACAATATTATATGTATATATATATACATATATAATGTGCTATGTAAAACCGCCACCGGTAGTGTTATAAGAATTGCTAAATTACATAAGTTACCAAATAAGTTTCTAAATGGGTTTTTCAGAATTAAATTCTATTATTTATAATTATGTAAATTTTAAATTTACAATAGTTAAAAAAATTTTCGTAGTAATTACTCTGTTAATAAAATATATTAATCTTTCAATTAAAAAAAAAAAAAGATAAACATACAAATTATTATGAAACGTTCATTGAAAAAAAAAAAAAAATCGCAAACTAATTTTAGATAATGTTACATATTATTTGACAATAGCGCATGCAATTATTTTTTTAAGTTAAATAATTTAAATAATTAACATAGTTTTGAAGTGTTTTGCTTGTTCTTATTCAAGACAGTAAAATAAACCGAAAATATACATTTTTATCGCCTCATAAACCAAATGTGTTGGTTATATTATATGATAAAAAGGGCGTCAATAGATAAATTTGATCTTTTCTTTAGAGTATTTTCTTTTAGCATGGGAACTAAAGCGTTTTTTTTTTCTTGAGATCTTCACATATAACAATAGAAGATGTGTGTGTATATATGTCCCTCGCTTTGTAGCTACTGAATTTTTGCAAATTGGACTGTCCTGAAGCATTTCGAAGTATGATTTCTGAATTTGTTAGTAGTTTTTTTTTTAATTATTATTATTATTTTAAAATATATAAATTTATGAAACGATCGATTATAGAGATAGAAACGTAAATGTAATATGTCACTGCGTGGCAAAATAGCTGATTTGTTTAGTGCATCATACTAAAAATGTGAGCGTCATGGCGCCGAGCCTCCAAGAGACATGCGCTACTTTTTGAGGATAATTAATAGAAAATATGTCAGTTGATAAAAGAAAATCTTTCATTGTTTTCACAGTACACTAAACCGTATGGTTGAGGAAAAAGTGGAAAAAAAAAATAATAATAAACTTAGTGATGTGTTGGTTGAAGATGCGTGTGTTTGTGCGTGCGTCGAATTGCAGGCTGTTCAGAGAACTACAGAATACCGTATGAAGGTCCGTTTTGATCTCTTCTCATGCACTTGGAAGCCCGGTTCCAAAAAATTTACTTAATTTTAATTAATTAAAATTTTTGCAGGGAGGAAGAATGTCTGGTGTTGCTATGTGTTGTAATAGACTGAACTTGTCAGAGGAAAGTCTCTCCAAAGACGTAGTTCTTGAACAGATGCAGTGTCATTTATCGTCAAGATAGAATGTAAATTAACATGTTCGGTTACGACGCAAATGCACACACAGGGAAACAAAGTAAGGTTTTCAGAAAATTTCATTGAATATTTGTATTATTTTGTTTCTTTTTTATTTATAAAGGGATTTAAAATATATTAATAAATGTTTTATGAAAATTAATTTTAAGATAGTGACTCGCATAGCACGCAAAGCCTGCCAGTATAAAATAAAATATTTTCTATTTAATTGACAGTAATTTTTACTTTTGTAATCTGTTTATCTATCTATATTTATATATATACATATATATATTGTTAACTAATTTCATACAAATTCATTTCCGAATATTAAGGTTGTGAAAATGCTATAATATTTTTAAATACTTAATGCTTTTAAATGCTTTAATATTTTTAAATATTGTTCCTGTATATGTACATTTAAAGGAAAACCAAACACATATTTGCAACTCTTTCTTATAAGCAGATTGTAAAGAACTATACATTCTATAAAATCTTTTTGTAAAAAAATAGAACCGACTCCAAAACGCAACTCCTATTCAAACAACTAAAAAAAAAAAAAAAAAAAAGGTATGAAATGAAACTGTAAATTGAGCCTCAAAGTATAAAATAATTTCCTTCGCCAAACAACCTATAACACTACAATTAATCATAACTTTTGAAATCGGCGCAAAATTAAATAAAATTTAATTAGTTTTTAAAGGTTTGTTTTTAGGTCGGTAGCAACAAATGCTGTTGTCTCGAATGATCCATTTTCATGTTTCCTTTATTATTTTATCACTGTAAACAATTGGTCCATAAGTAGCATCTACATAGAACAGTGAACATCCTTCACAATGCGGTATTTATTTTTCTACGAAGTTAGAGTTTCCTTTGCAAATTTGCTATAAGTTTGATAACTATCATCCTTGGTGGCTTTTGGATTTGGCGATAAAAACGTAATGCAAAAATATACGCGCAAGATGTATATTTTCATAATATATATAGTACGAAGTATTGTTTCATATTCTTGATTACTCTCTTAATATACCTTATCAAAATAATCATGATATCCCCAAGAAATTAACTATGTTTGCCAGATAATTTTGCGATTTTTCTTTCACAAAGGACGTCAGATACCAGCATCTACGCCAACTTTTACTGCTTTCGAAAACTTATTTCATTTCTTGAATCAAAGTAGTTTTCGACTGCGTTTTGTAGGTGATAATGGGAGATGTGTATTTTGAGTAGGATTTTATTTTAAAATAGAATAAAGGTATCAATTTTTATTTAATTTTGCGCCGACTTCAAAAGTTATGAATAATTGTAGTATTATAGGATGTTTGGCGAAGGAAATTATTTTATACTTTTAGGCGCATTTTACAGCTTCATTTCATACCATTTTTTTTTTTAGTTGTTTGAATAGTAGTTGCGTTTTGGGGTCGGTTCTATTTTTTTACAAAAATATTTTATTTTTCTCTTTTCAGTGAAAACTTATTCATATAGCAGAACATTAGAAGACGTTCGACGGCAGTGTCAGAAATCACAACTTCCAAGAAAAGTGATATAACTCAAAAAAAGGTTTGTGTCACTAAAAAACATGAAATGCACCCAATGTGAACAAAAAAGTTACATGTCCATCTATAAAGTTATCCACTCGAGAGAGAAGTGTGCCAGTTTTATTCTAGTCAAGTTATTTTTAAGTTGATTTTTCTCAAATGCTGCATTTTTAAGTTGTGTCACTTTTCTTGCCTTTATCGGATATGAGCAAAAAACTATATATTGAATGAACACATATTAAATTTAAAAGTCTTTAGAAATGTAAAGAACAGATACGCTGTATTCGTAACAAAAAATTCTGTTAGGCATCTATATTAAAATTTACGGTGAATACGTGTCACCCGCTGCGCTGGAAATTACTCAGCGTAAAGTTAAAAAAAAAAAGAGCAAAATATGTATTGCAGCTGACGAACAGAAGTTTCAACATCGATACTTACATTCTGCTTTTACCATTGTAGCTGCATGCGTTCAGCAGTTAGAGAGAGAACAGACTTTTGTGAGTATCCTGTAATTTGTTTATACCTTAATGAAATGATAAGGAAACCTATTTCAGACCAAGACCTTTACAATAAAACAAAAAATATCAAAATTGGGTCATCCGTTCAGAAGTTATGAGCTAACAAACAAAAACAAAAACAAATAAAACCTACGTTTTGAATTGAGAACCTTCTCCTTTTTGAAGTCTGTTAATTAGAGCATCTCTTACGAAGTTATAAGCTTACAAACACCAACAACAACACATGGCTCGAATTAAAAACACCCTTCTGAAATTGGTTGAAAACGACTTTGTGCTAAACGATGGGACTGCTTACAATAACAGTACTTTGAACCACAGAGTATACGTGTCATCCGCTACGTTGCAAAGTGTGCAACGTAGTTCAAGTGTGCACAGTGTAGGAAATATCGAACAAACAAGTGCACGTTTTAAGCGTTCTATTTTTAGCAATAATGTCTAAAAACTGTCTTTTCGTAGTAAATCGATGATGTCCTACAACTTCATAATTAACTTTTCTCCCATCTTGAACCGTTTTTGATATAGGAGCGCTGATTCCGCTGTTTTTCACCAGATGGCGCTTTATTTTCTTTAGATTGTAAAGATATTACAATGGGACCTACTTCAGACCAAGATCTTTACAATAAAACAAAAAGTATCAAGTAACCGCATTTTGAACTATATAGCGTATGTTTCACCAGCTACGCTACAACGTGTGCAATGAAGCTCAAATGTGCATAGTAAATTGCGAACAAACAAATGCACGTTTTTAGCATTGTATTTTTAGCACCAATGTCTAAACTATCTTTTTGTACTAAATCGATGATGCTCTGCAATTTTATAATTCACTTTTTCCCCCTGCCTTGAACCGCTTCCGAGATAGGAATGCTAGCATGATTGTCTAAACTATCTTTTTGTACTAAATCAGTGATACTATTCAACTTTGTAATTCACTTTTTTCTCTAGAACCGTTTTCGAGATAGGAACATTAACTCCGCTATTTTCACACAGGTGGCGCTGCAAGCGGTTTAACCTTGTACTGCATGGCCACTTTGCTATACTTACATCCCATTTCTATTACTATAGCTGCAGCCGTTTAGCTGTTAAAAGAGTTGGGACTGATTTTTTTGGGCCCCTTGTATTTTCTTTAGATCATAAAGATAATACAATGAGACCTATTTCAGACCAATACATTTTCAACAAAACAAAAAGTATCAAAATCGGAGCATCCGTTCAGAAGTTATGAGCTAACAAACATTAAAAAAAAAAAAAAAAAAAAAAAAAAAAAACATACGGTTTGAATTGAGAACTTTCCTTCTTTTTTGAAGTCGGTGAATAAAAATACATTAATAAATGAATAATTCTAAACGATAATCTACAATATTTTATTATTATTAATTTTTTAAATATTATTTTTATTATTTTGTGACACGTAAAAAAAAAAAAAAAAAAAAAAAGTATATATATATATACTAGGCTTAATATTTTGTATAAAACTTTTTTTTTTTTTTATTCATTTATTTATGTTTATTTATTTATCAATAAATAAAAATTATCTGAAATATCAACAATGCTGATCTTCATGTAAAACGATTAATTTTTCTAAAATAGTTCATTATTTTATTTAATTTCGTATTACTCATTATTTAAAATAATTTACTCAATCAATACTTCATATGAAATAATTAATATGTTTAACATGATTTTGCAAAGATTGATTTTCTCTCAACCAAGAATGTTAAAATATCGAGAATAAACTTTTACACTATTTCATAAATCAAATGTGATGGTTATATCATATGTTGAAAAAGACGTTGATGGATAAAGTTCCATATACTCTTCAGAGTATTTTATTTCTACATGGAAACTAAAACCTTTTTTTTTTTTTTTTCATGAGATATCAGATAATATTTTATGATAAATTTAAGGAACGTGAGCAATATTTGTTTATGTTCGTTTATATTTTTACATATTCAATTTTAATTGACTAATTTAGTTAAACTCAAATTTCGTTTATTTAGGTAATGGAAACAGCCTTTTAAATAAGTGTATTTCAAATATTCCTTCTATATTTTCAACATACTTATTTTCTAAATATTTCCTAATTGAATATAATGTTGTTTTCATAATACGATTGTAAAAACTATGAAATTCCATATAACTATTAATAATATGAATTACCAACACTTTATTTACTTAAAATAATAGGATGTATATACATAATTATATTAATATACATACATTCTGTCATCTTATATATACAAGGTAAACTAAAAGTCTTGTCCTGATTATAAGTATTCATTTTGCTCAAATTATTATAATTAGACATATGTTTGTTTGTATATTATGTTGAAAGTACTATTACGTGACAAAAAATAACTTGGACGAAGTTTCAAACCAAATATCTGTAACTACCACTATCGCAAACTCATTTTGGAAGATGTTGTCTTACCTTGGTCGCAAAAGTTCTTTTGAAACAAAAGATGGACCTTCCAACAGGATTCCGCACCTGCACAAAGAGCTAAAGGCACTGAAGATTGGTGCAAAATAAATTTTCCTGAATTCATTGGAGCTCATGATAGGGCACCGTATTCCCCAGATTGGAACCCAATGGATTATTCTGTTTGGTCCATCTTGGAGACAAAGGTGTGTGCTAAACCTCATAAAACTTTGGCATCCCTAAAGGAATTATTATACAAGGAATAGGATAAAATATCAGTAAGCGAGTTACGGGCCCATAGCCGAAAATTTTGTGACACGTTTAAAGCTCTGTATTAAGGCTAAAGGTAGCCACTTTGAAAATTTGTAAATATAATAGACAAAATAATGTGTTCATATTTATTGAAGTTTGGTCGTAATATTTTCATTAGCATTAAAGTTATAATGTATCATGTGTGTCGAAGTTATTTCTTGTCACCCTGTATAATTTTTTTAATAAGACAATTTATATCAGTAAATTTCAGCGTATGCCCCCTTGGAAGTTCGGAGAATGTCTTCGCTGTATTCCAGTTCTTGCCAAGTGTTCTTTCTCATGTCTTCAGTTACAGGACTTACAACAACTTGTATTCGAGCCTTCAGTTCTTTGTTGTCATCAATTGGTTGGGAAAAACTCTGTCCCTGATGTAGCCCGAAAAGAAAATACCATGAAGTTTAATATTTGGAGAGCACGGAGGCCAGGGTGTTGGTCCATCCCTTCCAGCATACAGTCAAAGACTTTTATGAAGAATTCTCACCAAATATGCTTGCGGTATTTGAAGTTCATGTGATGCTTGACGAGTTGATTTAGTAGGAGAATGTTGAGACGATTGCGAACGCGATGTTAGTTGCATTTATCACACCAGGCCTGCCATTTCTGGGAAGATTGATAAAGCTGCCTGTTTTTTTTTTTTTTTTTTTTTTTTTTTAGTTTTTTTTTTAACCGCTAAATATCCGCTTGGCTCACTCTTGGAAGAAGGACTCGACACATATACTCTTATATTTCACAAAATAACTACTGAAGCTGTTCTATCCAATAATACAAAAGTTATGTTATTATATTAAACGGTTATTTTGTAATGAATTTTCATAACCAAAGCATGAAGAACTTTGGTTCACCCTGTATATATATGTATGTATGTATATATGCATGTATATTTCATTCCATTTAACATAAATTATTACTTTTTAATTATGCATTGTAAAATATCTTAAAAAATTCCTATTATTATTAATTATCATTTAATAACCATTATATGGCTATTATATTAATCTTGTATGCTCAGTTGCTAAATTTGGAAAATTGTCTGTGATTTCGAAGAACTAAATAATAATATTACTACTAATTATTTCTAATCAAAAAGAAGAATTAAATACTGTTTATTGTTAATTGACATAATAAACAATAAACGTTTGTGAAAATTAAAAGCAATCTATATAATATTTCTCTGACGTGGACCAGTTACACTTCATTTTTGTCGAAACGATACGATAGTAGTGAAATTAATAAAATACGCGAGGATACAGAATAATATTTAAAAATGAACAATATTTAAGCTCGCGGATTCAGCTCAATTAACAAATAAAAAAAATGACGACATGATGACAATATTTTATGGAAAAATGTATTTTTAAAAAAAGCTTCTTCAGAATCTTTGCAAGCGTCATTTTAAACCTAGTAATATTCTAAAGATATATATACAGAAAATGAATTAATATCATACATTGACTAAAAAACGCAATCATAAAATATATAATCAAATTATTATTATTTTTTTTTTTAACAAAAGTTTATGCAAAAATAAGTAAAATGTCATTGCACTCTTGTCGATAAAAATGTATATTTGTATCGCGTGGATTCGTAGACACCTGTGTACCCAAGGTGATTAATATAAAATATTTTGATAACCAATAACACAGGTCGGCAAAATCGCACTTTTGATTTTTTTTTTCACTGCTTTGTGTGTCTCCGATGAGTTTGATGCACTCAATTTAGAAATACGTATCTTTTCTTCCAATCACGTCGGAATTTTTCACAAATTAAGGATAAAGAACGGAAAAATTTACACAGAGCCTATAACAAATTCAAAGCTGTTTATGTATAAAATACATTAAATAAGGCTATTTTTTTTACACTTTATCTTTAGAATGTGTTACTTTACATTGAAGCTTCGTTTAGTGCTTTTTCCCTTGTGCATTGTTTGGGGAGGTTCGGAGTTTCTCTATGCAGCACTCAACAATAATCTGCTAACATCTTAACATTAAATTGTCTCTGATATTTCCGCTAAATTCCTTTGATTATTTGATGAAATACCTCTCCTTTTTCTTCACTCAAATTACCTAGATTTTACAGAAAATAACATAGATTGGAGTTTTAAAAGGGGACCTTTAAGCTAAAAAAAAATCCCATTTTTTAGCAAAAATGTACGTGATAGAAATTTTTGAATAATGTTTCTTTAATCAGCATCCAAAACATACACCAGAAACACATAGTTTATGTATAGTATATATATATAAACAAACATGAAAAAAAAAAAAGATTTACGTCCATGCATCAGATACACAGTCAAATATGTAAGTAAAATTTATTACAAGTTAGAAAGTTATGATAGCGGTGCGGTATGTTAATTGTTGGAATGGTCACTTCGACCTTATTCCAGGAATGAGCATAATTGCTATTTGATCAATAAGCAGATATAACACAAAAGTTTTTTTATTTTATTTTTTTTTAATTTTTTTTTATGACGAAAATTATAAATGATTTAAAATAAAACTGTGTTAGTATATATATATATATACATATTACTTATTATGAATCGATTTTGTTAATCTCATACTTAAACTAATTCATCATTATTCATGGAACAGCATGGCAATGTAGTACCATATACTAGAGTAATGACGAATGTAATTTAATTATTGTTCCGTCATGCAAATTTTGTTACTGTTTTTGTGTGATTACACTGACCAGTGAAACAATATTTATAATTTGTTACAAGAAAATTAATGTTTTTTCAATACTTAATATAGGTATTAATTTAATAATTTTTAAGCGTTAAATTTTATGAAAAATTTTCAATTAACTTTTTCTATAATATTCTAATTTATCATTTCCTGTTTAAAGAAATGAATTTTATTGCATAGCGATTTTGAATACATATTTTTATACTCTAAATTTATTTTCATGTTTTACTATTAGGCTTTGCCCACATCGACAGTCACAATTTTATTAAAAAAAATATGAGCACCAAAAAAATTCATATTTTGTCACAATATATATATATATATATATATATATATATATATTATTTTGTTTTAAATTCTAATATTTACACGTGTTAAGTTTTATAAGTGATTTTCAATAAACATTTTCTATAATATTTTGATTTTTCTTGTTTGAAAAATAAATTTTTGTAGCATAGCGATTGTAAATACGTATTTTTATTCCTTTTATTTGTTTCCATTAAGGGACATCTTAATGAATCCCGAGAAAATATGAAAAGTCTCAATCTTTGAAACTAAATATTTCGGTTTACGTTTGTCGTAGAGAATGCATTCTTTTTGCACTATGTCTTTAAGGAGGAGCATCAACTTTTGTTCAATATGGTTTTAGGGGCTGAGACAACGAATAATTTTTATTTCTTGTTTTCATAAAGGTTTTTTTTTTTTTTTTTTTTTTTTTTTTTTAACTCGCCATAACAGTTTTTATAATTGAAAAGGTATGTCAGCGACCATATATATGTATATTTATGGATGTGTGTGTGTGTAAAATGAATGTAGACAAATGACAGATAGTTAGATAAATATATACATAGATGGATATATGTGTACAGATAGGTAGCTTGATTAATGTATAGAAAGATAGATTGAAATATGTAACATTTTGCTCGCAATTAGTTCTAAAGAATTTATGAAAATTTAATGTTAGATTATTTATGAGATAGGGAACAATTTTTTTATTTTCATTATTTTCAACAATGAATTCGCGAAATAAAATAAATAAATAATAAATTTGGTTCATTATTTATAACAGAATCGCGCTCTGCTCGGGAGAAAATATGAAAGAGACATGGTATTCCTTTAAACTATTTCTACAATTTAAAGAAGGATATTCGGGACGTATATTTGATGAGAATCCGATTGCAATCATGTTAATAATAAGACAATAAGCACCATTCTCTAAAATATAACAATGTAATGCATACAGTTTAATCAGTAAAGAAATATCAACATAATAATAATTTCCGAAAAGAAATCCTGTTATTTATTCCTTAAAGAATTTAAAATAATTTAAAGAGGAAACTCGATTGTCAAGGTACTTTACTATATACTAAAACGATACAGCTTGATTTAATTATTGTAAATAACTTGTAATACATGTAAATGATATTTTGAACTAATTGATAAGTAAAATGTTTAAAATCATTCATCGGTGAAGGATGTAGGTAATGCCTAACCAATAATTTAAACATTTTATTGTTTTTAAAATCTCATTAATATTTTAAGAATTGACAGATATTTGGTTTTTAGAATTTTTATCCAATTTCTAGTTAAAAAATAAAACTATTTAGAATAATTAAAAGTTCTTTCAAAAATTTATTCTAAATAAAAATGATAACTTTACCATATAAATGTATAAAACATAAAAAAGAAAAAAGAAAATAAATAAATGATAAAAGTAAAAATAAAATAAATTTAAAATTGTGTAATTTTAATTCAAGCGGATAAAAATAAATATTCAGTGATTTAATAAAAGTTTTACTAGTTTTAAGAAAATATTGGAAGCTTTTAAATCAATATATTAATCTGGATTCTCCGTGGGAATTTTTCTTTATATATTTCCCTTTTTTTTTTAGAAAGTAAAGCAAAAATAAAACAGTGAAGGAGAAAAGATTTTTTGTTATCGAAATAGACGTAAGTATTATTGAATAAAAAATACTTTCAGAGCCCCTCGAGATTGATCTGGCGGTCGATTTGTGAAAGTTCTTTTCTCGTTGAAAGCACAAAGAAATTTTCTAAATTCACTTATTTGCCATTTTTAAGATATAAATCAAAAGACTTTTATCATATCTTAGCAAGAGAGTGCTCAAAATTCAACATTTTAATAGTTTTTTTTTTTTTTTTTTTTTTTTTTTTGTTAAATAATTTTTATCTGTTAATTTATTTACAGAAAAGAAAAAATAAATTAAATTTCCGCTTGCCTTTCAATATCTTACAATAAAAATAAGGGAAAAGTGCATAAAATAAAACAGTAAATGTAATATTTATCAATATTTTGATAATTTCAAATAGTACTAAAAAAAAAATATTTAATTAAATCAATTTGTAATAATTTTAATACTTACGGTTTTTATAGACATATTATAGACATGCTATTTCGAAACAAACAGGTTACATGCTAAAATTTAGAACTAAATACACATAAAAACAGTAAAAATTAAAATAAATAAATAAATAAAGAAGAAGAAGTAGAAGTATTTACCACAAAATTATCTTCCATGCAAATTCGATATTTGTATTACAATAACTTAAAAAGGCATTATATATGAATTTACAAAATCTCCTGTGTATAATTTGTTTCTTAACATAATAATCAAAATAATAGATTTAGATCTTGGAAATAGATGTTTAAAAAAAACCTCTACAGATTTTTTTTTTTTTTTTTTTTTTTTTTTTTTTTTTTTTTACTCGTTATATAATATCATTCCTGTATATATTTATGAAGTATGATTTTACAATATAGAAATCTTATTTGGCGGCTAATTAATTAGGTCAATTTCATGTCTTCTGAAGAAACAATCTTAAGAAACAATTTGAAATTTATACAGTGTAGTAATTACAGTAAGTCGATTGTTGTTACACACCAGATATATGTAAATGTAATTTTAATTTTAATTATCTTATGTTTACAACTTTATTAGATTTTTATATTGTTGAAATTAGTAAAACATAATTTCGAACTTTTCTTCTCTTCATTTTTGTTTCTTTAAATGTTCATAAAAGAACAATAAACTAATTTAATATATTTTTTCTTTAAAAACGTATTTCGTTAATAAATGAAGCTTTTATGCCACGAATAAAATTTTATCTGGCCATTTTTTTTTATTTAAATTATTTAAAACAACGCTTTGGGCAACACGATACTCTCCTCTGCAGCATATCTTAATTTCCAGCTTTACGGCAAGAAAGTGCTTTATATTTAAGAAAAAAAAATCAGTGTATTTATTCAATCTTTTACTTTATAAGACTATACATGGATACATATTTTAACAATTTATTTCTTTATAATTTTGACATATAAGGTTCTCAGCTATTAAAGCTAGAGTAAATATATTTCTAATGAGAAAAAATAAAATTTTATTATAAAAATACAGTAAAAGGTTTTCCTCAGTAAACGTTGATCATATATTTATATAATGTTTTCGTCGAACATTGCTTGGGCTCTATTTACTACAAGTAATACATTATTATTATTTTTTTTTTTTATGTTTTCACTTTCTCTTAAATGATAAATGTTAAATTACTCAATTTCTATCATGGTCTTTAGTAAAACAATTTCTACTCTTCGTTATCAATATACAAATCTTGATTATACATATTAAAAAATGATTTGTTAAATAAAGAGATATTTTTATGTATGTATTATATTACATTTCCAAAAATCTGAAGTAAAAGAACATTTTTTTTTTCTATGAATATGACTTTAAAACTGTACAATTTCTAGGCGTTAGCCTAAAAATTTCCTACCCTCCCACACATTGTTAACAAACAGTATGCAAAAACATTAAAAAATATAATTTCTCTAATTTCAAATACTTTCTAAGAAAATATAAATTATTATTAGTCAAACGCATTCTTACTTTACATATATTTATTCCGCTAGTTTCAATTTTAGAAGCAAATCTACATGTTTTTTTTTTTTTTTTTTTTTTTTGTATCTTTAAATTCTTAAACTTCATCAGTATCACCACAAAATAACATTGAAAAAAAAATCGCATTGCTCTCTCCACTTTTAATTTTAAGGCTAAATAAAAAAGTGACATTGCGTTCAATAAAAATCTAACCACTTCTCGAGAAATAGCATTCTGTTTTATGTTTAAAAAAAATAAGAATTTAATTTTAATCATTTAAATTTCTTATTTATATATATATATATATATATATATATATATATATAATGCTTTTCAATTTTTATTCAGAAAATAGAAAAAAAAAATATTTTACTGAACAAAAATGATTTTTTTTTTTTTTTTTTTTTTTTTTTTTTAGAAATATACGTAAGCTTTATTGGATAGAAAATACTTTCTCAGACACTAAAGATTGATCTGACTTCCCTCTTAAAAAACATTTTTTCTTCACAAAGACATTTTTTCCCTTGGAAATTCTTGTTATACAGTTTTTTTCCTTTACTTTAGATTTGCCAAATAGCATTGAGATTTATTTTTAATATTACGAAACCAACATATTATGTCATTTCTTGAAGAATATAAAATATTATTTAAATATTTTATAAGCAAAAAACTATTGACATTTATAAGGATTTTATTCGAATGAATACGTATTTGTTCTTTTTCCTAAACTTAAATTAATATATAAACAAAAACATAAAATAATTTTTTTGTACCTCATTACCAATTGTTTTGATTAAACTTTTGTTTGCTATTACATTTTATGTATTTCGTACGTGCAAGACTGAGCTCTCTCGATCTAATTGTAAAAGCAAAAAATATAGCCATTTGTTTTTGAAAATATGTTTCTTACTTGTTTGCCCCGTGCGAAGCGCGAGTTACTAGTAAACGCTAATATACCTGAAGATAAGGAAAATTCAAATAGAATTATCACCTCAAACGCCTCATTATAATTTTTTATCAAAATCGTTTAAATAGTTTCCTAGAAAACCAGGTTCTACTATATTTTTTTATGTATTTCGTACCTGCAAGACCGAGCTCTCTCGGTCTAATTGTAAAAGCAAAAAATATAACCATTTGTTTTTGAAAATATGTTTCTTATTTGTTTGCCCCGTGCGAAGCGCAAGTTACTAGTAATAGCTAATATACCTGAAGATAAGGAAAATTCAAATAGAATTATCACCTCAAACGCCTCATTATAATTTTTTATTAAAATTGTTTAAATAGTTTCCTAGAAAACCAGGTTCTACTATATTTTTTTTATGTATTTCGTACCTGCAAGACCGAGCTCTCTCGGTCTAATTGTAAAAGCAAAAAATATAGCCATTTGTTTTTGAAAATATGTTTCTTATTTGTTTGCTCCGTGCGAAGCGCAAGTTACTAGTAAAAGCTAATAAACCTGAAGATAAGGAAAATTCAAATAGAATTATCACCTCAAACGCCTCATTATAATTTTTTATTAAAATCGTTTAAATAGTTTCCTAGAAAACCAGGTTCTACTATATTTTTTTGCAGGAAAAGCACATGTTACCAGCAAATGCTAATTTGCCTGATGACAAAGATAATTCAGATCGGGTTTTAATTTCTAAAAACCCTCCAATCCTATAATTTTCCTAAGCTGTCCAAACATTGTAAGAATACCAAGTAGGGTGGTTCGAAAAAAACTTTTTTTTCAATTTCAGATCGCTATAGTGCACAAAAGTTGCCATTGGTATAGACATGAAAAAAGCACTAATTATTATTTTTTTATTAATTTGTCTTCCGGTCGCGCAATGCCATCGAAGTTAGCAAAAAAATGTGAAAAACCTTAATTTTTCATAATTTTTTTAAGCAAGCCAGATGGTTTTAATTGCGTTCCTATACCATGAATTAACTACTAAAAGTACGTAAAATCAATATATATGCACTTTTTATACATTTGTTTCATATCTTCCGGTCGCGCAACATAGTACAAAATGAGTAAAATTAGTAGTTTTTGCAAAATTTCAAAGTTTGACTGTTTAGAACATTTTAATCATATGACTTTTAGAGATGCTATAGTTTAATTCTATTACAATGATATATTTAAAATCCAAGCATATAAGATAAACGTGGCTATAAGATAGGCGTGGCGTACGTGACGAATGCCAGCGATGCGCGCGCAGTGCAGCCAGTCGCTGCCATTATCGTTTCCCGCTATTTTCTTCAGTCTGCTCATGCCGCTAGCTCTAGTCAGTACTAGATTGTGTTGTGCTTAAGTCCGTATTATACTTTTGCGTTCAGTGTTTGTACTTGAATACGACAGTTATTGATACAATGGATGTACCAATGAAAGTTGGCATAGGTACAATATCTAGAAAAGATTTTGAGTGCCCTATTTTTAGTCACCCACGAGACTTGTTGCACAACAAGCTTCCTACTCATGAAAATGTCCTTCGCTGCTTCTTTCAACAGAGATTCAACCTAGCTGTGGCAATAAACAACAAGAGTGTATCTTTTTCTAGAGTAGCCTCAACAGTAGCAAAGAAAATTATCGGTTTATATGTAAAAGCTTCGATCCCAACTGTTACGGAGTACAGAGTCATCCAGCTAATTATTTCTTACTACGAATCATACAATAAACTCAAAAAGTCGTTTCATCGTGACAAAGATAAACCAGCATTCAAACTTAAGCTTGACAATTTCAAGAAGAAAGGATGCTCTCTTTTTGATATCGCGGCGTGTAAATGTGTAATTGTTGCTAATGACTGTTCATATAAGAAATCTCCAGATACATGTGTATGTCCTCTAAGTGTGAACTGCATTTGTGAAAGAAGAAAAAAAATTCCACTTTTGGAATTAAGATTTATGTACTTGCACATTCACACGCCGTGACATCAAAAAGAGAGCATCCTTTCTCCTTGAAATTGTCAAGTTTAAGTTTGAATGCTGGTTTATCTTTGTCACGATGAAACGACTTTTTGAGTTTACTGTATGATTCGTAGTAAGAACTAATTAGCAAATGACTCTGTACTCCGTAACAGTTGGGATCGAAGCTTTTACATATAAACCGATAATTTTCTTTGCTACTGTTGAGGCTACTCTAGAAAAAGATACACTCTTGTTGTTTATTGCCACAGCTAGGTTGAATCTCCGTTGAAAGATGCAGCGAAGGACATTTTCATGAGTAGGAAGCTTGTTGTGCAACAAGTCTCGTGGGTGACCAAAAATAGGGTACTCAAAATCTTTTCTAGTTATTGTACCTATGCCAACTTTTATTGGTACATCCATTGTATCAATAACTGTCGTATTCAAGTACAAACACTGAACGCAAAAGTATAATACGGACTTAAGCACAACACAATCTAGTACTGACTAGAGCTAGCGGCATGAGCAGACTGAAGAAAATAGCGGGAAACGATAATGGCTGCGACTGGCTGCACTGCGCGCGCATCGCTGGCATTCGTCACGTATGCCACGCCTATCTTATAGCCACGTTTATCTTATATGCTTGGATTTAAATGTTCTAAACAGTCAAACTTTGAAATTTTGCAAAAACTACTAATTTTACTTATTTTGTACTATGTTGCGCGACCGGAAGATATGAAACAAATGTATAAAAAGTGCATATATATTGATTTTACATACTTTTAGTAGTTAATTCATGGTATAGGAACGCAATTAAAACCATCTGGCTTGCTTAAAAAAATTATGAAAAATTAAGGTTTTTCACATTTTTTTGCTAATTTCGATGGCATTGCGCGACCGGAAGACAAATTAATAAAAAAATAATAATTAGTGCTTTTTTCATGTCTATACCAATGGCAACTTTTGTGCACTATAGCGATCTGAAATTAAAAAAAAAGTTTTTTTCGAACCACCCTAATACCAAGTCTCTGTCGGGTATTTCCCGGATGAAGTGCGATTAAACAGTGAACTCTTTCTATCCAAAAATTTAAGGGTATTTCATATCAAAATATTACCTCAAAAACAGCCAACTCTAATTTTTTTTTTGAAAAATTTTCGAGATCTTTCTAAAAAAAAAAAAGAAAAAAAAAAAAAAAGATTCCGGAATTTTTTAAAAGTCACCGTTAATTCTAATTGTGCTGAAAAGGAGAACAATTAAAATTCAATATTAAACTCAAACAGACCCTAAATCTAAATTTCCATCAAAATCAAAAAAAAAAAAAAAAAAAAAAAAAAGCCGCAATTTTCCAAAGTCGAATAAAGGTAAACAATGAACGCTAATTTTCTAAAAAAGGAGAATTAATCAGTTAGTCTTCTATTTCTGAAAAAGAAGAAAAAAATAAATAAATAAACGCTAATTTTTTAACAAAAACTTTAGATCTCTTTTCGAGAAAACAAGATTCTTCGTTATTTTAGAATGGGCGGTGTCAGGGTTGACAGTTAAATTATTTTTTCTGAATATTAGTCCAATCGATTTTTTACCTTGAGAAACCCTTTACCCAAAACTTTTATCAACATTTTTATATCCATTATTGAATAAATTATTATTAACGCCTTATTTCGCAAATGGCAAATAAAGGTTTAGCAAAGTATGCGATCTTTCTTGAAGATAAGAATTAGTCCTTTAAATTTTCTCCCCAAAAAAATTATCAAAATCGTTGGATCTCTATCTGAGTAAACCCAATCCATGCCATATTTTCGAAACACTATATAAAAGTTTAACAGAAAACGCGAGTTTCAATGAAGATAAGGATAAGTCTAATCGAATTTTTATTCCAAAAAACCTAAAAACTTAAATTTTTATCAAGGTCGTTATATACGTTTTGAATTAAACCGAATTCAAGCCATAGTCTGAAAGTAGCGGTTAAAGGGATAATAATGAACGCAAATATTCCTGAAGACGAGATAAGTCTAATGGAGTTTTTGCTTACAAAATCACTTAATTCTGCACTTTCATGAAACTCGTTACATCCTCTTTAAAGTAAACCCAGTTTCTGCAAAATTTCGTAACCCATAAATAAAAAGTTAACAACGAACTCAAATTTTACTGAATATTAGGATTAGTCCAATCATCAAGATCGTTGTTGTGAACGCCGCACCTCTGATTTCGAGAGTACTCTAAAACAAGAACTGAAAAGTTTGGTACGAAAGTGTGGCAACAGTGTGTGCGTATGTGAATCAAGATGGACTAACGTTCCATTCTATATGTTTTTTTTAAAAAATACTTTATTTGATGTTAATTTATGTGTTCGTTATGTATTTTATGTTTGTGCCGTAAGTAAAAGTAAAATCTTTAAAAGTAAACAAAGCGTGATCAGTGTCTTAATGTGTCTCAAAATCAGTTTGCAGGAAGAAAAGAACCAGGTGCGGAAAAGAAGTCGCCACAGTTGTATATATTTTTGATTAAACCCTATTCAAACCATATTCTTAAACTAGCGGATTAAGGGATAATAACGAAAGCAAACTTTCCTGATGATGAGATAACAGATTTTTCATCCACAGAAACACTTACTTATACACTTCCATCAAACTCGTTATACCCATTCATAGTAAACCCAGTTTTTGCCAAATTTTGCAAAACACAGGTAAAAGATAAACAACGAACTCAAATTTTACAGAAGACGAGGATTGGTCTAATTGATTTTTCACCCATAAAAAAACGTTAACTCCAAATTTTCATTAAACTAATTATAGTTGTTCCTGAGTGAATCCTATTTCTTCAATATATTATAAACGGCAGATAAAAAGACGAAGACGAGAGCAAGTCCATCTGATTTTTCACCCAAAATTTTCATTTAAAACGTTATATCTATTTCCAAGTAAACCAAATTTCTGCCATATTTTCAACCACCAGATAAACAATTAACAGCTAACGCGAATTTTAATGAAAATGATGATAAGTCTAATCGAATGTTCATTCCAAAAGTCTTAGAACCCAAAACATTTACAAAGATCTCTGTGCCTATTTTCTAGTTATACCAATATGTGCCATATTTTGCAACTGACGATAAAGGGTGATTAACGAACGCGAATTTTTCTGAATAAGAGCGTAAGTCCAACGAATTTTTATCTTTTTACCCCCCCCCCCCCCATTAAAAAAAAAAAAAAAAAAAAAAAAAAAAAAAAAAAAAAACTAAACTATCATCAAACTTGGTTTTACCAATTCCCGAATAAATCCAATTTCTGTCATATTTTGCAACCGGTGGGTAAAGAGTTAGCAGCAAACACAACTTTTTTTCCGTAGTCTAAGATAAATCCAATCAATATTCACCCAGAAAATATAACTACAAACTTTCATTGAAATTGTTATATCTGTTCCTCAATTAACCCAATTTGATCCACGTTTTGCATTAAGGATAAAGGGCTTATCAACGAATGCAAATTTTCCTAAAGCTGTGGATAAGTCGAATTGAGTTTTTACCCGAAAAGGCCCAAAACCTTAAACATTCATCAAAATCGTTAGAGAATAGTATTTAATTATAGTAAATATATATATATATATATATATATTAGATAATGTTTAGTTGATTGCTATTAAAAAATATAATAATAACAAGAAATTAAAATAATGCATCGAATATATAATAAAAAGCACTTTTTCATATAAAGTGCTTTAATTGCATTAAAAGTGAAACTTTGTCTTAAAATGATTAAATGATATTTATTTCTATAAAAAAGAAAGAATAAAAATCATATATTATTTTACTTATTTATAAGGAAAATATATCCGATATTACGTGATATATTTATAATATAGAATAAGAATAAATATTTAGTGCATTTCTGAGTTTCATAGGAAAAAAGTTTTAAAAGGAAAAAAGAAAAATCATAGAGTAATTGCAGATTTTATTTAAGTGAGACAATGGTTGAAATAATTTTAAGGTAGGTGGTGCGGCTTTTTAACGAGTGTAATTTATTGCAGCGGGAGTACCAATATACACAGTAAAAATACTGACGCACAACAAAAAGCCATGCGTGTTTGGTGCTTTCACGAAAGCAAAATTTTTATAGATTTCTTCAAAAAAGTTATACATAAGATAGAGTTGTCTAAGTAAACACGTCAAAACATACAGCCTTAATGTTATTTTGTAGCTTAAATAGTAAATTAACTTTTATGAATGCAATTCCAAGTATATATGCAAACCTTTTGCGACATTTTTTTTTTTTTTTTTTTTTTTTTTTTTTAATTTATCATAATCTCCTCATGCACCACAGAGTACAACATGAGACTTACAGAGGTAAGTAGTTAACAGACAATTACAAAAAACCAAAAACAAAGGGAAAAAAAAAGAAAAGCCCACACACACTCACACAGAAAAAGGACGTACATACAAACACAAAAAAGCACTTACACACACACACACACCAAAAAAAAAAAAAAAAAGAAGAAGAAGAAAAAAGAAAGAAAATAAAATAAAAATAAATAAAAATATACACACGTACATATAGAATACAAAAAATGAAGTACAAGAACAGAATCAAATACATAGATACAGAAGTAACACAATGAATAAAGTTCCAAAATGCCGCAAATGCGAACTTGTTTTCAACAAAAACAGCAAGAGGAGGAGGAAAAGTAATATTTACAGATTTCAACGGATTAATAAGTAGTTATTTATTGCCTTTAGTGAGTTTCGTACTTTTGCAATGTAAATGTTCAATGTTTTGCAATTCTCCTAAGTTTCAAGAACATAAGTCATTGATTGGTATTCCCAACCACAAACTCACAAGACAATATTGAGTTCAGAAAAATCTCTCAATTCATTTACTGCGTTATCGGAGAATGATGATCACTCATATCCACTCCGATATTGCACATTTCGTATATCTTTAAATTATTGATACAAATGCTTAATGGAGTCCTCGATTGAAGTAAAAGCGTTTGACACTAAAAAAAAAAAAAAAAAAAAAAAAACTTTGAATTGTTACGACACGTTTGTTTTTTATTGATTGTACTTTAATATGCACTACATATTCTATTCCCAAACAGTAAAAGAAAGAGAGAGTTTGAGACTGATTTATTAAATGTTATACGAAAATAATAAAAATAAATAATTAAATAAATAAATAAAAGTTCTTCTAAGACAACTAAAATCCTGCAAACATAATAAAACAACTTTCCGAAATTTTTATGAAAAGCAATTTTTATTGTGGACGAGATTATTGTGGTTGTTTTTTTCTCGTATACTTATAATTTACTTATAATTCATAATTTATACAAATTTGAGGTTTTAAATAATTTTACGTACTTTTGAAAAGCCAATAATATTTGTATAATAGAAATATTTATCAAAAATATGCTATTCGTACCCATGGTTTATTTTGGAGGTAATTTCTCTTGTTTTACAATATACTAAAAAAAAAAAAAAAGCAGTTTATATGCATGACGCGTAAGTTTTACATTGTATAAATTCATATTTATTCTGTTTTAAGTTGCGATATATCATTTATTTTTTAACAGTGATATATTGTAATAATAACAGTATAAGGTTTTACCTACACTTCATAAATATTGTAACATCTAAATTCTGAAATGTAATATCATTTGTTATGAAATATAGCATTTATAATATGCTTTATATAATATAACGTATCCTATTCATGAAAAGATATATACTGGCTAAGTAAATATTTTGTTGTAAACTAAGGATTGGTTAAAAATATACGGACACTTTGACTAAATGGATGTTACTATCTATTATTACTAATGAGTAAATATAAGTTACTATCCATAATTACTTGCAATACTTGTAAGCTTCTATACATTTTATGTATACAACTTTATATGTATATTAACACATATAAAAATTAAAAATTAGTCTTTTGGCAACTATACGATGTCGCTTTATTCAAAATATTTAGTTTTTTAAACAAATATTTTACCCTGAATATTTCACAAGTAGTTTTGTGATTATATCATATATATTTTTTTCTTTCTTATCCAAAGAGAAGAAAAATACAACAATACTAGGTGTGGAATTTTGTTTTTATGGAATTTAGGTGAAAATTATTGAATAAAAGACCCCTGATAAAATTTTAAATTGATTTCGGAAGATTTGTTTTGCCGTTAAGGGAAATCGAAACTTATATTTAAATCTGAAATATATTTATTTAATATTTTCATATTATTATATGTAAAAGAATTTTCATATATAATAGTTAATGAAAAAGCAAGGTAAAAGTGAACTTCTAACGACTGATGCTTTTCTGATTCAAACTTTTTTTACTAATTAAAGTAATAATGCACAGTTTCCATTTTCGTTTTCAATAAAAGCATTTAATTTCAAACTGTAAATATAACTGAAGTGAAACACTGACTTGAAAAATCGAATACACATAAATATACATAACTTGTCGCATTTGTCACTTTTGTGAACGTAGTCAGACAACATGTTTTACTTTAAATACATTAATTGTCAAATATTAAACAGCAATTAATAATGTCAACTTAATAATGTATTAGTCGAAATGATAATAGAGTTATCTGTAATAATATATCGTTTTCAAACATGTGTGTTATGTGACATTAGAATAGCAGTAAAGTTGTATTAGCATAATACAACATTAATTTACATCGTTCAAATTAATTATGATTTTTAGAAAAAAAAGTATTCCGTTATTAGAATTAAAATCATTGTTCAGGTTCTGACTGTAATAAATACATTTATTTTTTAATTGTTAACTAAATACTCTATCTACAATAAGTATTTGAACACTTTCTAATTTAGACGTTGTGTAAAATATTCAGAAATATTCTTGAGAAATTATCTTAAAATTTTCGCTGTATAGAGAATATGTTATACCTCATATATATTAGCAAAAGTTTTGTCTGGAGGAGGAAAAAGGGGCCAGTAAAAAATTAAACAAAAGTCAAAAAGTTTTGGATCACCCTGTAAAAAGGAATGTTTGAAAAGTGTTTGGCTGTAGCATGTGATTAAGAGGATTGTTTTAATTATCTGTATACAAATTTTTATGAGGATGCCACATATGTTCATGGGGATAAAACGATTTTTTTAAAAATTTTCAAAAAAAAAAAAGGCACTGTTTTGATTATAACACTTAGGGTATTAGACCTAGTTCAAAGTCATTTTTAGGTAATTTGGCAAGCTACATTAGACATAGCATATTGCTATCAAAATGCAAAAATATGTTAAATATCTTAGGAAATATGAGGATTTTTACAAAATAATTTTTAACTACGCATGCGCAAGTCTTACTGAAATTTCCTTTGAATAATTTAATAGCCAAATGTATTGTGCTACTTATATGAACGATTCAAACAATTAAAAAAAAATATGTGTGTTGAAATGAACATTATTTGAGTTTCTTTTAAAACAAATGCGAAACTACAATGGGTTATAATCACAGTTTTATTTTGATTCAACCAGTGTCCAATGGTATTACAGTGTTGGCTGATAATAAAGAAATATTGATGAAATCCTTTTATCTTTTTTTTTTTTTTTTTTTTTTAATTTTTTGAGAGAGAGAGAGAGAGAGCGAGAGAGAGGAAACTGAAATTTTGTTCGTTCCACAACTCATAACTTTTTTAATTTACCCTATATTTGTATGAGGCTTTAATATAAGTAGCTGAATACTTTTGACTATTAAATTATGCAAATGAAATTTTGTTAAAGCTTGTGCATGCATCATTAAAAATTATTTAGTAAAGATTTTCCTACTTTGTGAGATATTTAATATTTTAGCATTCTGATTGCAGTACGCTGTATCGAATGTATTTGGCCAAGTTTTCTAAAAGTGGCTCTGCACGTGGTTTAATTAGAGAGGTGGAAATCTTTTTGGAATTTTTTTAAAGTAGCTGTTATACCTCCATCAATATATAGTAGCCTCTTAAAAATGTATACAGATAATTAGAACGATCCTCAAAAACAGATACTACAGTAAAAACGTATTTCAAACATTTCTTTTTACAGGGAGATCCAAATCCTTTTGACTATTGTTTAGTTTTTTACTTGTTTCCTTTTCAGTGCCAAACAAACTTTTCGCTGAAATATATGTGGCGTAATATGTATTTTATACGCCCGACGTTTCAAGATAAATCGTCTAGTATTTTTCTGGATACTTGACAAAGCGACTAAATTCAAAAGTGTCCAAATACTTACTGGTAAACAGTGTATATTTAAAATATTCTAAATAATGATAATAATAATATTGAGTTAATTTCGATGACATTGAAATAAACGGATATAATTATCCAAAATCGCCAAAAAACTTTAGATCATAAAAATTCAGATCTTAGTAGATAAAAATTTTAATCACATCCTTTAAACCAACTCTCGAAATGTTACAATTATTTCACTGCGAAGCTCTCATACACAATCTATCCTCTACCACTAAAACTAATTGTCTTATTAAAAATAATAATGCTAAGAAATTTTTTTTTCTATTAATAGATTAAGTTGTTTTTAACTACACAGTAGAGAATACCACATAAACATATTTATAAATTTGTATTTAGAGGGAAATTACTACAAATTATTGCTTTTCTAGAGCCCTGTTTATCATCTAAATTTGCATTGACGCAAATTACAGTACTCAAATTTCTCAAGGATCTAAATTTTTACATTGATTCGTCTTCAATTATGTCCCATAATGTATAAAAGAGCTGTATGGGGGATCTGTAAAAAAATAAAATACAGGATATCCTTTATAAGAACGTAAAAGATGCAAACATTTTTTGAAAGATAAAGCACTACCCAGACATGTTTTTCAGTTTTTAAACAATAACGGTTTCCTATTAAGAAAAATAAAATAACACATTATTAAAAGATTGTGTCGGTATATACTATGTATATACTTGTGTGTGTTTCAAAATGGAACAATAATCTGAAGATTTTTTTTTTCCCTGGAGAAATCTCTTTTAACTGACAATTAAGCATTGCCACGGCAGAAATATAAATGAAACATTCGTATTACGTAGATTTTTAATTAATGAATTACTTTTTTGTGAGAAAAAATAAATACAAATGCAAAAAAAAGGAAATTGAAAGAAAAAGAAACACGTTTGATATCTGTCTAAAAAATACTGAAAATATCTTAATCATAAGCAATGCTCTTACATATAAAAATGTAACATTGACTTCAATATTTAAGTATATTAAATATCCTGTTGATGATTAAGTTTAAAGTTTATATATCCCATAAATCAGTAATTATCTTAACTAGATGCGCTTTATTTTAATGCACTTTATTTAAGATTATCTTAAGTGCCTCTTCATAAAGCTTAAATTTAAATCGCTGAAAATTTTACTACGCTTATGTATGTTTAAAATTTGAGCAATTTATATTTAAAATTTCAGATGCATTTTAAGTACCATAGTGCTAAGAGAAAAAAATCTGTCAGCAAGAAGTATAAAAACAGGAAAAAAAGTGAAAAAAGAATATATATATATATATATATATATATATATATATATATATATGATTCCAAAGAAAATATTTTTTTTTACTAATTCCAGCTGAATGATTGAGATTAATTGAGATAAATTAAGAAATAATTGCGAAATAATTGAGATAAATGAAACTTTTTCAAAAATGAGTTTCGTTCTGTAACTTTGTCATTATTCGTAATCAAGATCTTGCCTTTTCCCAATTAAATTTCTTAAGAAATAATAAATCTAAGTTTATAAAAATAATTACAAATAACATTCAACTGAGTAAATAAGATTTCAACTTGCATTTATTTGCAAAGTTTTCAAACATCAACAGATTCATGCATTTGAAATTAACCTTTAGTAAATTAATTTATTAATTCTTTTTCCTCTTTTTCTTATAATAATAATTAATAATTTTTAAAAAAGTGTTGTTAGTTGTTGGTGGTTGGACTGTTGGTGGTTGGTCTGTTGGTATTTCATAAGTGAGTCCCATAAAACCAAACGCTCATCAGAATATTTTTATTTATGATTATACAGAACAAAAATTTAAACCGGAGGTAATTTAAAAAATATGTTATTATAAACTCTGTATATATAAACTTATGCACGTGAAAAAAAAAAAAAAAAGAAAAAAACTAAAATAAATTTTTTTAATTAAAAAAAAAAAAAAAAAAAAAAAAAAAAAAAAAAAAACTACGTAATAAGAACGATGAGCTACTTATGATTAATTTATTAAAAAATGCACTAATGTTTATGAAAATTTCAACACCATGAAGGAATGATGCGTTTGAGCAGAAATTTTCAGCAAATGGAAGCTATAATGTGTTAAGCAAATTACTAACATTTCAGAGTCGCCACGCATGCGGGAACTGAACAGAGCTCGCTGAACTATTACTGAAACTGTATAGAGAGACACAGCAGGATATTGAAAATAGTCAGTGATTATCTCGTAGTGGTAAACGTTATGTGGGACCTAACAAATCCTCTTCGACGAAAGATGGTGACATTTCCACAAATCACGGAGTTTGAACGGAAGAAAATCTTTGGCTTTCCTGAGAGAGGATTTTCCTATCGGGAAATATCGGCTGACATTTAGCGTAAAAGCAGCAGAGTGATGCGAGTTTTGAAAGCTGTGTATCGAAAGGGATTCAGACAAGTTGAAAATGCGGGAGTTTACTTTGAAAGAAGGCGTCAAAACGCGATGATAGGAACCTGGAATGCATGGGGCTGAAGGACCGTACAGCTTCATCTTGACTTTTGGTAGTATTTTGATTAACTTCTACAGATATATCAATGTCAGCTTCAAAAAATTGTCGACGTCTGCTGTACTGTGCACTACATACAATAACTCATTTATACATGATCCCCCTCATGCAAAACCACCGACGCCTGCGGCTTCAGTGGGATCTTGGACATAGAAACTTGCATGCAGATTGGCAAAAAAATGGTTCTTTCTGACGAGTTCTACATGAATTTGTGGTATTATGATGACCGTATACGTGCTAGATGCTATGTCGTTGAACGTTACATTTCGGAGTGCATTATCAAGTGAACCAACATTTGAAGTTATGGTTTGGGTTACGATTGCGTATTACGGACGATCTCAACTGCTACGAATTGTGGGTGATTTTAACAGCAATAGAAACATCAGTGAGTGCTGGAGACTGATGTCGTTCCTTTTCTTCAAGGATTTCCTGAAGCATACATTGAACAGTGTGATTCGCGCGCACATGTTTCAAGGAATGTTTAAGACTTCTTTTCAGCAAAAAATATGCAACATCTTCCATGACCTGTATATTTGCCGGATTGAAAATGAGGCGGGTTTCGTTGATCGTGTATCGCTCTTAAAATTTCATGCTACAGCTTCTACAGTTGAACTTTGGGTATGCTTACAAACAATATGAATTATTTTTCCTCAGGTAGACTTTCAAAATCTGTTTGACTCTCTTCCAAGTCGTATAGCAGCGCTTGTTGCAGCATAGGATGGCTACACAAAATGCAGATTTCCGAAACATAATATTTTTTTTTTCTTTGAAAATTTAATCCTTTATTTGAATCAATACCATTTTTCTTTTAAATTTCATTCATTTCTGACAATTCCTTCATGGTGTTGCAATTTTCAGAAATATGAGTATAAAATTATACCGAGTGGGTCCACCGTTGGAATCAATTTATGCTTTGAATTTACTCTGCATAAATAAAATAGGTTATCTTCATCGTATCTGAATTGATTTCAAACATAGGGTATTTATTTATTAACCTTCATATTTTCTTTGTTCGTAATTGTCTATTGTTGCATTCGGTGACAAAGTCCATTTAACATATGCCCGACAGTACTTAAGTCTGGAGACAGTGGTAATTAATAGAGTTGCTTGAGAACTTTGTAGAGAAACTATTCAGTAAGAAAATTGACTGTATATTAAAGGTTATGATGAGTCTTCTTGCAGATACATGTGTTTCCAAATACAAATTTATTGATACATGATTACAGATTAGTTTATAATAATTTTAAATATTGGAGTTGTTCCACAATTCCCCACCTCCATGTTTAACTGTTGGTTATTTTCGGTTATATTTATTAACTTTTTTTTTTTTTTACATATTGCTGCTACTATCAGATCCGGAAATATTGAGCTTAATTTTATTGGTAAATAGGACAGATTCTCAAAATGAGAAGTTTTTACTAGTATAGTTATATGACAAAAAATGCTTTCTGTCTTCGTAAATTTTCAGAGAAAATCTAAAGCATTTTTTTTTTCTGATTACTCTGACATATTTTGCAGATCAAAAAGCTCTTCGCACAGTTTGTGAATTAACAAGAATATCAATCATGTTGCAATTGATTTTTAAAAACTTGCTGTTGGATATTGTTTTCACATAAAAAAAAAAAAATAAATAAATAAATAATAAGAATCACTAGTTTATAATCTCTAACTATATATTGTGTGACATTTTTCTGTAATTTATATTTATTTATTTTTTATTTTCTAATCACCCTTTTATTTTTAGAATATAATTTGTTATATCTAACTTATTTTTATTTATTAATTAATTAATTAAATTAAATGTAATTAAATAATATTTTTTTTTTTTTTTTTTTTTTTTTTTGGGGGGGGGATAATTTTTTATGACCGATTTAAAAAAAAAAAAAAAAAAATGTAAGATTAACAGCGTTACATGTCATTAAGTGTTTTTAAAAACTTTAACATTCGTGAAAAAAAAAAAAAAAAAAAGAAATGTATATGTGAATTTAGTTTCCAGTATTCTTACTGCATGCTGACATTTATAGCGTATTGGTTTAAAACAAAATTGTTCATTACTTACAAGATTTTTCTTCTTGTTGTTTTTTTTTTTCTTTTTAAAAACACTTTCAATGGATATAATGATGAATTAATATCATTTACCTAATCCAAAACATACATTTTAGGTAAAACTGTGTCAAGTTATATACAGATTCGGGACTAAATGTATATATTCACAGTGGAAACTATCATCATTTTTTTTAACTATATCAATTAATTACATTACAATCATTTAAATTATCCGAAATTTATTTGAAAAATAAAATCTTCGTAAATAAGAAACATAAAATAATAATAAAAGAAATTGAGCAATGAGTCTTGGTCAAAATAAATAAAAATTATCATTTAAATAAGGGGTCATGTGTTAAATGTATACGAATTATATTTATATCGATTCAAAGAAATGCAAAAAGCGTTTTTTTTTTTAATTTTTTAAACTAACGTACTAGTACTGATGTGTTTTTACAGCAATGTAGGCAAAAGTGAAATTTGTGATATTAAAAGAAGTGCGGCGTTGCTTTCGTGCTGCACACACTTCTACATTATTCAACAAATAAATAAATAAATAAATAAATAAAATAACGTAAACTTTAAATATTTCGGCTAAAAATATTTCTTGTGAAATTTTGCAATAAATAAAGCTTATTTAAAATGTTCTTCTCATTCATGATTTTTTATGTAACTACGATAATATATTTAAATAAATTCAACTCAAAAATATGTTGCAGAATTTTCTTTTTGAATCTTATTTATTGAAATTTTTTTTACTATTAACAGTTCTTCCTCAAGGTTTTACTTACCATGTTGTTCTTAGGAAATCAATAATATTATTATTAACCAAACATTCAATAAATATGTATGTAACTATTATTATATTTATCTGAAATACGGCCATTCATGTGTTAGCATTAACCGTTAGATATTATCAAATTTCGAGCAATTAAATTGTAATAATAGATTAATGTTTACCTTTTTCACACACACAATAAATAAATAAATTCTGTATACTAAAACTATATAAATATATAATTTAAGTTTTTAAATTAAGCTTCAAAAGTGGAAACTGTTCTTGTTAAAAGACGCCTTATTTTATATTCAAAACGTTTAACATTAAACATTAAAATTATTTAATTAAAACTTCAATATATTTTTCATTAATTTTTAAATATAAACTTACAAAATATAGAATTATTACATGATAATAAAACGGATGTTATAAATAATATATTATAATATTACTTTATCGACAAAAGATAAATGTAGTAAACCAATAGCCGCTTTTTTATCTAGCCTCAATAAATTCGGGCTTTTTATATCACAGTTTTTGACAAAAAATCTTTTTTACATCATTAGTCATATCACGTAATTTTCATGTCAAGCTTTGGGAAAACCGCCAAGATGAAAACTGTGTTACATTGATTTTTTAATGGCTTACAAATGGGGCAGTCTACAATGTATTGTACTATGAAGTTAATATAGCAGGTAAAAGCAATTTTTTCTTAACGTAATTAGATGGATCAGATAAATGATATTGTTTAACAACTTAAAAAACACTGTTATTAGGCCTTTTTTTTTTTTTTTTTTTTTTTTGTTCTTATTATTCATCGATCTTTTTATCAAAGTAAAATATTTTATGCCACCGGAAAAATAAAACAGTTATGATAAAAGAAAAAAAAAAAACACAGACATTACGAAATACTTTAACGAAAACATGAATAATAATAATAATAAATAAATAAATATATAAACATATAAATATATATATATATATATGTGTGTGTGTGTGTGTGTGTATTAGATATAAATTAATTTCTTTTTAAATTTAAAGTAAGTTATTAATAAATCCATGTTAAGCTTTAATTCATGTAATAGATATAAAGTAGAATAATAATTAATATTTTTTCCATATAAATAAAAATATAACTCCCTTTTTTTTTTAACTTAAATATTGAAATTCTATTTAATAGAGAATTTTTCATGCTGCCAAAAAAAAAAAAAAAAAAAAAAAAAAAAAAACAGTTTAGTTTTATTCCAAATCGAGGACAGAAAATATTCCATTCACAAATATTAAAAGTAAACACATTAAAAATATTAAACCACTTTAATTAAAGAAATGAAAATAGGAATAAACTGTTAAATCAGTTGTATTAATCGAATTTTTTTTTTTAACCAGACAAGTGTAATGGAAAGTTTGAAAGTTAAATAACGCTGCTTTCGTTTTACTTTTAATTATGGATTTTTATTATATCAGATGGTTGAATTTTTTGAACGTACTTGGTATTATTTATTTAATTTAAAAGTAAAAAAGAAAAAAAAAAAAAAAAAAAAGATAAAATGAAAAGAAAATTGCGAAATATTATTAAAATTTATGTACCTTTTAAAACTATATTTGTTTAATATATGCACATTTATATTAAAAAATATATAGATTGAAAATAAAAAATAGCATCTGCCATTTATAAAAGTTATATATATATATATATATATATATATATATATATATATATATATATATATATATATATATATATATATATATATATATATATAGTAAATATATATATATATATATATATATATATATATATATATATATATATATTTACTTATTCCGGAATTTAATACAACAAAAGTAAAAATACAGGTAATTCACAATTTTGAAGGTAAGATCAAAGAAACAGAGATAAATAAATAATATAAATAAAAATAATGCTATGCTAAAAGTAGTTCTTAAGTTTTTTTTCTTTCCAGAAAATTACACTAGATGTTCAATGTAAGACGTATTTTTCTCAATTGATGAAATCATTTGACAGTTAAAATATACGTATATACATAAAACTTCCTACTGATGGATATTTTCTCTAAAAAAATTACTTAACATTTAATGAAACTTTAAATTTATTAATTATTCTAGTTCTGCAGTGATGCATTTAGATATAGAGGGATATTGTATATGTACTTATATTTTTCTTTGCAGATCTATTAAGTATTATCAAACAACTTACTAACAATTATAGATATTTGATTTATAAAATCTCTATACTTGGTAAAACTTTAATTACACCTGTTGGCCAGGCAATGTTTCAATATTTACTAAAAAATGAGTACAATATCAGGATAAAATGTATTCTAGTATAATTACATTGTTCTGCAACCATAAATTTATATATGACGTTTAAACTGTTTCTTGTATAATTGTATTCACTAAAACCAAAAAGCGCAGTCAAAAAAAATCACCCTTTATTTATTTATTTATTTTATTTTATTTATTTATTTATTTATTTATTTTTTTAAGCATTTTTTTTTTTTTTTTCAAATTTGCGTAAAAACTTGAGTTTTGGTATTTTTCTGCTAATTTAATTAGAAAAACAAAATAGTTTATAATCATTTACCATTTTAAAATCTAAATTTATTCTGATAAATCTGAAAATTTTAGAAAATTTAAAAATCATGTTATTATTCGTGCAGGTATGTGTGTTCGGAGCGGCGTCAATTAAAAAAAGAAAAAAAATTACTGGAAAAATGAGTGAAGGTAGAAAGTTAAATGTATCATGAAGAAAGTGTTTGTGTTATTACACAAACACTTTCTTCATAAAACAGAATCTGCAAAGTTTAAAGTAATAAAATCAGTACTTTTTTTTTTTTTTTTTTTTTTTGCAAACGTTAATTATTTTGCTAAAAAGAAGAAAGGAAAAGTATAAAAAAATAAAATAAAATAAAATAAAATAAAATAAACGCACGTAATGCACAAATGTGGAGATCATTTTAAGATTCAACATAGTCGAAAAAAGTTTACCAAAATAGTTTTCATGAAACTGAAAACAAAGATTTTTTAGACCAGTGTTACTGATTCTTATGCATATAATGCCGAATGTTACAGCAATTATTGTTTTTTTTTTTTTTTTTTTTTTTTTGCAAACGTTAATTATTTTGCTAAAAAGAAGAAAGGAAAAGTATCAAAAATAAATAAAATAAAATAAAATAAAATAAACGCACGTAATGCACAAATGTGGAGATCATTTTAAGATTCAACATCCTCGAAAAAAGTTTACCAAAATAGTTTTCATGAAACTGAAAACAAAGATTTTTTAGACCTGTTTAACTGATTCTTATGCATATAATGCCGAATGTTACAGCAATTATTGTTTTTTTTTTTTTTTGCAAACGTTAATTATTTTGCTAAAAAGAAGAAAGGAAAAGTATCAAAAATAAATAAAATAAAATAAAATAAACGCACGTAATGCACAAATGTGGAGATCATTTTAAGATTCAACATCTTCGAAAAAAGTTTACCAAAATAGTTTTCATGAAACTGAAAACAAAGATTTTTTAGACCTGTGTTGCTGATTCTTATGCATATAATGCCGAATGCTACAGCAATTATTGTTTTTGTTTTTTTGTCGTTTTAGAAGTCGCAGATTGAAGACTCACATCCAACGAATTTTAGAAATACGCGAAACGCTAGGAGTGTTATATGAATCTGGATGGTGACCATGAAAATGTGTTAAAATTAATGAAATAAATATAACATTATATTAAAAATATTTTTGGATACTACTCCTCACACCCTTTTGTGCATTTTGATAACTAATAGGCGAATTTAATTAGGCATTTTAGTACCTATTCTATTATTATTCATTTGTTGAACTTATTCGTTTTATTATTTTTGTACTAAAATTAGTTATATATGTATATATATATATATATATATAGTGCGCAACTTTAAACACGAAGAAAAAAAATCATATATATTTATTCATTACTTTCCAGATTGTACAAAATAAATAAATACAATTTATCATAGATTTATTGTATTTATTTATTCCTTTTTTTTTTGTCTATATATAAATATTTCTATTTTATATTTGATTGTATACGACTGATGTATATACATACAGTCGACAGCAAAATTATAGAAGCACACATCCACATTTTTCATATTTCTTTTAAGTTTGGCCGCAAATTTTTATCAACAGTTTATTTTTTTTATGAACAGCAAAAGTCTAAGGTCATAATTCGACAAATATTTATTAAACTAAACAGTATTAGGTGCACTTCTTTGAAATAGAAATTATTCTTACCGCTTTAATAATTTTGCTACCGATTGTATATACATACACACACACACACACACACACACACACACACACACACACATGTATATATATATTGCACAGTTTTATAACATTTACTCATCTGGTACATTAGGAAAAGTTTAGTACAAGTAATTTCAATAAATATGAATTTTGTAAACTATATAGTCGCCCTCATATACGTTTCATATATATCCATTTTTGTAAAAGATCTCCGTATATCATATTAAATCTCAGACTTAGAAACTCACAAAATCTACACTACAATATTAAAAACTTAAAATGATTCCCTTCTCGCACTTAGAAATGCGTGCGAGAGTGCACATTATATTGGTAACTGTAATATCAGCTTTTTATTTTTTTTACTTTTATCAGGTGTTTGGCGTGACTAATTACATGCTTTAAGTTTTGAACCTTTTATCATTTAAAACACATAATAATCTCCTTATATTATAATATTAATAATTTGTGTTATTCGAAAAATAGACTATTTCACCAGGGGGAAAATAAATATGGTACGTTTTAAAAGGAATAAACTGAAATTTTATCAGAGAAAATAATCTTGTATTGTAATTTCCCTTAGGTAAATGAAAGTCTGTTTTATTTTTGTTAATGCACCTCAATTCTAATTAATATATAACATAATTTTTGCATAATAAAATGAGGAAATACCAAAACTAATATTACTTTTTCAGTCTAATGCAGATATAAAAAATTTGCATTAAAAAAATGTCTTCTAAAAATCTAACGCTTTGCAGTGCGATTTAAATAAGTTTATAACTCTGTAAACCTTTTTTAAATTTAAAACTTTAGAACAGAAAATGCAATATATAATTGTATTTACAAATAATAATAATAATAATAATAATTAATTAGTTTTAGAAATCATCACACTGAAATTCAAAAGTCTTTTGACATCGTTCAAGTTTTTTTTTTTTTTTTTTTTTTTTTTTTTTTTTTTTAAATAATAATAAAAATAATAAGAAATTTAGTGATTCAGTAAAATTATCTAAGTTTGTTATTTAGAGAATATTCTAGTAGTTTTTTTTTTTTTTTCATTAATGCGTTTCGATACCACGTGCATCATTAGACAAACAAACGAGTGACCATCTATCCAGTAACAGCCTACCTGTTGCGAGTAGCCACAAAACAGATGATGCGATGGCACCCGCCAAAATTCCCATGATGACATCAAGAAAAATGTATCTAAGGAAGTTCAGAAAGTACATGAGTTAAAATGAGTAAACTTAATAGCATCTGTCACAAACATATTTTTATCCTTTACGGTGTTTCCATCACAGGCTGACAAAATAGTCCAAGATCAAAGTTCAGCGAAAGTAATAGTCCCATATAAGAAGACTCAATGAGATGCGAATTCCTCGGTTTCGTAGTTTTATACGAGAGCGGGGTGAGAAGCATTGATTTCGTTTGGGTAACCAGGTAGCGCCCTCTGGTGCAACTTCGCAGGGGAAAGCGATGGAGGAGGGTAGCTTGAAATTGTTCTTTGCTACCAGTTGCGCTTTGAAGGAGAATGTGAAAAGAAGTAAACAGAAGTTAAGGAGAAAGGAAAGAAATGCATGCATTTAGAATGCTGGGGAATGCATAGCTTATATGTCACAATAAATAAAACTTCGTAGATGGAAATGCTGCAGTACTGAAAATATATGTGTTGGTTATTTTAGTCATTTATTTTAAAATGATATATTTCCAGATAAATGACATTTAAGATTAACATTGAGTTATAGATAAAATTTATATAACTAACGAAAATATCTTACGGTACAGTAAAAAAAAATAAAAAAATAAAAAAATCATATATTTAAAATGTAACCTGACGTTTATTTAACATGATAATAAATTCCTAAATACACTTTACTGGTACAAAGTTTTAAAATTCATACATATGTCAAATATAATTTTTGATACATATAAAGAACTTTATTAAAAAATCTGGAGTGACTCCAATCGACTTTCTGAACATTAAGTAATTAACGCTTGTATAAATAAATTAAAGTAAAAGAAAATTATAATAGGGCACATGGTTACTTTTCTTCATATAATACGTTGTCTAAATTAACGCTATTGCCCTTCAAATAATTTGAGCTCATAGATCATAATGATAAATTTTCTTTGTGTCCTCACAAAAATCTATAAGTGCTAGACTCACCAAAAACTATAAAATTCGTGCGATGGTAAATTATAACATGCATATAAATTTCCATATCAATCGGATGAGGAATTAGACGGTGTCGCATTTTAAATAACTTAAGCCCGTAAACCACAATGATAAAGTACTTTTCTTTGTGTCCCTGTGTAAAACTGTATAAACGTTAGATTTACCAAAACTTCTAAGGTTTGTGCGACTGTGACCTGTAACATATTTATGAATTTTCAGTTCATTGAAGAAAGGAGTTTAGACGCAAACGTAATTTAAATAATTTGAGTCCATAGGACATAATGATAAAGGTTTTTTTCTTGTGACCCTGAAAAGAAATACATGCGCTAGATTCACCAAAATTTATGAACGTCGTGCAACGGTGACCTACAGCATGTGCATTTTCATCTCAAGTGAATAAAGCGTTTAGTCGCCACCGCACATTTGGTCCGATATATATCATATTGATAAAGAAATTTTCCTTTTGTCCCTGTAAAAAATATAGGTGCTAGATTCACCAAACTGAATAGAGTCTGTGCTATGGTGACCTATAGCATACGCACCAAATTTCAACTCATTCGAACTAAACGTTTAGACGCTATCGTGTTCAGTTACATACATAAACACATACATGCATACATACATAATCGAAAAAACAGTTAATATGATTTCAGGTGGCTTCAAAAGGTGTAGAAACACAAAAATCTCAAACTTGGATTTTCGACATGATTACAATTTCTTCCTCACTATAGTGTTGGAAAGTAAAAAGTACAAATAAAGGTAAAATGTACTATATAATATCTGATAGTGTATTTTGTTATAATTTATATTAAGCCGTTAAAACTTATAAGCGTTAAACTTCAAAATGAATTAAATGCCTTAATTGGAAATAAGATAGAATTGGAGGTATATGTGTGTTTAATTTTAACCGTACTAAAAAAACCGTACTAATTTTTTTTTTTTTTTTTTCTTTTTTAAGTTTAGTAATGCTTTTTCGGTAATATAAACATTACATAAATTCAGAAAGCTTTTTGGATAAATTATTTAAATAAGTGAAACAAATAATTCACATTTGAGAATATCTTTTTTTATGATATTAGGTTAAAAATTAGCTAAATTATAAGTATTATGTCATATTTAGGCAAAATATAACTATTTTATTGAAACTTACAAGGACATCAGTTAAAAATAAGTAAAATAAAATAAAATGCATCACATAAATAAATAAAAGTGTACACTTTTACCGTAAACTGTTGAAATCCATTTTTACGAGTACTTACAAGCAAGAAAATGATGTATCTACGAGAAAAAACGTTTAATTTTATTTAAAATGTAATAATAATAATAATAATAATTTTGTACAGTAAAAATGATAATTTTAGTGGCCATGTGATTATTGAAATAATATGGCAAATAATTATGCATGCAATCGGCAGCAAAGTTATTGAAGTGCTAGTAACTACATAGGCATGCAAAATCGTACTTATATATATATATATATATATATATCTTTTTTTTTTTTTTTTTTTCTTAATGTGGTGGGTGCTATAACGTGTTTTGGTGCGATGAATTCATAAATAATTGTTTTTTTTTCCTTACAACGTAAGGAATTGTCACAAAGTAATGATGAAGATCGGGAGAATTCCCCTAGAGACTATAACATATTCGAACCATTAAGTATACAAGGTGTTCCAAAAGTCCCACATCCCTCCTATCTCGAAAAGAAGTCAGAATTGTGAAAAATGGCGAAACATATGTTCGTTGAATTCGAGAGAGACCTCTTTTGGCGAAAGAAGTTTGGAAACTGGGGAGTTAGGGGGGGGGGCGTTTGTGAGGGTAACTTTAAAATTTCAAATAGGAAGGCATGTCTTGTGATATATCTATGGAAACGGGTTGGGGACTTTAATGAAGAAGCTGGGATGGAGATATATAAAATAAGAAGCGGCCATATACGTATAGTAGTCCAGGTTCAATAAGCTCTATGAAGAATAGGAAAAGATCTCTTTTCTTAAGAAAATCCATTATTTGCTATTTCAAGCAACCGCATTAAGATATGCATAGTTCATTGTCTCATAAATACTTATTACGAAGGCAACAAAGAATAAACATCTTTTGGCAAAGTTTATTTTATTAAATGACTTGAGGATATCAAATCTGAAGGAAGCCATTTCGATTTATTAGTAACTTTTTGAATCTTTCTTAAAACCACATGTTGTTGACACGTTGACAGCATGAAGAACAAGTGCTAATTCCTTTATTTCGCCGAATCTCCTTGGCATCAAAAATCAAGTTGGCTGAACACATTTTTAAATTTTATGTCTGGTAAACCTAAATGATAGTTAAAAGATTGGCTAAAAATTAAATTACGTCATACGATGTGATTAAATTTTGTCAGGTGTCCAGAAATAGGGAAAAAGTGCGAAATCAATTGATAAAAAAAATATTAGAAATTATTTTCAGCTACAATGATTCAACGGAATCTATAAACGTTTGATTGGAGACAGGAAGCTATAATAAAAAAAAATCGTCTGCGGTTTTAAAGCATAAAATGAATGGGTTTCCCTTTCTTTGATATTTTTTTTAATTATTACTTGATGAGATTTAAAGCAGGAAAAAGAACAGTAAATTATATGAAATTACAGAATAATGAAATAGAAATAAAAATAAAATAGCATAAGCGAAATAAACAAAATTGTATTAAATTCTTTTAGGATAAGAAATATAATGTTTGCTTGTATTATAAATAAATAAATAAAATGTAATTTATATTATTATTATTATTTTATTTTAAAAAGGGATATGTGATGTTTTTCAACATCACATATTTCTCCCCGTCGACCGAAAAAAAAATGGGTTCAGCCATTACATCGTCTATGATATGACAACTTAGCAAAAATTTAAATTAAATCAAATTATTTCCAATCTTGTAAAATAGATTGATTACAAAACAAAAACAAAAACGAATGGCTTCCAATACAAATAAAATACGTACATTGTCATATTATCAATAGAAAATCTAGTATGCATACTTAAAAAAAAATAATATTATTATACAATAATAAAATGCAAATACAAATACAGAAAATAAGGATATTATATGGTGATGTGATATAATGTTGTATGGCCATAAATCTGTGTACACAAGTCTTTAGAATATATTCACAAACAAAATGAGCTCAAGTCCTTTGATTTAAAATCATAATAATTCAGTCATCATATATTTTATCAGTTCGTGGTAAGATGCTGAAATCAGTAAATTTTTATGTTACCATGCATGGCGAGAAACTTTGACGAGTCCATTTCAGTTCAGAGAGGACAAGAATTCGTTGTAATAAATACATAGTTCAAATGTATAAGCAATCTGAATATGAAAGTTTGACAAAATAAAAATCAAGTATATTTATATGTTATCAAATATATATAGTGAGCCTTTTATATTCATTAAAAGGTTTAAACAAATAATACATGTTGAAAGAAAGTAATAATAACACATGATTTTATTTATTCATTTTTTTTTTATAGGTAATTGTAATTGGAATATATGAGATATATGCATATGTGTGTGATAAAAACATATTACCTGCACCAAAAGTCTATGTAAACTTTTTTTTTTTTTTTTTTTAATAATTCCATTAGCACTTTTTTTTTTTTTAAATCAAAATATTATTCTAGTATGTTAACTTTTAATAAAATGCAATTATAAATAACAAGTAAGTTAAAGAAAAATAACAAAAGTGATATACACTGCTGTTGTAAGACAATGCAGCTTAGGATATAATTTTCTGGACCAGCCATTGATTTTCCAAGCTGCGAAATTTCACAACAAATAAAAATCACAACAGGTTGATCAGGTCTGTTGCAATGAAAGTATACATCAAATTTATTTAATCTACCTTTAATCATTATAAATGTTTAAAAATTTATACTGCGTAACTTTTAACCTAGGGAAAAATATTGATGAAAAATTACTTTCTGTTTCGTAAATTATATTGATGTGTATCATTGGAAATAATGAGATTCTTATTAAAATTAGAATTATTATAAATGTCAAATAAGTGATTATTACGTGGAGGTGCCAATAAAATTCTATCGATATGCACACGAAATGCCTTATCATCACTAGCATGTAACCGTTTAATTGAAAATGAAACAGGGGAATGTTTAACTGTGACAATGAAAGGACCTGTATATTTAGATTTAAATTTATCCATAGACTTCAGATACACAATATCTTTTGTGCAGATGCTTCTTAGTTTAGCTTTTCTTTGAAAATATTTATTTCTTTTTTATTGGGAATCTTGAATGTTATTGTACGCTTTTTTATAAATTTCTTGAAGGTCTTGCATTAATTTATAGATGTTTACATTAGAGTCCAGGTAAGTGTAATTATAATTTGAATTATAAGTGTCAAAAATTAGTGCCAGTTCTCTACCAAAATGTAGAAGATTGGGCGAGAATTGAGTGGAAGAATGCGTAGATCCATTGTAGAGAGATTTGTGTATATATAGTGCATTTTGAAATGAATGACCTTCTTCTAATAATATATTAATTGAATATTTAATTGATGTTTTACACGTTCGCTAATAGAGTTCGATTGAGGATGAAAAGCAGACGAATGTATTATTTTTATGCCTAGAGTGTCATTAAATGTATTGTAAACTTGAGATGTATATTGTCGACCTAAATCTGATAGAATACATGCAGGGCGAACAAAGGTTGTAATGTATGAAAACAAACATTGAACTATTTTTGGAGAAGTAATATTAGATAACGGGTAAAGTTCTAAGTGTCTACTGAAGTGATCAATTATTGTCAAGACGTATTGACCATTACTAAAAGGACCCACCAAGTCTGTGGAGATTGTATGATTTGGATGAGTGGGTGTATATGTTTTTTGTAATGGAGCAGGGGGTGTTTTGTGATGTTTCGCTTGTAAGCATTTAGTGCATGAAGAGACGAAATTAAGGGTATCAGTATAAATGCCCCTCCAAAAGTATCTTCTAGAAAGAAATTCATAGGTTTTAGCCAAACCAAAGTGAGATAAATGCGCAATGGACAATGCTTTTGCTTTTAAAGAATTTGGGACAATAATTAAATAACTGAATGAATTGTTATGAATATTCTCTTTCTTGAGCATTAATACTTTAGAATCAGGATTTATAAAGTAATTGGGAAATTTTTCTGACTTTCCGTTTTTTAAGATTTCTTCGTAAATTGTTTTTAATTCAGAATCCTTAATTTGTTCGGACACAAATGTTTGGTCTGAAATTTCTAGCAAGGGGTCTTTAGAGTTCGAATTTCCTGAAATCATATAATTAACATATTCTGAGCATTTGTTTTGATTATCATTACCAATTTTATCATTACTGTTAATTTCGAGTCTGTTTTCATTTTTATCAACATCAACTATTGGTAGTGGTTGTATGTCATTAATTAAGTTTGGATTATCTTTGAGATCCTCTTGATTGTTTTCAAAATTGCAACGTGATAAATAATCCGCTAAGATGTTCAAATTTCCAGGAATGTGTTTGAAAACGTAAGTATATTCAGATAAGTCCATTAACCATCGGGTGGTAACGTCAGCGGGATTGGTAGTTTTCTTATATTTTTCAAGGGGAGCACTAGCTGACAAAATTACGAACTCACGACTATATAAATAGTACTTGAAGGCGGTGACAGTTTTATGAATTGCCATAAGTTCCAATTTTAATGCAGGATATTTCTTTTCAAAAGGTTTTAAAGATTTGGAAAAGTATGCTACAGGAAGTAATTTACCATTAAATTTTTGCATAAGTGCTCCTGAAATGGCTGTTTTTGATGCATCCGTGTTGACATAGAATGTTTTCTCCCAATCTGGAAGTCGAACCATTGGGGGAAGAAAGAATAATTTTTGAATTTTTTGAAAAATACTCTGATGTTTTTCTGTCCATTTCAATGTTGTTTTGGGTTTTGTGAGTTCCACAAGGGGTTGCGCAAGTTCTGAGAAAGATGGTAAAATCCATTTGTAAAAATTAGCAAGTCCAAGAATTTTTTTTAATTGTCGTTTTGTCGTCGGTGGTGGAAAAGAATTGATCTTTACGATGTTAGCGGTGATGGGTGAAATAGTATGGTTTTCAATATGGAAACCTAAATAATTAACTGCTGATTTATGGAATTCACACTTAGATGGGGATAATGTTAAATTATATTTGATAAGAATTTCTAACACTTTATTTACTTTTTCACAAGTCTCTTCAAATGAATTTGATCCAATAATCAGATCATCCTGATAAGCATATATGCCATTAATGTTTATCTCGTCGAGTATTGTGTCCATTAGAGACTGAAATATAGAACTGGCGTTCTTTAAACCAAAACAAACACGTTTGTATCGATAACTGCCGAAAATAGATGTAAATGTTAACATATCTTGATATTTTTTAGGAAGGTCAATTTGGTGGTACGCTTGCATGAAATCTAACGAAGTAAAGTATTTGAATGACGAAAGATTAGAAATAATATTTTGAATCTTAGGAAGTGGATATGAGGAACCTTGTATGACTGTATTGACCATTCTAAGGTCTAAAGCAAGTCTGTAACGTTGTTTCTTTGAACCGTCAGATTTTTTCTTTACCAGCAATATGGGACAAGCCCACTCGGAGCAATTACGCTCAATTATGCCGGCGTTTACTATTCATTGATCTGCTCTTGGGCTTCTTTTTGTAAAGCTTGTGGAATCGGAAATGGAAGTGTTTTAATAGGGAAATCATTAATTAACTTAAGATTAGGAATTATTTTATCAGTATGTCCTAGAGTACTAAGAGATTTGGAAAATGCAGCAAATTTGCTTAAAAATAAATTTTCTAGTGTGTTACGTTGATCAAGGGTTAAATGATTCAAACAAAAATCTTTACTTGATAAATCATTTTTACGTTTTAGTAATATATCCTCTGAGGCTTGAATTAAGTGGATATGGTCCTCAATATTTTGTATATTATTATTACTAGAGCAAGAGTCTTCAATTTTATCTAAATGTGGTTCTTTAATTTCATCAATTAAAAATAATTTACCAATATGCATATTTTTATTGAAATGAATTGAAATTTTACCCTTATTTGAGATAAGTAACGTAAAAAGAGAATTATTATTTTCAGAATTAATTTCATTTTTGTAATTCGGTGATACAATAGAATCTAAAATTTCTATATCCGGATCCTTTAAGTCAGTACAAAATATGTAATTTTTTTCTTTTAACTTATTATTTGTTTTTGCAGTAATGTAGATATTTTCACCAGTTTGTATTATAACTTTCTTTAGAAGGTAAACATTCATGTTATTATCGTCAGAGTTAACATTATATACATCTAATTTTTCATTTCCCGAATCAAATAAAGAAGAAGTAAAGTCTAATTTTCCAATTCTCATGGAATTTTTCGAAAAGTCAATAGTGACATGATTTTCTTTAATGAAATCCATACCAAGTATTCCATGAAAATTAGAGTTATGTGGTATGTCAATAATATAGAAATTGTGTTGGAAAAACTTTTTTTCAATTTTGAAAGTTGCACGAATACATGAAGAAAATTCAACATAAGAATTGACCGTTTTAAGAGTAATAGACGAACCTAGTCTTTTATATTTTAAATTTGCTTTTAAATTATCAAATGTTGATTGGGCTAAAAGTGAACAACTACTTCCAGTATCAATAAGAAACTTTATATCATTATTGGCTAATTTAGCTTTTATTATAGGAAGTGTATGAGAATTTTTGTTTACATTAAATAAAATATGATCTTCAATATTATTTGTGCAACTCTCATTGTTGCCACTTGGAATATACCCTGTATTATCAATATTAAGACTACACTTTTGAAATGTTTGGGTAGCTTTATTATCTGCTACAGTAACATTAGCAACAGTTTGAGATCCAACTGAATTTACAAGTCTAGTATGTGAAATTTTCGGAAGAGAATTTGAAGATGACATATTTGTGAATTTATGTTCATTCGCTGATGAGACCCTTAGTTTTCGAGATATGGCAGCATCAGCATCTCCATACCTCTTTTCTAGTTTAAATTACGGTTTTCATAGTTACGTGTTTTATAAGTTAAATTATCTCTATTTCTCCATTTATAACAATTTAAAGCAACGTGACCATGTTTGGAACAAAGTTGACAAATCAGATTATTTCTAGAAAAGTTTCTTCTAGAGGAAGAACGAAAATTGGTCTGTTTAGTTTTGTAATTATTTCTATAATTTCTTTGATCAAATTTGGGTCTGCTTGACTGAACTACGTGCAAGGATTCATTATGGGAGGGTGGATTGTTGTTTGTAAGTGAAATGCTATTAATTTTCTCAGATAAATCTTTCAATGTGTTTAATATTACAGAGTCATTTTTATTATCACAAGAAAGAACAGTCTTAGTATTAGTAGTGTTGTTGAAAGAATCATATATTTCGGATAATGTTTGAGCACGTTCAACTGCCTTATTATAGTCTCTTATGTTTTCCTCCATTAACTTAATTTTAATATTTGATGGTACACACTCTAAAAATTTCGGAAGTTTAATGTTATCAAGGGATTGTTTGTCTTTAAGGTCAGGGAAAGCCTTAGGTACCGCAACATTTACACGATGGGCGAAGTTTTTAATTGATTCTCCTGGCAAAATTTTTAAATTATGAAATTCTGATATTCCAGTATTATATGACGATTCCCTGAAAAACTTACAGAAATTTTCCTCGATGAATTTAAGATCTGTCGAGTTATATAGTGTTTCATTCTCAATAAAGTATGCCAACGCGGCATCACGAAGTTTTTCTTTCATTACATGTAATGTCGCGTCATTTGTTAGTTTATTTAACATGGCAAAGGATCTCAATTGATCAAAGAAAAATTTGACAAATCTCGCGTCCCCATCGAAATTAGGAACGGAGCAAAACGCGTTTCGATTCTGTGCCATTTCTTTCCAAAATAAAAATGTTAACTAAGTTAAATAAAAATAATATGCATAAGAATTCAATTGAATATCATATAATAAATAAAATTACCAAGACACTTAAAAATGAATAAATTTGTTAAATACTTTCTTTTTTAATTAAGCCTGCAAAAGTTGGATGATAAAGTTTCAAGATTAATAAAAATATGTAGAAATTATTTGTAATATTTTCCTGTATAACATTATAGCTTGCAACCATGAAATTGGCTTATATACGTCTTGTTGAGTATATATATATTATAGATATATTTAAAAATATATAATGAATAATACTAAAAATGGATATATATGCAAATGAAAATAATTGTCAAAATATATTAAATTGTAAACACAAAGATCAAAATATGAAAAAAAATCAAAAAAAAATATTTTATGCAGTATGATGAAAAAAAAATATATATATATATCAATATGATCTGGTATTAAATTTCACAAATGAAATAAATCTTAACTTGAATATCCAAAAACAAGATATTTCAAAAATAATATAAGCAAATTTTGATCATTTATATAACTTTTTAACTGTTCTTAAAAATTGAAATGAAAAGTTAAAGTAGAATATAATACTCATATGAAGAATAAAAGACTTTACCCATAAGTAAAAATTTATATATAAAGTTTAAATAAATGTCAATATTTAAGAAAAATGTACGAAATTTCTTATTGTCAATATTTAAGAAAAAATATGTGAGAAATGTTTCTTTTTATTGGCACAATAAAATGATTCCAAAGGAAACTTACCCCTTTTCCGAATCTTCTTTTAGCTAAAACAAAAATATATATAGATATAAATTTATTTATTTACGGTATTTTATTTATTCTTTTATTTAAAACTGTAAGGCTCTTCTCCTGTATGAGTGCGCGAGAAAAAAAATCAACGTAGAAATTTAACTGCACATATTCTAGAAAGACGACCCATATTTGGCAATTCTCCTTGCACCGATGAATCAACGATCATTTAATACCGAACGGTAAGTGCATAAGACGGTCACAAATTGCGAACATTGCAGACTGTAGAGAGGATGTTATTCAATGAAACCGTAGAAAGTCCACCGGCATGGCATCACACAATATCGGCGATAAGAATCGGTACCGTAGACACAAAGTAATTTCTGTTTTTTAAAAAAAAATCACAGATGACATCCCGCAGCACACTAGCCTTTGGTAAAGATGAACAACAATCAACAAATCGGTAAATTCGGTGCTGTTCACCGTAACGTAGTTAATTTATTTTTGGATCATCATTGGGGCAGCTGTTTTTAAAACATAACAGTCTTCAACAACGTAAAACTTCGCATTCATGAATTAATCAGTAGTCGATATCACGTCGATATTAGGTGACTAAGCAGAGATCCGTTAAACAGAAATTCGAGCTTATATTCGTTAATAATAGTAATGAATAATTTTTCAAGACGAAAAAATTTTTTGGATATCCGGATATATTATCCGGCCTGAGTCTGGCACCACATATATTTAATGAAGAAGCTGGGATGGAGATATATAAAATAAGAAGCGGCCATATACGTATAGTAGTCCAGGTTCAATAAGCTCTATGAAGAATAGGAAAAGATCTCTTTTCTTAAGAAAATCCATTATTTGTTATTTCAAGCAACCGCATTAAGATATGCATAGTTCTTTGTCTCATAAATACTTATTACGAAGGCAAAAAAGAATAAACATCTTTTGGCAAAGTTTATTTTATTAAATGACTTGAGGATATCAAATCTGAAGGAAGCCATTTCGATTTATTAGTAACTTTTTGAATCTTTCTTAAAACCACATGTTGTTGACACGTTGACAGCATGAAGAACAAGTGCTAATTCCTTTATTTCGCCAAATCTCCTTGGCATCAAAAATCAAGTTGGCTGAACACATTTTTAAATTTTATGTCTGGTAAACCTAAATGATAGTTAAAAGATTGGCTAAAAATTAAATTACGTCATACGATGTGATTAAATTTTGTCAGGTGTCCAGAAATAGGGAAAAAGTGCGAAATCAATTGATAAAAAAAATATTAGAAATTATTTTCAGCTACAATGATTCAACGGAATCTATAAACGTTTGATTGGAGACAGGAAGCTATAATAAAAAAAAATCGTCTGCGGTTTTAAAGCATAAAATGAATGGGTTTCTCTTTCTTTGATATTTTATTTAATTATTACTTGATGAGATTTAAAGCAGGAAAAAGAACAATAAATTATATGAAATTACAGATTAATGAAATAGAAATAAAAATAAAATAGCATAAGCGAAATAAACAAAATTGTAATAAATTCTTTTAGGATAAGAAATATAATGTTTGCTTGTATTATAAATAAATAAATAAAATGTAATTTATATTATTATTATTATTTTATTTTAAAAAGGGATATGTGATGTTTTTCAACATCACAGGGACAAAATATCGCGGGCCAAAATATCGCGACGACAAAATATCGCCTATGTAAATGAATAGAAAGCAAAAAAGAGTTGGTAATTATTAATATTGTTGTATAAAATTTCACGTCAACACATACCGTAGTCAGAGCACTGACACACTGACAAACCCACAACAAAAATTGTTATAAATTTTACTTAAAAGAGTTTAAAGACTATGTTTATTAACTTTTGTCAAGTCACAATGAATTCAACCGTGCTTATGAATTTTAAAAATTTTAATTCAGGTTTCCGAACAGTGTTAGCTTTGATGTCAGCAGTAATGTATACAATTTTTAAAATGTATTTTGAATAGTGAAAAGGAAAAGATAAAATAACATAAAAATAAACATAGATAAAATAATGAAATTCAACTCTATGATTTATTTATTTATTTATTTATTTTAATTAATTAATTAATATTTATAAGGCCCTATGGCTCCAGCCAGAGATTACACGCGACACAAAATCAATTTTTCAAATAGATCATACTATATTTTTAACGCGATATTTTGTCCGGCGAGATTTTGTCCCGCGATATTATGTCCGGATCCCCATGGGAAACGTCTCTTCAAAACAATGAATTTGATGTAAAGAGTTTCGCCCTTAGATGAATATTAAAGGATATACACGAGTTTTTAGAATTTTGAAATGTGGATTTTTTACTTATGTATTCCCTTTAATAATCATTACAGGACAAAACTATGTATTTCAAATTCCTAGTCGTGCAGAGACGTTTCCACTGATGTATCACAAAACATACTTTGCCCAAAAATGTTTGGTTCCGGGCAGGGGGTGGTAGGTGTGCCGCTAGGCAGGGCAACTTTAAAATTTCAAACAGGAAAGTGTGTACTATGATACATCTTGTAAACTTCTCTTTAGGACAATAAATTTCATATACATAGTTTTGTCTAAAAAGTCTAAAAACTCGTGTATATCCTTTAATAATGATCGTAGGGCAAAACTATTTATATCAAATTCATTGTTTTGAAGAGACGTTTCCAAGGATGAAACACTAGACATACCTTCCTATTTGAATTTTTAAAGTTGCCCTCTCTAGCAGTCCCCCTAGCCCCACGAACCCAAAACTTTTTTCACCAAAAGAGTTCCCTCTAGAATTAATTGAACGTGTTTCGCCATTTTTCACAATTCTGACTCATTTTCGAGTTATGAGGGGGGGGGGGGTGAGACTTTTGGAACGCCCTGAATGTATAAAATGCCTTAAAATCGGCTATTTTTTACATACGTGTTTCAATGTGTTTCTTTACATCGAAACTCCTTTTAGGGCATTTTACCTTGTCTATGGCTTGAAGGCCGATCGTGTAGGGGAGGGAGGAGGTGAAGTCTCTGTGCAGCATCCAACAATACTCTGCTGACATGTCAACATCCCATCGTCTGTGATACCTTCGCTACATTTATTTCATGTCTTGATGAAATAGCTCTCCTTGTTCTTCACACACATCACTCAGACTTTCTGGGAAATAACTTAGATAGGAGTTGTAAAAGTGGAGTTTTAGGCTCATACAATCACAATTTTGTGAAAATTGCACGTTTAAAAACATTATTTTCCTTAATCAGCATACAAAAATACATCAGAAAAACATATCACCTTGAAGAAAAAAAATTCATAGTCTACCTGTGTAAATTGTATTTTAAAGATGTGCACCAAATACTGTTTTATTAAGTTAAAATGTGTCGAGTCATAATTTTAGTCTTTATATTGTTTATAAAAAAGTAAGTGGATGAGATAAATTAGCGACCAAACTAAAAAAAAAAAGAAAAGAAAAGAAAACGTGGATGTGTTCTTTAATAATTTTGCTGCCAACTATAGTACCATTTTACAGTTTGGTACAGTTATCACAATGAAACGAATGCGGAATGATATATTTAAATTATGGTTATAGTTTTCCTATAATAATCTATTAGCCAACTACATAAAACTTTAAAAGATAAATTACTGTTTTAACTTGATGTTTGTGTATTCATTCATAGATATATTTGTGTTTATTTTATTACTAGTTAGTTGTAGGTTGACTAAAGCGCCTGTTGAAAAGCGATCATTTCATTTTATTTATTTCTCACTTTAAATAATTCATTTTCTAGCAAGCTCTTGTGAAATTTTCGCACTTTATTTATCTCTTCGTCAACTTTAAACTTTAAAATTATTATTTTATAGACGTCATTTTTTCATATGCATGAGGAAACTTAATATTGTATATATATATATATATATATATATATATATTATTTTTATTTGTTTAGTTATTTTCACGTGAAAGCATATTTCATTTTAAGCTGGGGGAAAAAATGGCAACAATTAAAAGTTTAAATTTATATTTTAAAAAGCTATTTATGTTTCCATATTTTAATTAATTTTAAAATATCTAATTAAAAATCCGTTACAAATAAGGCACCAAGTGAAAGGGGCGATTTTTAAGAATTTATTGGATTAGACAGTTTATTGGTCGGCGAATTAATTTTTTTTTAATTAACTGAGTATGAAAATTAGGTGTCAACTTCCGTTCACATACAGCAGAGTCCAAGAAAATATTTTAGCGTGACACAGTCAATCAGTGATGAGTGTAACTCTATATGCTAATATGGTTATAATACAAGTCTGCGACTTTTTTTTTTTTTTTTTTTTTTTTTTTTTTTGAAACTTTTTTTTTTGTGTGTTTCTGGATGCTGATTCAGAATATATATATATATATACACATACTTCCATAAAGTAATTTTTGACTGTAGGTTTTGGGTGTAAAGGGAGTTTAGATGTAAAGAGACACATTTTAAAGATAATCTGTAAGTAACAGTCTATTTTAATGTAATCTATACTTACGCAGTTTCGAAATTCTTATACCCTCTTATAGCCTCTAAATTTTCCGATATTCATCCTTGCTTTGTGAAAAACCCTTACGTGATAGGAGGTAAAACAAAGCATTTCTGAATTCAGTGAATCAAAATACATTAGAGAAATACAACGCAGTGCATATAAAATTGATAAGTACGTGTGTGAGTGTTCACACATATGTTCTTTAAAAGTTTATTTATTTATTCAAATTTAATATATAACAAAAGGAGGGATTTTATTTATTTATTCAAATTTAATATATAACAAAAGGAGAGATTAATATGGATAATATAAAAAAATCTCTTTAAATTTATGTAATTCAATTAATTAATTATATAGAATTTCCTGTTTTCTCTACAAATCTTTCATTTAATAGCGTTTCTTTGTTATTTAAAGGTTACAAACACATTGCTCTCGGAATAAAATAAAGCAATTTTCATATCGGGGTTTTTGAAAAGTAACTGTGTTTATACTTATTCCCCGAAAGAATTAAATCAATTTAGCTATAATTATTTATTTTGAGAATGTAATTTAAAAGTCGTTATCAGCGTATTTCTAGCATAAAGAGCTATTAATAAAATAAAAAATAGTCATTTCAGTTCATATTTATTATCCTTGTGTTTACATTAAAAGCTATTATTAATTCGAGCAGGTCATTATAGTTCTAAAAATAGATTTCTAATGGATATTCACCGCCTGAATGGCGTCTAGGAAACCGTTGGTTGTGGTACGTTAAAGATGATTGACACCTGGCGATGTTTTTTTAATGCCAAGTCGATCTAACTTTTCTAACGACATTTTTATATTCAAAATTTTGTATTAAAATATTAGGAGGACAAAGAAACAACTTGGCATTCTTTTGGCTGAATTTTAACGAAGCCAACCTTTTGGGGTTGCACTTTTACGACTCTGAGACTGTGAGATCTCATCAAGTTTTTCGCTTTTGAATCCGTTGGTTTAAGACGTGATTTTTATTGGTCTCCTCCTCTCCTCCCGTCCCATTTACCGTATGGGATTCGTCTTTTATCAGTAATTAACAAGATGTAATAGACTTTTGAAAATGACTGTTTCCATGAGACTATGAATAAAACACCTGTTTATCTGATTGCTTTTTGCTTACTTTACCTGCAAAGAATGTTTCCTTCAACATATTTTTAACCACGTCATCACGGCTATTCTGAAATGGATCTGGGTGCTTATCTACGTTATAGTACGATTTTGCAGACCCGTGTAATTAACTACAATGAAATATTTTGTTTATAAATGCAGGGATAAATAAATGGTAATGCTAATTTCATTCGCAAGATTAACATCTTTTAATGGATTGTTCTCATTGCGAGCCTATACTCAGATATCGAAAGAAAACAGAGTTATGGCGTTAATATTATTATATTGATAGATCTTGCAGTTTTATACATAAGGGGTTTGCACTCGCTTATATTTTACTTACATTACTTATATTTATTTACATTTATTTACTTCAAGTGTATTTTAAATTAGTTCGTACTTTTGATTAATTATTTGTTGTAAAGCTAGTTTCATAAATTATGAAAATTATATCGGTATTGAGTTTAAATTTAGAACATAAGTGCTACAAAAAATAAGAAGCGTTAAGAAAATAAAAGGAAAGCAATAAATCTCGCATTTCGAAAAGTTGTATTTAAATAATATGCTATCTTCACTATCTAAAGTCACTATAGATTTTATCTGGCTGCAAAAATAATGTTTCTTTTGACATATTGAGATGTTGTTTAGGCTAAATTTCTATAATTGTAAAAAAAAAAAAAAAAAAAAAAAAAAGTTTCTCTAGGAAAATTAAAAAATTGTCTTTTTTTTTTTTTACAGTGTGTGATACTTTAACGGGAGATTTAGGATCTCTCAAAACAGAAATATATAACTAATCAAGAATTTTTATATAACTAACTGGTTAAGCGATATCTGTAAAAGTGCAACAAACGATTATTATAATAATTTTAGAAAACACTGTTTTAGGTTGCCAAATTCTAAACAGCTATTCATTTTCAAATATGAAAATTAAAAGAAACGATGCATAAGAAGGTATTTGTTTTTATTTTTATTATTTTTTCCCCTTCTAATTTAATTTAATTTAATTTTTTTATAATTAAATTTTTGTTTTTGTTTTTGTTTTTTTTGCATTTTTACAGTCTTACACTAATAACAATTTTTCTTTCTACAAATAAATTATTTCAATGATAACCTAAGACTTTCTCAGGAGAATTATCCTTCCCACATGATAGAATAAATTTTAGTATATCAGTTTATAAATATTGACTTCCTCAGGCACAGATGGCGAGAACGATATTTCTTTGGATAGAATTTTCCTTTGTAGCATTAGCCGGAACTAAGGGGACTTTACTGTCATATATCAACAGTGAGTGATCCTTTAATATCCAAAAATACCGTATGTCCAAAACTTGCGAAGAAATGATTTATGATTAAGCCACTGCATTCAACAAGCGGTCATCATAGGGGAATTGGGAGTTTATTAATATATTAAATGCAGTATAACATATGGAATATTTAATATAATTTTCGTCAAATATATTTACATAGCACATTTTCAGGAATTCGTATAACAGGTCAACGTCTAATAAAAGAAATATATTCAACCATATAAAATATTTTACATCTGATCCGTAAATTAGTATTTTGAAGATATTAATGCTTATGGCAAAACTTGCACGAAATATATGAAGGTTTAAAAAATAGTTTTTAATTTTTTATGGAAATATTTTAAAAGATCAGTATTAATAAATTTCGATGAATTGAGTAATGTGTGCTTTATTGAAAAAGAAAAGAAAAGAAAAGAAATATATATATATGTGTGTGTGTGTGTGTGTGTGCTTGTTAACCTTTTCCGGCACAGAGTAATTCTACTCATTTAAAATCAACAGCCACCGGAATTCAGGAACGATATAGAAGACAAAAAATAAATGAAGTTTTACCTCCATATTATAGGAGAAAAATACTATAAAATATTTCTAGGATAATTTTTTGCACTTGAGAACTAAAATTAGGTGGCCGAAAATGGTTAATTATATATATATATATATATATATATATATATATATATATATATATATATATATATATATATATATAAATGGCTATCCCAGGTAGCACAGTATGGTATTTTCAACGTTGAACAAACGGCAATGCATTCTGTTGAATGATCGTTTTTCCGTAACGTTAATAATCTGAAAATATGTCTCGTGGATTTCCTCATCTTTCAACGGTTGTTTTAATACATTTTACAACGTAAAAAAAACCCGTTGTAGAAGGGTTGTACGAAATCGCAATACTCTCGATTTTTTTATAACTTAAAAATAAAAACAGTTGTAAAATGGTTGTTCAGAATCGCAATACTGTCGTGCTTTTTATATCAGTTTTCAACGGTTTTTCTTATGTCTTATAAACGTTGAAATCAAAGAAAAATAGCTAGCTCTATATATCCATTGAATTTTCGTTTCTAAAATATATCTAATAATTTAAAAAAGAAAAAATTCACATGTTAAGAAAGTTTTGGAACATTCTCTTTTACTTAATTTTCAGACTTTTTTTATGATTAATTTTCTTACTTTTTTAATACTCAATATACTAAAATATCAGATTCGTAAAATTTTTTTAACTTCTGTTTTTCGAGGAAAGCAAAATTTTATAGCACATACAACTGCACTAAATTTGATATGTGAGACAACCAATATAAAAACGAATGCTGAATTAGTTAAGAGTGTGTATCAGCCGACAGGCGATGCTCTCATTACTCACTTTCAGAGATTTTTACATGACTACATCTCAAAATCTGTTAATTAAAATTGCTGCAAATTCTATATATAAAACCTTTATTCTGAGAAGCTATATAAAACTTTAGTGCATGTTAAATGACTGCAAGTGGCGCTTTTAGATAGAACATACTAATTTCTTAATCAATTGTTTATGAAATTTGGTGTAATTTTAATCAACATATGCTGAGATGTATCTATGTGGAAAACAGTTCATAGGTAAAATTCATAGATTTCAATAAAAAAATACTATACTAATTATAAATATTGTTTTAAAATTCTATTAAAATTATTTTATTTCTGTAAACTCTAGTTAGTTTTAATTCACACAATTTAATATAAAGCTAAAAAATCGAATATTTAAAATTTCCATAAACCAATATTTAGATCCCTGTGATTGTCTATTTATTAGCTAAGAATATTTATTTGAAATTAAAGGATAATCAAAATGATAATAATTTGTGATTATAGTAATAAAATAAATAAATCTTAGGGGAAATTGGGAATGTTAATTAATGTAAACAAAAATTAAAATTTGCAGTTAAAAGACAATCACTAAGGTAATAATTTTATTAATAATAATAGAATAAATAAAATCAAAGCAGAAAATGGGAATGTTAATTAATGTAAACAAAAATTACAGTTTGCAATTAAACGAAAATCAAAAATTGTATAATTTTATTAATAAAAATAAAATAAAATAAATCTAAGCCGAAATTGTGAGTGTCAGTTTTCCTCCCTTCACAAAATTTAAATTCATAGAAAACAAACTTTTCAAAAGTATAAATTTCGTGTACATAAGACCTGATTTTAATAATATAAAATTAATGCATATACTTCATTCAATAAAACAATAGTAGCGTTACATTATATATAGATATATTTTTTCAGTAAATATGAAAAAAGTAAAATTTTACAAAAGTACTGTTTTGAAAAAGAGTATTAAATATTTAAAGTTAGACTGACCCCTGAAAATTTAAGACAATAATTCAAACATAAAATTAAAGAAGGGAAAAAGAAACACTCACTTCATTACTTGAAAAATCTTGTTTAAATAAATATACAGCATCCACAATTAGACGAGAACTCATTAATTTTTAATATTATGCTAGCTGGTAAACAAACCCAAAACCAAAGAATATTATAACTTTGAGCTTTTAAGGAAATTACCAGCTAGCAAGTTTTTTCGAAATTACGTAAAATATATGACATTAATCTTTCACTACACTTTCGATGAAAAAGTTTTAAGTTGCGTTTAATTAATTATTGTTTCACAGAAAACTTTCATACCATTTTAACAGAAAAGCGATAATTTCATCTTCATTCACATCACATTCACTTTCAAAATGGCAGGCGTCGTATCGTAAGACGCTTTTAAGGTTTGTCACAATATACTTTGCGATTTCGCGTGTAGAACGGGAGAAAGCGTACAATATGAACTCCTTCGTTAGTTACGATTTCCGAAAGCCAAAGAACATCTACTATACTTGTTAATATAATTTGCCGAAAGCTTTATCATGTTAGAGGATCTTTCGCAGCACACCATCTTCTAAAACTCTAAAGAAAATTATAACACGCACATCATGCCAATTCACAATCGTGTATCGATATCAAGTTGAAGAGATTCAACGTCATTTGACGGAAATAATGACTTATAAAAAGTACGTATTAATTCGTTGAAAAAACATATTTTTTATAAGAATCAAAAAGGAAAACAAAAACTAATAAAATACCTATTTTAAAACGTCGAAAAAATAACAGAAAAAGTACAACCATAAAACAACGTTTGTTATAGGTTTTCTTTATTACTGAATAAATATTCGAAATTGTTCAGTGAGAATATTGCGAAATAAAAACTATTTTTCAACGGACATAAAATATCGTAACCAATTTTTCACTGTTCAGACTTATTTGCAACGCTATAACGACGTTATGTGCTACCTGGGATATAAAAAGTATATCAAATATTATCCATAAAGCCTTATCATTAAAATGAAAATATATTTGTATTCGTGACATTTGAAAGCCTGTGCAAACAAAGCATTTACTCCCATATATATTTATTTTGATTTAACTTTTAAAAGCAAAATCTATCTGATTACAGTTGTAGAAAAAAGCTAGTTTTGCATTTGCGCCATTTAGCTAACAGTAAGATTTCTATATATGTTTTTAAATGTGTATATATACATTGTAATTAAACTAAAAATTGCCGTATGAACACTTCTCTGATTTCCACTCACTCTATGATGTATAAATGTGTATATTTTTATACGTATATATATGTAATCATGCGTGTAATATTTCGAAATAGAAATTTCATTGTTAAAACATTACTTAATTAGCTTTAAAAAAATAGTTAAAGAAAATTGTTCGTAAATAAGTTAATATATAATAATTTATTATTTTAATTTATCTATGATTATATAACAATAGTATATATTTCTTAAAAAATATATATATATATATATGATTATTTATTTTTCTTTAAACATAATTTGTTATAATTTATGAAAAATCGCAATTTGAACAACAAATTTTTACTCTCCAATAAATTACGGAAAAGAGGAAAAAAAAAAAAAAAAAAAGTCGCGTAATTGGTTGTATATCTTCTAAATTTCGACTAAATTACTGCCTCAAATACTTTTTATTCCGCGTCCAGAAAAAAAAACATTCCCAGAAGTTCCTATTAAGCATCACAGACGTATCCGCCATAAATAATGATGATTAATTATTCTATATTCCGTTGACAGAAGAAGAACTACCAATTAAATTTTATGAAGTAAGGTTTATTAGCAGAGATGCTTTCGACATTGTTTTCAATAATAATACTAATAGTAATTATAAATTTTTTCTTTAAAAAATATACATTTATCATTATTTAATTAATATATATATATATATATATATATTAAACACTTTTATACAGATTTTTAATTGGTAATTAAAAATTTCAAACTTTATATGCAGATGAATTAACATATAATTGAAAGATAAAATAATTAATTCATGAAATATAAAAAGCAGTAAAATGTCGTAAGCTCAATAAACATTAAGATTTATCTTCATGCAATATTAAATTAAATATTTTATAAATATTTTCACACAATTTAAGCACTATTTTAAATCTCAACATTAACACAGTAACACTACATAGAAACATACTATTTTCCAAATGAACAAAAGCTTTAACCTTAGATGCTGAATTGTGCTTTATGTCTTTTGAAAGAGAAAATAGTCGGTTATACAGAGAAAATAATTTTCAACGTTCAGCTGCAGATCATGATGAATTTTCCCAAATTTCAAAGTAATTACCTACTTAGTACAATCCTATATAATAAAATTATACTTTTAAAAAATGTAAAGAACACGCTTTTACTGAAATGTGAACTAAAAAGCACAAAATATCTATGTACTATTAAAATACAGGGTATTAGAAAGTCGTGTGAGTGGCACACCAAATTATTTGCATGCTTTTAAATTTTTATTACAAAAAATAATAATTGATTATTTGTTGCCACTCGACGTTATACAAATACGGCCAAATCCTATGCCACATACGATAGAGTTCTTATATACAGATTTTTTTGTTTCCCCCTAGACCCTGCCCCACAGGGAATAGGAGCCTGGAAACACTTGTATGTAGTATTGTCATCGATGATGAAGTCGTGTGCAAAATTTCAGGTCAGTCGAACGACCAGAAGTGGCCGAAAATTGAATTGCAAGATTCCGTTACATACATTAATAGTTACATCATATCAAGTTAATAAAAGCATGTTAATAGTAAAAAAATCTAGAAATTACGCAATATTAACTGAATAAATAACATAATGAAGGAATGAGAAATAAATAATTTAGAATTAAACAAAAACCATTTTTAAAAAATCTCCCTGACTGGGCTCGAACGTTAGACCTTTAGGTTCGTAGCCCGGAGCTTTACCTCACAGCCACAGCATTCACGTAGAGAAAGTCTTTTTTTACAATATAGATCTTTGTTTGCTCCCAGAGCGGTTACAAACATGCATACAGGTGAAGCTAATAAAAGCGTGTTAAAAAAATAACTGACAATATTTAATTTCAAAAGTGGTTTTATTATTATTATATTTTTTAATTAATAATTATTCCACGCTTGATTAAAAAAAAAAAAAAAAAAAAAAAAAAATCAATTTTAGTCTTTAAAAACACGCATATTGTGGCCACCAAAAAACTTTCCTCTGTATATCCTTATATTAATTCAAACAGAACATAATATTTATTAAAATTGTTATTTATCAAAGTTAGTTTTCATTATAGATACAGACGATTTTCATCACAGGGATGTATAACACTAAAATTAGATTGTTGTAAAAAATGAAAATTACTTTTAGAGCTATAATGACGTCAATTTTACACTGCACGTTTAATTTTTCACAAAGTTTTATATCAATTTTAATATATACGTGTGAATTTCTTTTCATTTCAAAATAAATAAATCAATAAATTAAAAGCAACTTGTAAACTTTTTTGGCAACAATTAAGAATTAAAATAAATTATGTATTTTTGTCTAAAAAAGAGCTTCTTCAACTTCTTCGATAAAAACTTTTCTTTTTATTTCTTTTTATTTCTTTTTATTCCCCCCTTAAAAAAAAAAAAAAAAAAGAAAAAAAGAAAAAGAAAAAGAAAGATGAAATTCTGGTAAGAGTAACGGAGGACTAGTAGGTTTTATTTTCAAATTATTCAATTACATTTTCGATAAATTTTCGATTTCGATAAATGTCCAACCATCGAAAAACTGGCGACAATGTTTTATACGTAGATTGAGACTAATAGTCCTCCGTACTAAAAATAAATAAATAAATAAATAAATAAAAATCGATAACTTCATTTCAAATTATCACACATTCATGGTTCAACCATTCGTTTAAAGGTATTGTAGAGTTATTTTGAAAAAAAATCTTTTTGGCCAGTACTATAATAATTTTTTTATCTTAATTTTTCGTTGAAAAGTTAAAAAAAAGTTCTTAGTGGGTACTTTTATACGAAATGTGTCCTATAATATAATATTAAAAATTACGCAAATGTATAACGACAGCGTCTCCAAGTGAGTGAGTGATACTTAAATGCAGTTAGAACTTCTCTAAGTCAGATTTCAACTAAATTCTAAGTTGCTTAAATTTCGTTCTTTGGTTTGTGAGGTACAGTGTTCAGAAAATTTTCAATACACACAGTCAAAAAGAGAGACAGACATCTTATAAAAAAGAGACAGATCATATGAGGAAACCTCAAAGCATGTAAATCCATCGAAAATCGAAGTTCGAATTTATTTATGAATCTAATACATTCTTCTTATAACCTATTCGTTTACGAAGTTTACATATGTGGACCTCTCTAATTTAATTTATGGACTCTAAATCGATTTATATTTTATGATTTATTTATTTATCTTTATTTTATTTATTTATTTATTTTTTATTTATTTTTTTCATATGAAAAATTTAACTATGCGTTTTTTAAAAAGTATAAATATATTAGAACAAAAATTAGGTTTACAATATATTAAAATCACACAATCACCTGATTGGGAAGAAAATCATATTTATTGAAATTTATTTTCACTCAGTCCGAAAAATAAATTTCAATAAATATGATTTTCTTCCCAGTCAGTTGATTGTGTGATTTTAATATATTGTATTTCTTTCTCCCATTGTTTAATTGTGTTTTCCTTTACCTACGGATTATTTCTGTCGAGCTATCTACATGATAGACCAGATGTTTCTGCCTAAAGGTTGTCTCATTGAGTAATGTCCACCGGTTGTCGGTTTGGATAGCTCAATTGGTAGAGCCTTGACCTTGTAAGTCAAAGATCTGGGGTTCGACTCCCGGTCCCGGCATTATTTTCACTCAGTCGGAAAAATAAATTTCAATAAATATGAAAAATTAGGTTTGTTTATAAATTAAAGTTTTCTCTTAGCTAGTTTTTCACAACGGCTTTAAAACAGGGTAGGAGAAAAAGGAAGTAATTTTCATAATTATTTAAAATACGAATTATTGCACAAACATTACACTGAGAAAAAATTCTTAATCTGACATTTAGAATGTACATTGTGTCTCTAGAAAAAATAGTTCCATGTCACAATTCTAGTTCCCTTCGAAAGCGAGTTCTAGTAACCCCAATAAGAATTCTAGAGTATTTGCCTATGTTATCGAAGGCAACGTTATTTAAAAATTTCTGCAAATAAATGTGAATGCAAGAGGCGGGTTACGGCAACTATAATTTTGGTTTATGATCTAATTCTTGAAAATCAAGCGAGAATTTCTCTCAATACAAAAGATATAGTCAGAATAGTCAGAATAACCAGAATATTGTTTCAACATCTCGAAATGTGTAGACTAAAAATTCTCTATCATTTCATCTCTTCAGTTTATTCGCGTACCTTATGCGCATAGCCCGAAAATCTATATTTCTTGTTTAGGGACTTAGAAAATGACCACTTACTCATTCTAGATGAAGGTGTATATTATTTTTATCAGTGTATTGAGCAAAAAATACTATAACATTGTAGAATATTATCTTAATTAAAGTCATCAAATTTTAAATTGCATACATAAAAATTACAAAAATTTTACAATTTAAAGTGATTTAATTATTATTTTATTTTTTGTCCTCGAAATTCGAGGACACCACCATATTTGTCCTCAAATTCAATGAAAGAAATTTGGTCACTCTAACTTAAGAGCAAATTTTGGGAGATCCAATGCGGAAGACTCGAGCCACCTGAGTTCTTCTTTTCCTACGCCCTTGGTTAGAGAGCAGTAAGACAGAATGGCAGTTAAACGAATCGAAGCAAAAAACATTTTTTTACATTTTATTGGAATGTTTTCAAAACACTGTTTTCTTTGGAATGAAAGCAGTAAAAATTAAATGTGAGCATTTACTTGCAAGCTTTTTTTTTTTTTTTTTTTTTTTTCCGGTCTTTGAAAAAATGATATGTTTTGAGAATGGACTGCTATCTGAATCTGCTTCTATTATGTAAATGTCCAATGGTTTCATTTGCAAATCAGAAATCTAGAATATGAGTGCAGACAAGTTCCTAATATTATTAATTTCAGAAAAAGACATTTTGCCATAATCTGTAATGTACCACCCACATCTGTCTAAAACCCATGAGAGGATATATATATATATATATATATATATATATATCCGTACAGCACAGAATGTTTCAGTTATGTTGCATAAAGCTTACAATCTTTCAAAAACGTAACACATATGCTCTTCGATGACTTTCCTAAACATTCGCCCTTTTAGATTTTCTATCTGTTAAGTGATTGTAACGTTTCTGTTACGCATCTGTTTTTTTTGTTACGATCGCAGATATTTCTAAGTTTTTGAAACTAATCGGAAAGTAATTTGAACGATTTTAATGGTTTTTGAAATGTTTATAATGTTTCAATGTTATATTATTGTTACGTTTCTGAAACATTTTGTGCTGTTAGGGTATATAAATATATACATGCAGAGAGAGAGCACCGAGAAGAAAAATATATACCTCCTTCCTCTAGAAGGAATAAGTGGACATTTTCTAAATTCCTAAATTAAAAATATAGATTTCCGAGCTATGCGCATAAGGAAGCCAAAAAACTGAATAGAAGAAATGATCGAGAATTTCTAGTTTACACATGTCTAGATGGTGAAACAATAATCTGAATATTCGAATTTTTCTGAATCTTTTGTATTACGAGAAATTCTTGCTTGATTTTCTAGAATTGGGTCATAAAACAAGATTATAGTTGCTGAAACCGCCTCTTCTAGTTTTTTTTTATTTGCAGAGATTTTTAAATAACTTTGCCCTCGATAATATAAGCAAACGCTCAATAATTCTAATAGGGGCTTCTAGAACTCGCTTTCCAAGGGGACTAGAACGTATAAGGATGACATGGAACTATTTTTTCTAGAGCCACAATTTAGATTTTAGATGTCAGTTGCAGAATTTTTTCTCATTTGGGGAGAGAGATAAAAGTAATAAATATATATATATCGAACGGTAAACTATTTGCCATATTGAAAAAAATTAAAAATCTGCTGTAAAACAACCACACGATTTCTATTACCCACTATTACATGTATTATATGCATTTTTTGGGAGATAATGTGATCAGAAAACATAAAAGTGACCTAAAGAAGAAGAAACATAAAATTTTCAGAGTAACAGCAATTTTATACACATATAAGACATATAAAAAGAAGCTTACATATAGCGAGGTAAAAAATAAGAGAAAAAATGCAAGAGTTACTTTTTGAAACCCAAATTTCCGAGATCTGAAGATGACCTACCTAAGCAGGATGAATGTTAATTTTCCTCTAATAACAACATAATACATGAGAAAGCAATGGATTTATATAACAATTTTCAAGAAAATCCCTCTAACCGTTTTTGAGATATCAGCTTTTACAAAAAATCAATTATTGACAGGAAAACAATAATTACATACAAAAGGGTATTTAAAAGTGAGCCAATATGGCGAGTTTGAATAAAATCCGAATAGCCGTTTTTAAAGGAACTCGCTTGCGAAACCTGGATTTCAGATATTTATATAGGACGCCTATCAATTTTCTTGAACTAACTAACTATATCATTCGAAATTACATCTAATAGAGTGTTTACATAGCAAATTTGAAGAAAATCATTAGAGCCGTTTTTGAGATACGAATTTACGGTCCTACATCCGGTTTCTGATGTCTCATCTCCGGTTTTTCAATTTTCACCAACATATGGATAATTTATCTGTTAACCAGACCGGTCTCAATTCTGAAGTTTTGTAGTTGTATCTTTATTAGTTTCGGAGATATGATAGCCAGAAGATTCCGCACATACATACATACATACACACACACACACACACACACACACACACACACACACACACACACACACACACACACACTGACCAATTACCAAAAAACACAATTTTTGTACTCAGGGGACCTTAAGACATGTAAATCAGGTGAAATCTCGATATCGAATTTTTGGGTCAAACACAATACTTCCATTACCTACGATAGTAGGGTAATGGAAGTAAAAAATGACATTAATAATTTAAAATGTTGCATTTTTAATCTATTTTATTAAATTTAAATATATGGAAAATATATTACGATTTATTTTATAAGTGTATTATATGATCTATAAGTTAAATATATATATTGAATAACGGATCATGTATATTGCCATATCCATGTTTGCATGCATTACTTTCCCGTTTTTACTTAAACAAGATAAATATCTACATATAAAAATCTCTATTTCATGGCCACATTTGTATTTTTATGCATAACTTAAGAATATAATATCGATCTCTGTTAACAAAAACGTCTTTTTGTGTAAAAAGGAAGATGTTTCTTCACAAGAGTACTGTCACTTTAGATCAAGATGTAGCAGGTGTTAACAAGTTTTCTTTGTTGGAGAATTTAAAAAGAAGTTAAGAGATGCTAAATTAAGCAGAATTTCTTCTTGAAGAAAATTGAAAAAATGCAAAATTATTTCCGTTATAAGACTTCTTTAGAAGGAAGGTGTAAGTGTTATAAAAAGGTTAAATATTATGCATAAAAATTATTATTAAGGTTATGTAGTATATTTAGAGGTTACATCTTTTCAATATTTTTACATGCATTTTTATTCGTTTGTCATGAATTTATATGAACAGTAATTGTTTAAATAGTATTGCAGTTTGAAATATTGAAGGAAAATCTCTATTTAAAAACAATGGAGACAAAAAAAAAATGAAACCCACGTAAAACTCTGAATATTTAAAACAGTTATTAACAAAAATGTAGAATGTACTCAGCTTTTAAAAAAGCTGTTCACATATATGAAATCAAAATTATATGGAGAAAATTCATAGTGTTTTTATAAAGTTGTATTTATATTTTGTAATTTGCAAACTTTTATTTTTAATGCATTTTATGGTTTAATTATATTTGAAAAGTTAATACAAATACACACACACACACACATATGTGTGTGTGTGTGTGTAAAGTTTTAGAAATATATACAAAATAAAACGAAATGAACTACATTACATTTTCTTCCAAAACAAATTAAGCTATTGCATAATTTAGTTGCACACATAATCTGCTTCTGTTTCATTAAATTAATGAGTTTTTTGTAATGTTAAACAAGTTTGAAGTTATATAGTAATATAATAAATTACCAGATAGTCATACTTTTTATAGCCTTTAATAACCAGCATTCCCTTTGCAGTAGGAAATGTTTTAAACAATGTATAAAACGAAAACTTTAATTTCGACTTTTGTGAAAACTGAGGTACAGCGATTCTCAACATGTAGGGTGCACTTCAGTATAGTGATATTTTAATAGAGTGATAACATTAAGTATGATTTCTAGTAAAACAATATTAAAAAAACTTTTGATCTTTGCCCTCTTCACTGGTCACTGTGTTTAAAGGAATCATTTTCTAACTGAACAAATTCGATAACATTCACCGAAATCGTTCAATTAATTTTCGAAAAAGAAGCAAAATTGTACATAAATTAACTTACTGCTTTCGACAGCGTCTTTCCCAGACTGGCTTTCCGCTGACTATAATTTTATAGTCTTTAAAACTATATACAGTATGGTATGTACGAGTTCCACTGCATTTGGCTATGCCTTCTATATCAAGTAAAATGGGAAGGGGTTTCATTATTCATCAGTGTTGCATAAGTTTACTTTTATGCTTTTTTCTGTAATACATTTTCACTCAGTCATATTCTGATTCCCTTCTTAGTGGTGCTAAATCTTAAGTTTTGTATTTTATCTGCACACCTCGATGGAATTTTTGTGCCTAATTGCATATTTATGTTTTTTTTTTTTTTTTCAATTGAGCCTTTTTGTATGTTTTCTCAAAGAAATACTATACATAGTAAAATGAATAAAAACAATATACAAAATGATTAAATAAAATTTTACGTAAAGTTTGCCATTTCTTAAATCCTCCTGACTTAAAGAAATTTCAAATATATCTAATATATATTTTTTTCTTATGTGCAGTATTCTTTTCTTTTAAATTTGGACATCACTTAGATGACATTATTTTATCGGATTTATGTAAATCGAGTATTGAATTCCAATGTTTTTCTGCAAATAACTTCAGAAAATCCAATGTGATTTTTACAGATATAACACGATATTGATTTTAAAAGAAAACGTTTTAAAGTGTGTTATATCAAAATACTGAGAATATTGATTTTTTATTTTTTTTTACAGGTCACTTCAAAAACTTTTGTTTAGTTTTTTTTTTTTTTTTTTTTTTTAAATATACATTATGCATATTGATATTTCTCCTTTAGAGTTACTAATAAAATCAACAGATTTCAAATGAAATGGTTGTTCGCGCATTTTTTAGACGATTTCGTTTGTTATATTAAAAACATCTGCGAGGGAACTATTTTTTCTGCAACTATGCATTTTAAAGTATAAATTATTATCTGGAACAGTTTTATTTTTGTACAAAATGCTGCTTAAAGAAGCAAATGATGTAAGACTGTGCTCTGCTTGTGCTGTGTTAAAAAATATTTTAAAAGCTATGGTTTTTCGTTATCTAAAGCTACAATAGATAATTTTATAATATAAGGTCATTGTGCCTAAATGCGATAACCCATAAATGCGACAAAGTACTTCTACTAAAAATCTAAATGAATAAATCGCATACTTATAAATCATAATGGAACATACACATTTCAAGAATGGTTCCCGAAACTTTTTATTAAATTTTAAAGTTTTTTTCTAGTAGAATTTTCTTTTGCAGTAAACATTGTTCATTATGGTTTTCCGCCGTCTTTTCCTAATTGCGATGAAATATTTTCAAATAGTAACTGTAATTTTATCCTTTTATCTTTCAAAGTCAAATAACCACTGTTACGTCATGTGCTTGAATACCCTTTACACCTATCAGAAGCAAATTAAAGAAAATACTACAATTTTTTAAAAAGAGGGGTTTAAAATTTTTTATCGCATTTAAGGGTCTGTTTACACCACTTTCCTAAATGCGACAAATTTTATCCCTTAAATGCGGAGAGTTTTACAGTTGATATGTAAAGGTAACTTTAAGCATTTTTTCCTTTTTAACACTTTCCAACAAGGTTTAAAAGTGACTTCGGTTTATCTGTCTGTCCGTCTGTCCGCGTTCTAACTCCTATAGGGACACCCAAAAGTATTCCAAAGCAGTGTGTTCTATGAGATGTATTTCTGTAAGCCATATTTAATACCTTAACTGCATACAAATCTTAGTGAAATTGAATCATATTATTCAAGTTCACTATCGGATGTTTCATATATAAAATGGAATAAATACCCCCACTAGTTTGTACACAGGGACACTCGAAAGTATTCAAAACATTGCGTTCTATGCGAGGTATTTCTATAAACCAAATTTTAATAACTTTACTTTCCACAAAGCTTAATGAAATTGAAATATGATATTCATATGCACAAAAGAGTGCTTTCTATGGAATATAGTACGATCAGCATTATATTTACAGGGCCACACAAAAATATTCAGATACATTAAGAGCTGTTAATAAAAATTTGCTAGAATTGCAATTTCGTTTACATTAAGCGTTTTAAACACTGTCAAACAATTTTTATGAGAATATGATTTCAATTTAAGTATCTGTCTGTTCGTCTGTCCGCACCTCCCATAAATATTTATGTAATTTCTTGAAACTGATATATGTTATTTCAGTTCACTATCAGATGTTCCATATTGCAAAAGGAGTTAATATCTCTGCTGGTTTGTGTACAGGGACACCCAAAGCTTTTCCAAAGCATTTTGTTCTATGAGCGGTATTTCTATAAACCATATTTTAATACCTTTACTGTACACAAATCTTAATAAAATTGAAATATGTTATTCAAGTTCACTATCGGATGTTTTATATATTAAATGGAGTAAATACCACCACTGGTTGGGACACAGAGACACTTGAAAGCATACGAAAGCATTGCAATCTATGAGAAGTATTTCTGTAAACCAAATTTTAATAACTTTACTTTCCACAATGCTTAAAGAAATTGAAATGTGTTATTCATATGCACAAAAGACTGCTTGCTATAGAATATAGTATGTTTAGCAATAGATTTACAGGGCAACTCAAAAATATTCAGATACATTAAGAGGTATTAATAAAAGTTTGCTGGAATTGCACTTTCGTTTACATTAAGCGTTTTTAACATTTTCTAACATTTTTTAAGTGTGAATATAATTTCAATTTGCGTATCTGTATCTGTTCGCCTGTCCATCTGTCTGTCTTTCGGCGCTTTAACTCCGGTAAATATTTAATGGAATATCTTGAAACTAAAATATGTTATTCAAGTTCACTATCGGATGGTTCCTATGTAAAATAGAGAAAATATTAACTATGTTTGTGTACGAGGAGACTTTAAAGTATGGCGTTGTATGACAGGTATTTCTACAAATCAAATTTAAATAACTTTACTTTGTATAAAGCTTAATAAAATAGAAATAGGGGAAGCCGGGGTAATAAGAGACGCAGTCAAAAAAACCTCCAAAAAATATACTTAGACAACTTTAAAAATATGTAATATTAAGTATCATGTGTATTCTTTACTATAATATACTTGTTGAGAAGTTTATAACACATTTTGAACTTTTTTTTATACGATGAACAAAACCTTCGCTTTGAACTTACCCTAAAAGTTCGTGACATTTTCTAAACTTTTTTAATTTTTTTTTATACGTTAGATATTTTGGATTTATTAATGTGTAACCTTTTGACCAAGACTATGACTTTTGATGTAATTTTTTTAAAACCTTGAAAGCATTCTTTATTTACATGTTCTAGGCATGTTTCTTATTACCCCATTTTTATTTTTTGTGGGGGTTATAAGAGACATGAGTCTCTTATTACCCCCACTGTTAATTCCTGGGTCCACCCCCCTTCATTGTAGTTCCTGTTAATGCAGTCTGACTAGTTTATGAAGAGTTTACCTAGATTTAGGCCTAGTCTAAGTTTACCAAGAGAACACTTTTTTTCACTTTTAATCAAAAAGCAGTTTTATTCATTAGGCTAGACCATATTTAAGGTTTATGATTATGTAAAATTATGTTTAGAATGTCTATAAGTTGGTATTTAGTCATTAATACTTCATTACATAATAAATAAGTTCATTTATAATTGCTAGAATTTTTTTTTATAACATTTTGTTCGCTTGTATACACTTCAAAGATACGGTTTTTTGCCTATTTTCGACTACACTTTAGAAAATGCGTAAAATATTTTCTGCCTAGTTTTAAAATTATATTGATGTTTTTAGTTAATCCCTAGGTTATGTTGATTATGTAGAACTATCATTAAGTACATCATTATATTATTTAGGACCTAATATTAAAAGTAATGAATTTCACTAACACATTTATGACAGTTATTTTTCGAGAAAACATATTTTTTGAATGGATGTAAATAATAAAAATTAAAAACTATTGGCTGATTCCGAATTGTTTCCAGATGTCTTTTATTATCCCACATGATTTTACATTGTTATATATGGACAGTTACAAGCCTGGTCTCTTATTACCCCACGTGGGGTTATTAGAGACAAGGATTTAATGAAAATTAAAAATTTTTTTTAAACAAAAATTTTAAGTTCAAAAATCACCTAAAAAATCAAGAGGAGTCCATTTACTGAAATTAATACGAGACATTTATTTGAAGTTATTTAGATTAATAGTATGGATTTTATTAATAATTTTTGTCTCTTATTACCCCTTTTGTCTCTTATTACCCCGGCTTCCCCTATGTTATTCATTTGCACAAAAGAATGCTTTTTATAGAGTACAGTATGATTAGTATTAGTCTTACAGGGCCACATAAAAATATTAAGTTACATTAAGAGGTATTAATAAAAATTTGCTGTAATTATATTTCTTTTACAATAAGCGTTTTTAACACTTTCAAAAATTTTTTAAGTGCTAATATGATTTTTATTTGTTTATCTTTCTGTCCGATTGTCTATCTTTTTATCTGGCTGTCTGTCGTCCCGAGAGTTCTTAAATATTTTCAGAATTTTTAAAAAATGATATATGTTATTCAAGTTTACTATTGAATGTTTCCCATTTAAAATGCCATTAATATGTCCTACACAACGGGTTTGTGTACAGGGATCTTGCAATGCTTTGCGTTTTAGGACAGACATTTTTATAAATCACATTTAAATAACTTTCTACTGTAAAAATCATAAATAAATTGAAATGTATTTTAATATTCTAAAATAATGTTTTGTATAGAATATGATATGATCAATCTTCAGATTTACAGGACTACACTAAAATATACAAATACATTAAGAGTAGCAATTATAATCTAACCACTTGATTTTCTTTTGCGTTAAGCCTTTTTAACGTTCTTCAACGATATCTAAGAGCGGTTTTAAATTCAATTAGTCAATCTGTATATTTTTCTGTGCTTCTATCTTTTGTTTGATAATGCAGGCAAAGAATATTGAAAGTTATACGATACAACAAGCACGTACAGTTGGAGAGTGTTAATAACCAGTGCGTACTGCATGATTTTTCGTTCTTGTTTTAACACTTTACAACAAGGTTGAAAAGTGTTAATGATTTCGGTTTGTCTGTCTGTTCGCGCTCTAACTCCCGTAAATATTTATGGAAGTTCTTGAAACTGATATATGTTATTCAAGTTCACTATCGGATGTTTCCTATTGAAAATGGAGTGAATTCCTCTCCTGGTTTGTCTACAGGGATACCCAAAATTTTCCAAAGCCCTGTGTTCCATGAGAGATATTTCTATAAACCGTATTTTGATACGTTTACTTTGCACAAATCTTAATGAAATTGAAATATATCATTTACGTCCACTGTCGGATGTTTCCCATGTAAATTGAAGTAAATACCATCACTGGTTTGTATACAGGGACATCCGAAAGTATTTAAAAGCATTGCGTTCTATGGAAGGTATTTCTAAACACCAAATTTTAATGACTTTACTTTGCACAAATCCTAAAAAAAAATTTAAAAATATTATTCATATGCACAAAGGATGCCTTCCATAAAATACAATATTATTAGCATTATATTTACAGGGCCACACAAAAATATTCAGCTACATTAAAGGGTATTAGTGGAAATTTTCTGGAATTGCATTTTCGTTTACATTAAGCGTTTTTATCACTTTTAAATGTTTTTAACACTTTCCAACAAATCTGAAAAGTGTTAATGACTTAGGTTTGTCTATCTGTCTGTTCGTGTTCTATCTCCCGTAAATATTCATGGAATCAAACAGAGTTACACATACACTGTTCAGAAAAGAAGAGTTAAACACGGAGTTACACACTCTGTTATAAAAAGGCAAAGTGACACAATTACACACAAACTGTTAATAAATATGCAGAGTTACACACAGAGCTACATACATACTGTTAGCAAAAAATTAGCGGTACACACAGCGTTACACATATTGTCAAAAAAAAAAAAAGAGATTTACATACGGAATTACACACACTCTTAATAAAAAGGAGAAATTATACAAAGTTACATACTCTGTCAATAAAAAGGCAGGGTTACACACACACACACAGTTAAAAAGAAGGCAGAGTTACACAGAGAGTTACACACGCTCTGTTAATTATATACAGGGTTATACACACTGTTAATTATACACACTGTTAGTTACACATAAAGTTACACACACTGTTAGCAAAAAATCAGTGATACACACAGTGTTACACACATTGTTAAAAAAAAAAAGAAGAAGAAGAAGAATTAAACATTGAATTACACACACTGTTAATAAAAAGGCAGAATTATACACAGAGTTACATACGCTGTTAATAAAAAGGCAGAGTTACACACAGAGTTACACACACAGAGTTAATAAGAAGACAGAGTTACATACACACTTTTAATTACATACAGGGTTACACACACACTGTTAGTTACACATAAGTATAATTACACACGGTGTTTGCAAAAAATCAGTGATACACTCAGTGTTACACAAACAATGTTTAAAAAAGAAGAGTTACACACACTTTTAATAAAAAGCAGAGTTACATACGGAGTTGCACACACTGTTAATAAAAAATAAGAGATACACACACCCTGTTAATTGCATACAGGGTTACACACACAGTGTCAGTTTCACATAACGTTACGTACGTACACTGTTAGAAAAGTTCAGCAATACACACATAATTACACACACACTGTTAAAAAAAAAGAAGAGTTACACACTGTTAACAAACAGCTGAGTTACACACAAAGTTCCACAGTCTGTTAATAAAAAGGAAGAGATACACACACTGTTAAAGGCAGAGTTACACATAAAGTTACACAACACTTTATCTTCAACTATTTATGTGGTATTAAGTATTTTATAAACTATAAAAAAAGCACGAAAAATCATGTATTACGCAATGATTATTAACACTTTCCAGCTGCACGTAATTGTTGTACCTTATAACTTTCAAAGTTCTGTACCTACGTTATCACACAACAAACAGACAGTAGTTCTGAAAGGCATACAGACAGACTAATTGAATTCCTAATAATTTTAAAAGATTGTTTCAAAGTGTTAAAAATGCTTAACACAAAAGAAAACGTAGCCCTTCGACCGTAATTCCAGCCCTTAATCTATCTGAAAATTTCAGTGTAGCCCTGTAAATTTGATGGTTAACAAAATCATATTTTTTAAAAAAAACATTATTTTAGCAAATTAACAATAAATGTCAATTTCTTTATGATTTTACAGAAGAAAGTTCTTTAAATGTAAATTATAAAAGGTATGTCCTAAGATGCAATGCATTGGCATCTTTTTGCGTATCCCTGTACATAAAAAAGTTGCACAGGACCTATTAATGGCCTTTTAATTTGGGAGCATTCAATAGTGAATATGAACAACATATATATATATATATATTTTTTAATTCAGAAAATATTTACGGACGCTGAGTGCGGTAGACGAACAAATAGACAAATGGAGAGTCGGGCAGATAGACACAGAAATTGAAAACACGTTCAGACTTAAAAAAATTTTAAAAACTGTTAAATCGCTTAATGTAAACGAAAATACAATTCCAGCAAATTTCCAATAAAAGCTCTTAATGTATCTGAATATTTTTGTGTGGCCCTGTAAATCTAATGCTAATCATACTATATTCTGTAGATAGCATTCTTTTGTGCATATGGATAACATATTTCAATTTCATTAAAAGTTGGGTAAAATAAAGGAATCAAAATTTAGTTCACAGTAATACCTCTCATCGAACGCAATTCTTTGAAATACTTTCGGGTGTCCCTGTATACAAACCAGTGAAGGTATTTACTCTATTTTCAATGGGAAACATCCGATAGTGAACTTGAATAACATTTCAATTTTATTAAGGTATGTGTGAAATAACGGTTATGAAATATGGTTTATAAAAATACCTCTCATAGAACACAATGCTTTAGACTATTTTCGGGTCCCCCTAACTAGTTGATGTACACACTTCATTTTCAGTAGGGATCATCCTATACTAAACTTTAATAATATGTATCAGTTTCAAGAAATTCCATAAGTAATAATGCTAATTAAAGCGCGGACAGACGAACGCACAGACAGAAGACAAACGGACAGACAGACAAACCGAAGTTATTAAAACCTTTCAACCTTGTTGGAAAGTGTTAAAAACATTTAGAAAGTAATAAAAACGTTTAATGTAAACGAAACTTCAATTCTAACAAATTTCCAATAGCCCTTAGTATAACTGAATATTTTTGTTTGGCCCTGTAAATATAACGCTAATCATACTGTATTCAATGGAAAGCATTCTTTAGGGCATAAGACTAACATATTTTAATTTCATTAAGATTTGTGCAAAGTAAATTTTTTAAAGTTCAGTTTATAGAAATACCTCTATTAGAACGGGAATATTAGGGAATACCTCTATTAGGGAATACTTTCGAGTTTCCCTGTATTCAGACTAGTGATGATATTTACTCCATTTTCAATGGGGAACATCCGATAGTAATGTTGAATAACATATTTTAATATCATCAAGATATGTGTAAAGTTATGGTAATAAAATATGGTTTATGAAAATACCTTCCATAGAACACAATGTTTTTGAATACTTTCGGGTGTTCCTGTATACAAACCAGTAGAGGTACACACCCCATTTTCAATAGGGAATATGTTATAAGGAACTTGAATAATATATATCAGTTTCAGGAAGTTACAGGGATATTTACGGGAGTTAGTGCACGGACAGACAGACGGACAGACACAGGGATGGACAGACGGACAAACACACGGACAGACCTAAACCGAAGTCAATAACAGTTTTCAACCTTCTTTGGAAAGTGTTAATAACATTCAAGTAACTCCCATGCATTAAATGCATTATCGCAATTAGGGAGTTGGAACATCGCATTTAGGATATAGTACCTTAAATGCGACAAAAATTTCCTAAATGGAACGCTGGTATATTTTTTCATAAATTACAGACATTTGTTTTATTTCTCGAAAAGAAATAACACAAAATACAAGTTTAGAACTAAGACTATAATGTTTAACCGTTTTCTCTTTCTTTTCATACTTTTTTGTTTACTAAAATGTCATAAGTTTCCTAAATGCGATAAACTTACCAAAACTCACGTCGCATTTAGGCACAATGACCTTATATATATATATATAGTTTGGCTTTAACTGAAAAACTTTCAAGTACACATCCAAGAAAAAAATGGAATTTTTGAATGCTCCAGAGGTAAGATCTTTAATGTTAAAAGGGAATCGCCAAGTCAAAGAATCATTCAAAACAATTAATATGCTCAGCTTCAATTGTAAATAAACTGATAAATATTTATTTCAATCTTAAAATGGCAAAAAGTTGAAAAAACAAAATAAACATCGCCTTTCTCCATTCAGATGTCGACGTTTGGCGCAGATTTCGCACCGGTATTTAAGTAAATTAAAATATCCTTTATGCAAACGTGCAAACTTATTATAAAAGTTTGGTGTGGAAAAATACTGGTGTAAAATCTGCATCAGAATATAATACCCATCTACGCCATATCGTCAAACGCAAAGCACGCTGCAGAATTTTCTAATGCGAGACACTTATCCTGACAAAAATTTAAAAATGCTGTCACAATAGATGTATCTTTAGTGTATCTAAATATACAGGGTAAGTGATAGATACTTTAAATTACATATATATTTTTGAAAGTAATATATATTTTATCTCAATCTTTATACAAATAATTAAAATTAAATGGTAATCATACAGCAATTTTGCTGATTGTCACTATCAGAATTATGCGGCATTAACAGTAAAAACATATTAACATGAGCATTTAATTAGAAATATGCATTATGAAGAATTACTGAATGCCGCAAATGAATTAGTCTGCATGATTTTTGAACATGTTCATAAAAACATAAAAAAAAAAAAAAAAAAAAAAAAAAAAAAAAAAAAAAACTGGAGTGACTCTACTTGACTTTTTGAAGATTAATTATTTAACGTTTGTATAAATTGTAAACGGTTGTGTAATTTAAGAGAAATCGTTTATTAAAAAATAGAGGAAATTACAATAGGGTGTTTGAGTATTTTTTCTTCTCATTAGCATGTTGTTTGATTCAACGCTACTGCTCTTCAAATAATTTGAGCTCATAGATCATAATGATAAATTTTCTTTGTGTCCCTATAAAAGCGCTAGATTTACCAAAATCTATAAATTCCGTGCGATGGTTACCTATAACAGGCTTGTAAATATTCAGATCAATCCTATGGGCCATTTAGACGTTATCACATTTTACATAATTTCAGCCCATAATCTGCAATGATAAAGTACTTTTCTTTGTGCCCCTGTAAACACCATAAGTATTAGATTCACCAAAATCTATGCGATTTGTCCGACTTCGATCTGTAACATGTGTATGACGTTTCAATTCATTCAAATGAGGAGTTTAGATGCAATCTTACTTTAAATAATTTGAGCCCATAGGACTAATGATAAAAGATTTTTCTTTGTGTCCCTGTAAAGAAATCCTTTTATGGCAAGCTTAAAGGCAAAGGTAGATTATTTTACGTTAATATTACAGAAGTAAAGAAATATTACATATGTATTAACACATACTTGCCAATGGCTTTGTTCTCACACATTGCATTATTTAGGTCACTATTCTGTTTTCAAGAAATTTAATTTTTAACTATAAAAGGGTTTTATTCATTCTACTTAAAATTTATGGCTAGATTTCCTGGTCAGTAAATGTTTCAATTTTGTAAAATCCAAGCTCATAATTGTTCAACAAATAGAAGCCATAAAGATATACAATTCCAGCAATGGTGAATCCGGGAGGGAGCAATTGGGCTACAGCCCCCTTCCCACTTAAGCTGAATCAAAATTATGAATTACTCCCGTTATCGTGCTCACAACTTAACATGGGAAAAAGCGTTATAAATACATATATATATATATATATATATATGAAATTATAATGTATGTTTTCAGTCATGTAAAAGTTATATATATATATATATATATATATATATATATATTACCTTTTTAACGGAGGGTGGTTTTAGTTTCTAGGGGTCATGATCTGTGAAGATATGAAGAAAATTTCCGAAAGTCGTGTCATGTCAACGATTGCAATACGTAGATTTCCTATAAGGAACATTAACATTAGTTAACATAGAACCATTTAGGCACCACTAAGTTTCAATGTTAATTGTTATGAATTTAGTAAATTGTATGATTTGGCGAGATTTTTGTGACAAAACTTACGACTTAGAAATTGAATTTATGATTTGGCGGCAAAATGTGATAGTTGACGACGAAATTCCTAATTTGATGACAAAATGTGGCAAGCTTGGCGATAGAAAATGACAGCTTTGGCGTCATTATATTTTCTTCCCACGTGAAAACCTCATATCTCTTCACAAACCAATATTTTGTTTTCACAAGATATAAAATCAATGGAAGCTGAGACGTATTACTCTCAATTTCAATCGTAAATTTTAAATTCTTGCCTAAACCAACGGTCTAAACTATTCACCACAAACGATATTTTTATTAATTGGTATTATTTTAATTTTATATTTTTAAATGATTAATTAAAGCGGTTACCATGGGTTTTACATTTTCAATGATCTTTTTTATTATCGTTTGCGCGTGACGTTAGCATCAGATTATAAATTTAAGCAATTAAAGCTATAGAACAAGGCGGCTTCATCCCAATTGGCGAAAAATCACTTTTTACTTGTAACTTTTAAGCAATTGAAGCTGCCGAAAAAGTTTAAGAGTACTCTCTACTTGTCGTCAGCGGAAACCAAGACCAATGTTATTCTATAGAGAATTTTGCCCCATTATAACTTATTAACTAATACATTTTTTTAAATTCCGTTTTCACATTCAGAAAATATACAATTATTAATCAGTTTATCGCTTTCTAAAATTTTATTTTTTAATTTTTAATATTTTATTTTGAGGAAGTAAAATACGAATTTTCACAGAGTAAAATTTTGCATTTTTGAACTTTAAAATAAAATATTAAATATTAAAAAAATCAATTTTTAGAAAGCAATAAATTGTTAAGCAGTGTTAAATTTTCTAAATGTGAAAACGTAATTTAAAAATATATATTAGTTAATGATATATTATGGGGCAAAATTCTTCATAGAATAACATTGGCTTCAGTTTTCGGAGACAAGTAGAGAGTCCCTTTAAATACAAAAATTGTTCTTTAGGGTACGGCGGTAATTCGCCTGTTTTGAAGTGTTTTCGTATTTTCAATATTAAATAAAATATGGGCAAATGAAAATTTCTACCCCCAGCCCCCCATCATTTGAGCTGGATACCCTATGAACTTGATCGAGATTTGTACTGTCCTGACAACATATCCCGAGCTGGTTAAATTTAAACAAAAAATACTCCAGTTATCGTGTTCACAACTTACCATGGGAGAAAGCGTTATACACACACACACACACACATATATATATATATATAAACTTTTGAACGGAGGGTGGTTTTGGCTTCTAGGGGTCATGATCGGTGAAATTTTCTAGAAGTCGTGTCATAAGGACCATTGCAATAGGTAGATTTCCTATAAGGAATCTATCTAAAATCAGAATCTTTATAGTTCATGCGACGGTGACCTACAGTACCTATATACATTTTCAGTTCAATCGGATAAGGCATTTAAACGCTAATGGTTTCAGCTAGAGCTGTGCCGATTAATCGATTAATCGGTTCGGTTAATCGATCAATGCTTAGTCCCGATCAATGTTTTTAATCGAGTTAATCGGATCTATTAATTCGATTAAAAATTTTCAAAATCCGATTAAAATTTTCAAACTACAAATTAAAGTAAAAATGCTGTTATGCCTACAAAATATTTTTTCACATATTTTGCTAAGAAACACCCATCAAATAAGGAAAAAGCAATAGAAAAAAATAAATAAATAAATAAATAAATAAAAGTAAAACTTCTCAAAAAAAGTTGTTGCACTTTTGTTGATAGAGAAAAGGGGGAAGGACAGTTATTAAACTCCATGTGCATGCTGAAGCAACACCACCTGTCTGTAGCCTTCTACAAAAAGTGTTGGCTAGGGTAATAGTATTCTCAGAAACAAGAAGCTTTCAAAAAATGGAAATGCTAAAGATAAAAAAAAAAAAAAAAAAAAAAGAAGGGATTGAGATTTCCACCATTCTTCTGATGGGGGAAATGTCAACAGAGTTTCACAATATCTTCAAACGTTTATTGTCTGTTAAGAATTGCTGATAGTAACTATTGAAGTAGAAACAGCAAATAACATTCTGTGTTCTAGTCCGAAGTGATAAAGAACTATAAAATATAAGAATTTCAGATTTTTATGATAATGATACGGAATTTTGAGAATTCATTTAAAAATAGTGACAAGCGTGATGGACAAGGCCTGCAAATATAAAACTAAAATATGTGTAAATTCATTTAATGTTTCTTTCAAGATGAATTGAAAAATTAATTTATTAAAAAAAAAATTAAATAAGTGAAAATATATATAAAATTATCACTTAATTTCACCAATTATTACTCTGAAATTTGATTTAAATTTCAGCTATGAAACAGATATAATAGATTAGACAAAAATTTTTGAAAAGAAAAAAAATATTTTTCAGTCAAACTAATGAATAATATATCTATATATACACACACAATATGAGAGTTTTATTCATCATTGAAATAAAATTATAAAAATAAAAATAAAAAATGAAAACCGATTAAAAATCCGATTAATCGACCGATTAATCGATTAATGAACTACGATTAACCCAGTTAAAACTCTTAATCGATTCCCACCCCTAGTTTCAGCCCATAGACGATTGTGATAAAGAGCTTTTGTTGTGTCCCTGTAAAAAAACTATAAGTACTAGATTCACTAAGTGCTATACACTCCGAGGAACGATGACCTTAAACACGTATATAATTTTTCAACTCAATCGGATAAGACATTCAGACCCTATTATACTTCGAAATTTTTCAGCCCACAGGCCATAATGATTTTTCGTTGTGTAAAAAACCATACAAGCTAGACTTCTAAAATTTATGCAATTCGTGTAACTGTGATGTATAAATTTTGAGCTCAACTGAATAAGATGTTTAGACGTTATCGCAGTTAAAAGTTTGGCCCATATAAACCATAATGACACAGAAATTTTCTTTCTGTACCTGTAAAAAAACTATAATGTCTAGATTCACTAAAATCAGTAGGGTTCGTGTAATGGTGACCTATAACATGCGTATCAACTTTCAGCTCATTTGAACAAAGCGTTTAGACGCTATCGTGTTCACTCACATACATACACACATACTTCATTCTAAAAATAGTAAATATGAATTCAGGAGACATCAAGACATGTAGAAACACCAAATTCTCAAACTTGGATTTTTTGCATGATTACAGTACATTCCTCACTATAGTGTTGGGAAAGTAAAAGGATTGACTCGTAATAGTTTTTCTTATTCAAAATAGGTATCGATGGTTATTCTAAGGATTTTATATTAAGTATGTTCATATTGCTTCTCATAAAACATCTATTTGAAAATAAATTAGAAAAAATCTCAAGTGTATAATAGAAAATGCATTTTAAAAATCTTAATATAAAAAATCCCTTTTTTTAGGTTGAAAATTAAAATAAAATGTGTGATTTTAATCTTTCGTTATATGGTTATTTTACACGGCTTGCTGATATCGATCTAAATTTTAGAGAAACTTTTATTGTGAATTACTTTAGGAAAAAGGAAACGAAACAAGTTTCTTCTTCGAAAAAGTCATTCGAAATCAAGATTTAGCAGGTGTTAACAGGTTTTCGATGTTAAATTTTAACAAGGTTAAACAAACGATTATTCGATTTAGAGACATTTATTTTATTCAAAAATCCATTCCGACATTTGTCACAGGATAAAAATCCTATGCTTGTTTCCTTCAGTTACTGTAATTTTAAATTTACTTTTTACTTGTGTAAATGTCGGTAGTCGGTAAATACTTATACATATATATATATATATATTATTATTATTATTATTATTATTATTATTATTATTTTTTTTTTTTTTTTTTTTATCAAAATGTTTTTCAAAAACTTTCATTTTAGATCTCTTGCTAAATGGTGAACAATTTTATTATATGTAATTAGGTGTAAATTTAAACAATTATTTCTTAAAACAAAATACATGTACTGTAATGTTATGTTACCAGGCTTCTATTTTTTTTTTTTTTTTTTTTTTTTTTTTTAACGAAATATAAATTTTTGGCCATTACTTATGACAGGAAATAACGGAATTTCTTGGTAGAAAACAGCAATATAATAGGACGTATCAGTATTTGTTTTAAATGTATGTTATTTTTTGCTTTTTCTAAAATAGTTTTTGAGAAAAATATTCCACCGATGGTTTCGTTGTTATTGTTGATCCAATTTTTGTATTGCTATAGTATTATCGCAATGCATTTTTTATTCTTATATATAAAAATATACATATATAACTATAAATAAATAAATAAGCATATTGTTTTTAAAATTTGAAGGAAACTGGTTAAATGTTTTTAAAAACACTGCTGCTAAAACGTTTATTTGCAAGTTCTTCTTTAAAAAAAAAAAAATTCTCCCAATGAAATATTTTCAAACATTGGGTATTTAAAGGACAGGGTCTTCTTCCTCATGTTTTCCATTAAAGATTGGATTAAGACAACATTTAGGGGGCTGGTAATAAATTGAGTAAAACCAATGATGTTTGTGATCACTCTGCATCGTTAAGTGAACGAAATGATTTGCAACTTTAGGTTATGACAATATAGACCAAGTAAAATTTGTGATTGAATTTGTGTGACGGTATCATGTTACACATCGGAGATATAAGCATTTATTTTAAAACTCTGAAAATAAATCAGCAATTTCTTTTATTCATAACATACAGAGTTTAAAACGAAAATTATTCCCACTTTCAGATAAATTGAAAAAAGACTTTTGAAACAACATAATGCAATCAAAAAATAAATATTTAAATATCTCATAAAATATAAACATATTCACTGCGCATGATCAAAAGATAGAATGTATATATATATATATATATAGGTTGAAAGCTAGATATATTGGTCAACTCTTGTCAATAGTTCATTTAAATAGAGTAGAAATTAGGCAAATTGTCCTCAAAAATACGAGCTAGATTTTGGATATTTTCCAAGAGTTGAAATTTCCTAAGGGGTTTTTCACATGCCGCGTAATTAATTTCAAGATACAATTTTTTCAACAACTTTGCAAAAGTTCTTTTTTGTAAAAGTCCCTTATAATCTAATAAATCTTAGTAAATAATCAAAAATATGTTGGAGTTACATGCTTGTAAGGGTTTTTTTTTACAAAAAAGTACTTCTAGGACGTGGTTGAAATAATCGGATCTTCAAATTAATTACATAGCATGCGTAAAATCCTTTATGAAATTTCAACTTTTGAAAAGTATCTGAAATCTAGTTCGTTATTTAGCCGACAATTTGCTTTATTTTTACTCTATTCAAATGAATTTTTGACTAAAGTTGCCCACTATATCTAGCTTTCGAAGTATGTATTAAATGTTTTACTTTTATTTCGTACGTGCGCAGTAAAGACATTTTTTTTCATAAAAATGCTCATATTTCATGAGATATTTAAGGTATTTTTATTCCAATTGCAGCATATTTTTTCAAAAGTTTTTTTTTTTTTTTTTTTTTTTTTTTTAAGCTGAAAGTTGAAATAATTTTTCGTTAAAAAAAAAAAAAAAAAAAAAAAAAACTGCTGACCTTTTTTAGAGTTTTTAATTAAATGCTTAAATCTCCGTTATTTAATATGTTATCGTCACACAAATTCATCCACAAATTTTACTTGGTCTATATTAACATATCCAGAAGTATGTAACATATACAATAAATTATTTCGTTCACTTAATGATACAGGGTATCACAAATATTAATGATATTGCTCAATTTTTTTACCAGCCCCCTAAATATTGCCTTAAACTAATCTTCACTGAAATGCATGAGGAAGACCGAATTTTTTAAACACCCAATCTTTGAAATGATTTTATTAAAATGTAAGTTTTTAAATTTAAGCAACTGATGGTTTGCAAATCTTTCTAAACTTTTGAGCTGTAGTGTAATTATATTAGTATATTTATTTTTTCTCTTCTTAATTAACACGTACAAGTGTCATGTTGATCTGCATCTGTAAAATATATTTTTAAAAAAACTACACACATGCATTAATAATGTGATCCAATTAGAGAATAATCATTTGTGGCTGTAGTCTCAGTTAACAATATTCCGATATGGTTACTGGATAAGAACATTAATTTAATTTTTTTATGATCTTGAAATTAAAAAAGTATGAATTAAATAATAAACACTCCATATTTATTCATTATTATCAGAATTATAAATAAAACTAAGACTCCTTACCTAAGTAAAATTAAACTAAGTGTCAAGGGGAAAGACTCAGAAATTTATTTTCCATTTTCTGATGAGAAAGCACTTGAAATGCATGCATTCATAATGCTTTACTAGATTTAGGATGATGTAATCGTTGAATTTTCAACTTTCATCTCATTTTAGATTAATTTCTAATATATGATAAAACTTATTATAAAATTGTCGATACATTTTTTTTTTTTTTTTTTTTTTTTTATGAATCTAAAGTTTAATGTCGTAAAAATGCAAACTTTTTTTTTTTTTTTTTTTTAAATACATTCGCCCAAATTTATATTGAAGGACAGTTATTAATGTACATTTATAAAGACAAATTTGGCATTATGTTTTTTTTATTTAATTTTCAATACCTTTTGTTTTTATTCATTTCAAAGGAGATTAGCGAGGTTTATTTGAGTAATAAGAATTTAAGTTTATATAATAGATCGTAAATTGCATTTAATTTCATTAAAAACCAATTTAAGTTTATTAAAAGTTAAGCGAGTTTATTAAAATAGTGCATGCTATTAAAAGAAATGAAAAAAATCAGAAGAAAATCACTTGCACTAATGCATGAATGACTAACTATATCGATATGTAAGTTTTTAAAGTGGAATTCCAAACTAAAATATTATATTGCTTACTTTAATGACAGAACGTAAGCTTCTAAAATGATTAAGGTATTAATGTATGGATATTATTATTTTTTTTCTCTCTAAAGTAAAATTTTTAGTAACACTCGCAACCTACAGTGCGGTGTCACATCGCTGTGTACCATCCCTTTATATATTTTTTATACAGTATTATTACAATATATTTTTTTTCTCTCTATCTCTCTCCTTTTTTTTTAGGCCGCAGACAGGTCACAAGCAGGCGTTCACCTGGCCTCCTTCTAACCAACACACGGCTATCACTGCGACCAAGGCAGAACCGGCTTTCATCAGAAAACACAACAGATCTCCACTCCGTCCTCCAATAAGCTCTAGCTTGACACCACTCACGTGGCAAACGGCAGTGGTTTGGAGTCAGTGGAATGCACGCTACAGTGCGTCTGGCTCGGAGCTGTCCTTGAAGTAACCGGTTTGTAACAGTTCGTTGTGTCACTGTGGTGCCAACTGCAGCTCGAATTTCAGCTGCAGACGCAGTACGATTAGCCACAGCCATACGCCGAACACGGCGGTCTTCCCTCTCAGTAGTGCCACGTGGCCGCCCGGAACCCGGTCTTCTTGAGGCAGTACCTTCCCTTGACCACTGCTGCCAACACTCCTGCACAGTGGATACATTCCTGCCAAATCTTTCTGCAATATCGCGGAAAGAAAACCCACCTTCTCGTAGCCCTACTTCACGACCTCGTTCAAACTCAGTGAGCTGTCGTTAATGGCTTCTTCGTCTTCTTAGAGGCATCCTTGACTAACATTAACCCACTATGTTAAATCTCAACTGTAAATAACTATCACGAACCTTACAGCGCTTATTTAAGGCAAACCTCATTTGCATGTTCATAGTGTTGCTACTAGCGCCACACTTATGCGCGTAGCTCGAAATTTGAATCGACGTCATCTTTCAGATGTATAAACACGCCTACCAAATTTCGTTTATCTAGCACAGCTCCTTCCTGGTGTTGGGATTTTTTTTTTCCATCAGTGTATTTTCCTACTACATAATGAACATATAAAAGTATCATCCCTTATCTGCATTTGTAACATATATTAAAGAAATTATACACATGCATTATAATCTGAACTAATCGGAGAATAAATATTTGTGGATATATTCCCAATTAATAATACTCTATTATATTTAATAATTAAGCGCATTGAAATGTTTAGTTTTATTTTTCAGCGTATTGAAATTCTAAAAGGAGGATTTGAATAATATACACAGCAAATGTATCAATTAATATGAGAATTATACATAAAGTCAAGACTTCTTACCAACAAAAACTTCAATTAAGCTTCAATGAAAACGACTGCAAAAATTGCTTTATATTTTATCATGACAAAGCACTTGAGATGCCCGATTTCGTAAAGCTTTATTGGTTTATGCTGAAGTAATCATAAAATTCGTAGTTTCATCATTGTTTATATTAAATTTCTAAATTTCCATTAAAACTTATTATAAAATTTTCAATATATTATATATATATATACATATATATTTAAAGGGAGGTGTCGAGAAATATCAACTTTTCTTTTTATTACATTCACCTAAATTAAAAGTTAGGACATCTATTAATGTTCCTTCAAAAAATTATTCATTAAAAATAGTAAAATTTAAAATTCATTTATTTTTTTTTTCTAAATATAAACATGCTTTTATTGAATTTAAAGGTTCTTAGCGAACATTTGCTTTTAGGTTATAATAAAGCAAGTTTAAAAATACGTAAGTTATCTTTTTTTTTTCTATGATAAAGATTGCAAGTTTATGAAAATGTTTGCAAGTTCCTAAAACATGAGTACGGTAATAAAATAAATAATCTAGTGTGTCACTCACACGACTTTCACTTAACCAGAAATTTAATACTATAATTACGGATTGGAGATTAAGGGTTAAGATAACGAGTACTGTTATGTAAACATATTTTAAAACAATTTAACTTAGGTTTAGGAATAGCTTTATTTGACAGATAATGCTATGTGAGGGGGGGAGGGCTACCGTCCTCCTGAACCCCCGTTTCATTATTGTACCTACATTTATAGTGAATTCAAATCTATTATTAAGTTCAAAAGCTCATTTAAAATTATTCAGATAACTTTCACGCGCATTATTCTTTGAAACTTATCAATCTTAAACACACATTTCTAGTAACAAACGTATTCACATCAAAATACGTCATTTGGATCGCCTGAAATAATTTTTTTTTAATTCACTCTAATAGACACAGGCAAAGATCAAACTATAAAACTTGACTTCGGTATTCAAGAAGCCTCAAAACGTGTAAATATACAAGAAACCAATCGATAAATAGTTAGCTTAAAAAATACATTGTTTACCATTTGGGTTTGAGTAATTATTTTCAATTCCTTAGCAGCTTTCCTAGACATGGTAGAATATTCTATGATAAAGTACATTATAGTAAAGCACTTCCACAAATAAATAAAAAACAATGTTATGGCTTAAACATTGGCAAACGCTGTTTGTCTTCTGATAGTTATGTACACATCGCATGGTGCACAAAAATGTAATTTTATATTAATAGCACACCGCACAACCTGAAATACACTTTCATCAATTTTCAAGTATTGTCGCGTTAGTCTTGTTCTTTTGTGTAGCCCCGTAAACGAACAGTGAATTATTTCTATAACATATTCTACATGAAACATGTTTTTACGCATATAAGAAATATATATTCGTCTTATTTGGTTTAGTGCACTCTATAGATGTTAAACTGTACTTACCTGCAATTTCCTCCATAGACGCAATGCATTTGAATTCTCTTGGGTATCCCTGTACACTAACCATCTGTTTGATCTAAATGAAAAGCTTAGTGTAGCATCCCAATATGATACACATTTAGAATCCCAAGTTTCAACTTTATGCTATAATTTGTTTTTGAGATATGCTGATAACAGCCAGACACACACACAGACACACGCACACATACACGCACACACAGAGACCCGCTAAAAATATTATTTTTAGATTCGGGGGAACTCAAAACGTGTAAATATAATAAAAATTCAATTTCGCAAATTTGCCCTGAAAACAATACTTTCTCTACTTTATGGTTAAGAAAAATTAAAAAATAAAAATCATAAGAAAAAATTAAGATGAAAAGAAAAATATCCTTCAATAATAGTAATGCAGGAATTGTTAAATATATTGATATGCATATTTTTGATGTGGATTTGAAAACTATCAAGTGCAGCCATAACCAAAGCCCACAAAGATTAAGATTTGCGGTAAGAAAAAAAAAAAAAAAAAAAAAAAAAAAAAAACAGGAAAAACCGCAGGTATACAGCAGGTACTGCGGTACATTTTGCAGGTATTTTAAAGATTATCACAATGAAGAAAAACAAGGAAGAAAACAATGTAACAATGAAGAAAAAAAAAATAACAGCAAGTTTCGTTCACGAAATATAAACATATTTATTTTTTAAGATTTCATAGTGGTCTATTTCAGGGAGTCCGAAATACCTGCAAATTTATTGCAATTTTTCTGAAAATAATATATATATATATTTTTTGCTAATTATTGTTATAATTATAATTATTATTATCTTTTTAATGAGTTTTAATGACAGAGTCTTTTTAATGACAGAATACAAACTTTTAAAAACATTGAGTTAACTATGATAAACCAAGTTTTCAATATATAGTCCCATATATGGAAAAATCTTTTTATATCATGCCGAAATACTGCAATAAAAATTAATTTTATATGTGTATTGAATAATAATGTTTTTGTCTGTCTCTATCTCTCTCTTAAGAATCAAAGCATGCTTATTTTATAAATTTTGGAAAAAGATATTTGGAAATGATAATTTGAATTTCTTTACTTATTTTACTTTGACTTTTTAAACACCTTTATTTTAATTATTTTTAAATATTTTAAAGCAGAATATTTGAATACTTAACATTTGTGTTATTTTAATGTCAACTATACTTTAATGTCACCACACAGATTTAAAATCAAATATATTACAGGAAAAAAAAGTTGCAAAAATTTAAATGTAAACAATGGAACATATATTAGACTTTGGAAGATTGCCCGAATAAACATGTTTCAGATTGATCTGTTCGTAATTCTGAGCACGTCTTTGATACATTTTGAATCTCTTTTGATCAATCTTGGACAAAATAAAATAACAGGATTATTTATTTTTTAGTTGTCACACTACAGATCAGTAAAAGAAAATATGGCAATAAATTTTAGTATTCTTTTTCCTTTGAAAAGAATATTACAAATAGTTAACTGCAAAGAATAACTATATTTTTTTTGTAAATATTTCTTTTTGTAGTTGGTTAAAATTTTCAAAACTCAAATTTAGAATTGAGAATCTATTTTTATTTAACTTAAGTACGTCTAATGAATAAAGTTAAATAATAAATATATATATATTAAAATATTTACAGTTCATCAAGTTTAATATTTAAAAATAAATTTTTGATTTACTATGGATATTTTATATCATATAACGATATATTATTTATATTTAATCTAAAGGTACTTTGTTATCATGTTATAAAAAATTTTGAAATGTTCAATTTATCCCTTTTTTTTATTATATATTTTTATATATCTATTTTGATCTAGTTAATCATTAAAATTTGCCATTTGAATTCCTAGAGATTTTAAATATATCTAAATTTATGACAAAATAATGAAAGAGATTAAAATTTTATTACTTTTTTTTTTTTTTTTGTCTTATAATATTCACATACAACTACAGTTGCCCTGTGGACAACCTATAATTATCATTGGGTTTCTGTATTTGTCATGTGTATGAGAACTATCCACGAGATTCGCGCTGAATACAGTAAACGGATTATCCAACTATTCTTCTCCACCGTAAAGATGGTGGCTTTTCTGATCGGACTACCCGATGAAGTTATCCTCCGAAAATTGGTGGATTTTTTGATTGGATACACATGCGCAAAAGACACAAGTGCAATCTTGCGGAAGAGACCAAGACAATTTAGGATTTCATTTTCTTTTAGAATTTTCTTTTCTTTTAGGATTTTTTTTTTTTCTTTTTAATAATATTAAAGTTAAAATGAGGTTTTCATTTAGTATCCATTGAACCATATATCCCATTGAACAAAAAAATACGAAGTTGGCTAAACTCTTCTCTAATTAATAAGCGTACCAACTTTTGATAAAATATAATAACTTAAAAATACGGCACTAAATATTCGGCAGATATAATGAAAAACTTCCATCTTTATATATATTTTAATAAGAAGAAAAACGTTTGCACATGCATTGAAGTTAATTGATAAAAATTGTTAATAATGAAAAATCGACTTACGTAATTTAAAGAAAATATTGTAATTTATAGAGTACGTAACGGCTAAAAAAATGAGAACAATTTATGTATATAACGGTTTAGCTTTAGAAGTTAGAAATCCTCAACGAATTATTAATATTTTTCATTTTATTTTATTTTATTTTAAATAAATAACACATTAAAGTTGTAAGCAATGAATTATAAATTCTTAACGAATACTTTTTTGATTTTCAAATTATTTATTTAATATATTAACTGATAAAATATTATTAAAATTAAGATATTTATTTATAGAGAGACTAAAGTGTTTAAATATGAAAGATAAATTAGGATATAGTTGTCTATATTATTAAATATTTTATTTATTGATAATATACTATTTTATTATTAGATTTGTTTGAAAATGCAAATGAAGCCAATATATGTCAAGAGATTTTTTTTCATATCTACCTGTGCAGTTTAGTTGTATAACACTTATTTTGAGATAAATGCAATAAAATAAAACGAACTGATTACTTTAAAGGAAGCGTTACAGTGAACATTCTATTTCTGAAAGAGAACAAAAATTAAGTGCCAGTAAGTAATAATAAATAAATAAATAAATAAATAAAAATTACGAAACAAATTATAATGAAAGTTATTTTCATCAACAAATTTGAGGGATTTAGGATTTTCAAACCTTACTGAAATATATATTATTAATATAAAAGGACGTGCATTTGAAGTTTCATTGTATAATATTTATTTTCAGAAAAATGCAATCTAGTAAAATAACTAAATCTCTTCAAAAGGAGTGTTTCAATTAAAAATATATTTTTCGAAGCGAGTAAAATAAATTCCAGTGAATAAACAAATTAATGAGAAACATGATGAAAGTTATTTTCGTTTGTGTGATTTAGGAATTTCTAACCTTTCTGCAATTAAGTTTAAAAACGGATAATTTTTCCATGTATTAATATATATTGACGAGAAAATTAAAGTTTACCTTACAAATATTTATATTAATTATTACTATATATTTCTAAAAAATCCCTAAATACGCTGAGAAAATAAAATATACCGCTTTAATTTAGAATGAATAAACAGTCATTTTCTGAACCGCTAAATTAAAAATAAAGATTTACGAGGTATACGTATAAGGTAAACAAAACAAACTTAATAAAAGGAATAATCGAGAATTTCTAGTCTGTAACATTCTAGATGTGAAACGATACATCATATTTTGAATGTTTTGTATTGCGAGAAATTGTCGCAAAATATTTATAAACTGGAAATATTGTTACTAAAATTCGCTCCTTATGCTCACATTTATTTACTGAGATTTTAAAACAAATTTGAACAGTATAATATAGGAAAATTCTATAGAATTTTAACAGGATCTTCTTCTAAAAGAACTAGAATTTATATGTGTGACATGAAACTGTTTTTACCAGAGCCACAATTCATTTTCTAGATATTAGTCGCAGAATGATTTTCAGCATAGAAAGCCTAAATTTATTTGTTGGATTTTAAGTGATTTTAAAATTTTTGAGAACCTTTAAACTAGTACATTGATAGCAAATTTGCATCATATTGTGCTTTTTTAAGGCACTTGGTGCGATGTGAAAATTATAAGTTATTATGTATATATATATATATATATATATACGATTGAAATTATTGTAAAATTGTATTGCACCTATCTAGGTACCAAATACTATAAGATCATATACCAACTGGTAATATTGAAAAGGAAATTTTACATTGTCTATTAATAAAAAAATAAAGAAATTGCAAATATAAAAGCTAAAACAATTAAAAAGTTAAAAGATGAAACGAATAAAGAAATCCAATTAGCAATCAAAATAAATATTGTTTAGAATTTAAAAAAAAAAATATTTTTTTTTTACTCACATTTAACTCTAAAATACTTTTTACTTTCTCTTACCCATAAGGTAGAGAAAGTATTGTTTTGGGGTCATATTTTCGAATGCGATATTTTGTTATATTTACACGTTTTGAGGTCCCCTGAATACGAAAATCATGTTTTTAGCAAATGGTCTGTGTGTGTGTCTGTGTGTGTGTCTGTGTGTGTGTATGTCTGTGTGTCTGTGTGTATGTCTGTGTATGTGTCTGTCTGTTATCAGCATAACTCAAGAACAAATAGTAGCAGACATTCCAAACTTGGTATTCTAAATGTGTATCATATATAGATGCTACAGTAAGCTTTTCGTTAAGATCAAGCAAATGGTTCGTGTACAGGGACAATCAAGAGAATTCTAATACATTACGTCTATGGGGGAAATTGCAGGTAAGTGGAGTTTAACGTCTATAGACTGCAGTAAAACAAACGAAACGAATATATATATATATATTTTAATAGAGATAGTCAACTAGGAAAAAAATTGTGTGTATGTAGGAGCCTCGCCTCCCCCCCCTGGAGGGAAGTCCCCCATCGAGGGGAGTAAATTTTCACGATGGGTATCGCCAATACCTTTAAAACGAATGGTTGAACCATCGATCTGCGATAATTTAAAGCAATGTTATCGATTTTTTTTCACTATTTTTTTTTAAATATTGAGAATAAAATGGCCTTTTTTGGATATTTAGTGTTATACTACTTCTCTAATATGGAAATCGTCTGTATTATCATAAAAGATAATTTTTTTAAATAATAATTTTAATAAATTACTTTTTAAAAGCAGAATTATTTTTTAATAACCGAATTAAATTTTATATAAATCTAGGTGCATTAATGAAACGGGGGTTGAGGGGGGCGGTAGCCCCCCTCACACAGAATTAATTATCATATAAAACTCTTCCGAAGCCTAATTTGAATTGTTTAACATAGGTTTACATAACATCGTTACCTTACCTCTTAATATCCAACCTGTATTTATAGTATTAAATTTCAGAGTAAGAGAAAGTCGTGTGAGTGACATAAAGTGCGTGTCATGTATATACCTACTTTTGAAATTTTACTTTCCAGATCTTGAAATTATTATATATATTTTTTAAATTTTACATCTATAACTTGTAAATAAAAGCAATTGACCTGAATAATATCGGATGTATTTATTTAAAAGATACAAAATAATAAAAAAAAACGTGTGTTTGCAGCGTGTCAAAATTATACCTACCCCGAAGAAAAACTAAGATTATACGAAAAGTAGCACATCTTTAATAATTAATTACATTTTCATTTCTGTGGATTAACTGAAAAATGCGATTATTCATGCTATGCGCAATGTTAATTGTAGTCTGTGCATCAATTTTGGACCAGGCATTCAAAATTGCAGCTTTAAGTTCGTCTGTAGAAGGAAATTGTTTATTGGCATATATCCCGCGTACAACTATTCCCCAAAGGTTTTCCATTGGATTCAGATCAGGCGAGCAAGCGGGCCATTTTAATACTTGAATGTGATTGGATACCATTCAAAACCATTGAAAAGTGGTGGAACTACTATGGATGCTTGCATTATCTCGCTGAGAAGTGTACTTTGTGCGATGAAATCTTCTTAAAAATGGCAATAAATGTGTATCTAACACACTAACGAAGTCATTTTTGTTCTATGAAGTAAAAGAAAGTGGAAGAGGTCCTCGGCTACAGAAATGACCCTATACAATACAACTTTCATCACCAAAATTTCTTCTGGAGAAATAACGCATTCTCTTTCCTCAAATCTCTCCAATGGTGTTTAAACCCATCAGGTCCATCCAGATTATTTTTTCTCGTCGTTAAATATGATCTGTACAATAAAAATAAAATATATATATCTATAAGGTTTGGTACATATTATACAACTGATTAATGAAAAGAGAAAAATACGAACCATATTCCAGTCTGTGCTCATGTTATTTTTAACAAATTTTTGTCTCTGAATTTTGGGTCCCGCCTTTAATTTTAGATCTGAAGCCATTTTCTCTCTCTTCAAATTAGGATTTCGATGTATAGCTCGGATTATGGTAGATTTGTTTACTTGCAATTGGCACTATACTTTAATTTCACTGGCAGATTTTGTTGAATTCTATGCGATTCTAGAAATCTGCCTTTCTTCTCGTTCAGTCAGTGTTTTAGGACGACCACTTCGCCTTTATATGTTATATGACCGTCTCTTTGTAACAAAATCTTGAATACATCACTTGGATCGATGTAGGTGGTTTGCAATAAAAGTATAACTTTTACCTGCAGCACGTAAAGATTCAATTTGAGCTTTTTCAACTTCCGTTAGTTCCTTGCCGTGTGGAATTTTTGAAAAAAAATCGCAATAGGCTTTTTACGCACTCGAAAACTGTAAAAAATAGCACAGTAGGCACATTTATGACACGGCACACAATGTTCAGATTTTGATATCTGTACTATCATTTAATATTGTAAAAGTTTTTTTTCCGATTTATAATTAAAAAATCAGATTATTCTCTCATAATGCAATAATATTACTAATAAACTACTTGCACAATATCGGATATTTTAAAGTTTCAATGAAGAACACAAGGGTACGTATATTTCTGACACACGGTGTACCTTAAAATCAGAAAGTAAAACCACCCAAAATGAGAGGTAAGTAATTTAATAGAATTTATTTAGAGCTATACTCAGCAATATCTGTGACTTGTGTAGATCATTACATGTAAAATCAACACAAAAAAGCTGCATTTTTAAAATGACCTTCTCAGATTTGTATGAAATTGGGCTCATTTATTTGTTCTATAGAGAAAGGAATGTATACCAAATGATAAGTCCCTGTCTCTTTTAGTTTTTCATGTAAAGAGCACCAAATATAAGTAAAAAATGAAAATTTTCAAAATTCTTCTAGTACAAATGTGCCCATATGTTCTTTCCTGATCAACTTAGTGATATAAAATTGGTAACATTAGAAAGCGTATAATACAGACTTTCAAATAATACATCAAATGCATATATATATTTTAAAAGTTTCATTTTAAGGTGAAACATTTTGGTCTTTGAACTTCAATATTTCAAAAAGTACATATTTAATGATCGTTTAAAAAATTATATGTAATTTTTACGTTTATTGTCTATAACTTTGTGAATTTCAACAGCGAACGGCCATGGGATGCTGAGTTATAAATTAAAAAGCAAACGTCGTTCAGTATTTTTATACTATTATAGCGTAAATAAAAAAAAGGGGCCAATATAATAAAATACATAATGCAAGCGAATCGCGATTGCAACTTTAAGTTGCTCGTATTCAGCATTTCTACCTTATATACAGGGTGAGTTTGACATAATCTGCCAAACGAAAGAAGGTGATAGAACAGCCCATGGGGAGGATAGAACACCATAGAAACCCTGTCCTATCTCTAACCGTTTCCGAGTTATGGTAAATAGAAAAAAAAATCTGTTTTTTTTTTCTCTTCGTTCATACTTAGTATGATTTCCTGTATTGGTACGAATTAAACAAGTTGGTTCTTATTCCGTAGCACTTTTTTTTCTTCTACTCTTTTAAATTAATATTGAAATTTTATCTCTTTTTGTTTACCCTTTTGAATTTTATTTTCAATTGAAGTCATCACAGGGATCAAATTGTCATACTTTCCAACCTGTAAACAGATATGCCTATTTTTACAAATGCAAAGTACGCGGATATGCATTTTGTGTATGGACTTTGCGATGGTAACTCTCGGAGAGCCGAAGAAAAGTACCGTCTATGTTATCCACATCGTCGTGCGTGGTTGGCGATCGCTTGATAGGTACACGTGTGTTCCAAGATCATCTGACAATTAATACATATTTGGAGTTTCTGGAACATCATCTTCCAGGATTACTTGATGTCATTCCTGTACCCCAACGAGCGGAAATCATTTTTCAACACGATGGGGTCCTTTCATATTCTTCCAATGCCGTTCAGAACTTCTTGACTCAGCAGTATCCGCGATGGATTGGTCTTAATGGACCGATTCCTTGGCCACCTAGATTACCAGATCTCACTCCATTGTACTTCTATGTTTGGGGTTTCCTGAAGCAAGATGTTTACCGCACAGAAGTTGCCAGTTTGCAAGATTTATGCAGCCGGCTCGATGATGCAATAATAAAACTTAGGGATGAGCTTTCGCTAAGAGTTACTGTGGTTTCCGTTCGTAAGCGGGCAAGGGCTTGTATCAGGTGTGGGGGTGATCAATTTCAGCAGCCGCACTGGATTTCACACATCCTTTTGAATGCATTTGTGCTTTAATCATAAACGTGATATACGTCTTTTTTTTTTTTTTTTTTTGTGAAAGACGTGAAATGGGTCATTTTTTTTTTTTTTTTTTGCATATTCCTTTGTGAAAGACGTGAGAAACGTCATACTTCTATTGTTTCCATTCCATTGTGTTTGTAAACTTAATACAACTGCTACTTTTCTTGTTTGTCTATAAAACTTTCTTTTTTTGCATCTGGCAAAACAGCATGAAATGCTTTGTAATGATACCAATCTTATATTAGTTTCTTAGAAAAGAAAAATCGGTACATTTGTAGTGGAAGGATTTTGAAAATTTGCGTTTTTTAGCCATTTTTGCAGACCTGTATTTAAAAAAAATAAAATATATAGGGGTTTAATAAATCGTACACATTAATTTCTCTGTAGAACGAAAAAATAAGCCCAATTTCATAAAAACTTGAGGTGGTCAGGATTTTAGCTGTGTTGATTTAACACGAAATGACCCATGTAGATTTCTGCTTTAATATCACACCCAAACACGCTTTGTATATCAATATACAATACTTATTAAAAGCTTGAGTAAGCATCGTTTTATGTCTATAAAATGTTTTACACAATCCTCAAATGTTCTATCATGTGTTTTTTCTAGAAAGCTTCTCTATATTTATCATCGAAAATTCTTTGAATATAAATAAGATAAATTACCAGAAATCCCGAAGGTTAGCACTTGTTCTAGGATAACAATAAAATAAACTAAATAAATAAAGACACAGAAAAGCTTTATAAAACAATAGGGCATAAAAGTATGTACATATATAAGATGTTTTCCACTATTTTATATTCATTAAATTTTAATTCATTTTAACATTCATGAAATAATAATGCGACTTAGGAGCATCAAACTGCATTTCCAGCGATCCGAAGCATTTTCTTTCTTTTTTTCCTTTTTTTTTTTTTTTCCATTTAACCGATTTTTAAAAAATTTCTATTAAATATTTTTATACAAATAATCATTCAAATATGATATAAGATATATAGCGAACTTACAGTTTTATTATTTTTATTTTTTTTTGTCCTAAAGTCAAAAAAAATATTTAAAGAGAAAGTAGTCATTTTCTTTTTTAAGTGATTGATTTTTTTTTTTTTTTCCGCTGAAAAACATCAAAGGACATTCTTGTAACAACATTCCTTGTGTTTGACATTTTGTCATCGGGAAAAAGAGAATAATGTATGTCCAATATTTTTTTATCGGAAAAAGAATAATAGTTTTAATTTAAAGAGGTTATCAAATAACGTTATCCGTGTAACGGGAGAGCTTTGCAAAAAAATACGAGAACCTCAAGAAATAATAAAATTTCCATTAACAATAATGTATGAACTATTTTAAATATTTATGAAATTTTAAAACATTTTTTTTTTTGTGGTATATAAAAGCCTATGGTGAAATAGAAATTTAGAAATTAGTTCTTCAATCTGTATAATGATATTTTTTTTTTCTTTCTATTTCTTCAAATCTTCGACAAATAAAATAGCGATAGGGACATAAGTAATAGTACTGCATAATCTGAAATTAATTTCTTAAATACAGTTAAGGTGATGTAATTTATTGAAAAAAAAATCGAAATAAAACAGACATTTTCTATATTATGAATGCACTATATTTACCCAACTATGTGCACTAAAAAATGGCTTTTTTTTCCAATGCATGCTCTTTACAGTGTACTAAAATATTAGTTATTTCATCTTGAAATTAAATAATTGCAAGATAAAAAACTTTATATACCAAGTTTTTAAATTTTATACCACTCTATATACCATGTTTTTAATTTTATGTTGAATCATATAATTGCTAACGAAGGCAGCGGGAACCCGGAAAAATTGGCTAAAAGTATTAAGAAAATTTATTGTTATCATGTTTTGAGTTATTATAAAAGTTTCAAATGGCTAGCTAGCAAGCCGGGATTTTAGTTAAAAATCGATTGCAAGCTTCGTACTGGTAACGATGCCGAAGGCAGCAGAGACCCAAAACAGTTGGTTTAAAGTATTTAAAAAATGCATTTTCACCGTATTCTGAACCAATCTGAAAGTTTCAAATGTTCAGTTAGTCGCGAAGTTACTTAAATAAATTTTCTGTTGAATCATATAAACGCTGCCGAAGGCAGTAGGGACTTGAAACAGTCGAATAAAAGTATTAAAAAAATTATTGTTACCGTGTTCTGAGCTATCCTGAAGGTTTCAAATGTCTAGCTAGTCGGGAATTTAGTTAAAAATCGATTGCAAGCTTTGCACTGGTAACGCTGCCGTAGGCAGCAGGATCCCGAAACAGTTGGCTAAAACTATTAAAACAATGCATTTTCACCGTGTTCTGAAGTATTCTGATAGTTTCAAATGTCTATCTAGTCGGAAAGTTAGTTAAATAAATTTTCTGTCGAATCATATAAACGCTGCCGAAATCATTAGGAACCTGAAACAGTTGACTAAAAGTGTTTAAAAAAATGTATTGACACCGTGTTAGACACCGTGTATTGACACCGTGTGAGATATACTGAAAGTTTCAAATGTCTAACTAGTCGGAAAGTTAGTTAAAAATCGATTGCAAGGTTTGTAGTGGACAAACAGACAAACAAGAATCGAAGTTAATAAAAACATGGTAAAATGTGGTAATGCATTGTGAGATTCATAAACTTAATGTAATGTCCATACTTAAAAAATCAAGTTAAGAAAAAAAGTACGTTTAAGCAACTCCGAGGAATAAATAAAATATTTTTGGACAAATTCATTACACTATTGATCCTTACAGTAAGTTCAAGAAAATAACATTTTAGCAGTTTAGAGCAGAAATTCTATTGCCAAAGAACACTGGTTAGCGGATTACAGCAGATTTATTCAGTGGTAAAACAAAAGCAAAAAATCTGAATTGAGCTGTACACATAGGCCGCCCCTTTTACAATATAGGCAATAAAGAAATGCACAAAATCTGTATATCGATTTGAAAATATCTAGATATTTCTGTCCTTTTTAAAAATACGTTTACCCCTGAAGCAACAAAATATAAACGGTAATTAAATTGTCTCTCATCGAAACCGATGAACTTGTGAAGAATCCGTTATTGTAATTTCATCTATATGAATAAATCACATCAGGAAATCATCAGAAATGTTTATCGAGGACTGTTGAATTCGACGAATTTCAGTATTTGATCCGAATAAAATTCTTAGGCATTAAAAATCTGCCATTTTTAAGGCTTTTTAATAAATAAATAAAGGTGGCGTGTGATTCTGCTTTACTGTTTATAACGTATTTTAGAATTTTATAGAGCATTAATAAAATGTAATAATAATAATAACAAAATAAAAATAAAAATAAAACTATCAGCACCTGGAGTTCAACCCACTATCATCGATACCACAGACAAGCGCCCCTACCGATCAATCCACAACTTTACACAGTATATTTTGGTAATATACACAGTAATATTCGCGAAATGAATTGTAGTGTTATAAGATAATTAGTATTTTTTTCTTAAAACAATCGATATTATTAATTTTATGTGTAGAGGTTTAAAATTTTATAAAATCTAAACAAATATATCAAAACCTCATACTGTAATTTTTTAAAACGATTACTTTTTATAAACTGTTATTTGGAAGAAAATAAAAATACATAAACCAGAAAGGTTTTGTTTTATTTCCAAGTACAGGTAAAAATGTTAAAGAGAAGATTTTTAAATCGAAAGATTTAAAAAAAAAAAAAAAAAAAAAAAAAAAAAAAAAAAAAAAGCATCTATTTACAAATTGTGTAATATTAGTTAGAAATTCACTATCTTAGCTACAAGTTATTCTTAAGCTATACGTTATTCTTGGCTGCAAGTTCATCTTAATGTTTATCATTTAATTAAATTAACGAGCTTTAAATAAAAAGTAACATTTTTACTTGCATATATATATATATATATATATATATTTAAGCAAATTATTTTTGCTCCTAAAAATGCTTTTTATTAAGTATTTCAAGCATAATTCCACGTAAATAAGATAACGTCATTTACCATCTATGCATATTTGTTATGTTAAATCTAATTTTTTTTTTCTAATTTTCTAGCTTATTTAAATTTCACTTTTTTTTTTTTTTTTTTTTTTTTATAACGAAATTTTTTAAATTAATTTCATTATTTTAAGCTTTATATGAACAAAAATGTAGATAACCTATTTAACTAAACAATGTAATTAAAATATGTATTTTCATCTTTTATTTATTGAAATTTGATATATTTAAATTATTCCACTTAATGGAATTGAAGTAAACTCAAACTAGTATTAAAATAAGAGTGACTAGCCTTCCTCCCGTGACATGATTTTTAGAAAAATCTCATAAATAAAAACACTTACTGAAGAAATTTATTTATTTATTTATTTATTTATTTTTATTTATTTATTTGTTTTGTGTTTCAAAAAAAGATATTTAAATTTTTTATACTTGTATTATAATTTCAATTAAAAATAAATATATATTATTTTTTTTTTCTCTGCTAAGTTAAAAAATTCTTAAAAGGAATTGTCATTGTATTAAAGCTGTAACTTGATATGAAAAACGAGATGACGAAGATGATTTTGATTTCGATTTACCGAGGGCGCCACTAATAATAATCAACGATGAAATGTAAAATGATTTCTTTTAAGGCATTTTAAAACGTCTTATTTTAAGACATGTTCCTTTATAAGGTACTTTATATCAGTTTATTTGCCCCACCAGTTTATTAGGACACAAAAGTGTCTTAAATTAAGATGTCTATTATGTCTGAGCTTAATATTCAGACATTTACGTGTCTGAATTGTATTTTCAGATATTTTTTTATTCTTACTTTAAGGCACCTTTATTTGTAGTGTATATTCTACTTGTCTGACCTTCTTTTCGTGCAACTATCTGATTATCTACATGTCCGGGTTTTAGTAAAGCATTATGCTTATTTAGGGAAAAAGTACATTACTTAAATATTACTTAATTGAAAAAGAAATGAGTCAGTATTATTTAATGTTTTTTCCGAATTTCTAATTTTTTTTTTTAATAAGATATGATCTTGATGCATAGAATGAGTTTTACCGCAGCAAAACAGCTCCTTTCTTAAAGCAAGATTTCTATAAACGTACAACTATCATTATTTCAATCAAAAATGTAATAATTGTTGATTGAAACAATTATTACAAAAATAGCCAGTCGATATACACTCATATTAATTATTATTAAACATGTTGCATACGGGATTTTTTTAATGCGCATGGTATATTTATTTATTTAAACATTTGTTTGCATATTAACACATTAAACTTTGTAGATGACTCAAAATATTCGACAAATTATTGAGTAGTGTTTGATATTCCATTAAATCGACGCCCCTTTACATTTAATAATTATTGATGACTCTTTCCATGTCAAATCAACACAAAAAATAACAGTATTTTTAACCTGACTCAGATTTTTATGAAATTGGGCTCATTTACTTCTCCTATTACGAAATGAGTTTATACTAATTAATAAGTTCCTATCTGTTTTAGTTTTGGCTGCAAAAATGGGTAAAAATTTCAAATTTCCGAAACTCACCTATTGAAACTTACAGTAATTGCAGTTTTTTATTAAGTATTTCAAGCATAATTCCACGTAAATAAGATAACGTCATTTACCATCTATGCATATTTGTTATGTTAAATCTAAATTTTTTCTAATTTTCTAGCTTATTTAAATTTCACTTTTTTTTTTTTTTTTTTTTTTTTTTTTTTAATAACGAAATTTTTGTAACTAATTTCATCATTTTAAGCTTTATATGAACAAAAATGCAGATAACATATTTAACTAAACAATGTAATTAAAATAAGTATTTTCATCTTTTATTTATTGAAATTTGATATATTTAAATTATTTCACTTAATGGAATTGAAGTAAACTCAAACTAGTTTTAAAATAAGAGTGACTAGCCTTCCTCACGTGACATGATTTTCAGAAAAATCTCATAAATAAAAACACTTACTGAAAAAAAAATTATTTATTTATTTATTTTTGTTTATTTGTTTGGTGTTTCAAAAAAGAGATTTAAATTTTTGATACTTGTATTATAATTTCAAGTTAAAAAAAAAAATATATTATTATTATTATTATTTTTTCTCTGCTAAATTAAAAAATTCTTAAAAGAAATTGTCATTGTATTAAAGCTGTAACTTGATATGAAAAACGAGATGACGAAGATGATTTTGATTTCGATTTACCGAGGGCGCCACTAATAATAATCAACGATGAAATGTAAAATGATTTATTTTAAGGCATTTTAAAACGTCTTATTTTAAGACATGTTCCTTTATAAGGTACTTTATATCAGTTTATTTGCCCCACCAGTTTATTAGGACACAAAAGTGTCTTAAATTAAGATGTCTATTATGTCTGAGCTTAATATTCAGACATTTACGTGTCTGAATTGTATTTTCAGATATTTTTTTATTCTTACTTTAAGGCACCTTTATTTGTAGTGTATATTCTACTTGTCTGACCTTCTGTTCGTGCAACTATCTGATTATCTACATGTCCGGGTTTCAGTAAAGCATTATGCTTATTTAGGGAAAAAGTACATTACTTAAATATTACTTAATTGAAAAAGGAATGAGTCAGTATTATTTAATGTTTTTTCCGAATTTCTAATTTTTTTTTTAATAAGATATGATCTTGATGCATAGAATGAGTTTTACCGCAGCAAAACAGCTCCTTTCTTAAAGCAAGATTTCTATAAACGTACAACTATCATTATTTCAATCAAAAATATAATAATTGTTGATTGAAATAATTATTACAAAAATAGCCAGTCGATATACACTCATATTAATTATTATTAAACATGTTTCATACGGGATTTTTTAAATGCGCATTAGGGTGGTGCGAAAAAATTCAACTTTCGATTTTCGATTCGTAATACCGCGGAAAAGTTGTCTGTGTCCATTGTAAAAAAAAAATAAAAAAAAGTTTTCAAATCGCATAATATCTTCCGATCACGCATGCGCGTCGAATTTACAAAAATTGACGATTTTCAAGGTTTTTTCGTATTAAAACAAAAATTAACTCCTGCAATGTTTCGATTCGTAATAGCTCGGGAAAGATGTTTATGGCCATTGTAAACAAAACAAAAAATAGAAAATTTGAAATCGCATAATATCTTCTGATCGCACATACGCGTCGAATTTACGAAAATTGACGATTTTTGAGGTTTTTTCGAGTTAAAACAAAAATTAGCTCCGGCAATATTTTGATATATTATAATAAATAAACAATAGAAATAGATGCAAAATTAATAAATTATATTATAATTAATAAATTAAACAATATACATTTTTGCTTACATTAATACTTCCTGTAGTAAATGTTCTGTAAATCATAAAACTGCGACAATCCAGTCACCAACCTTGCCATTTCAAACTGTCTTTTTCACGGATAGAAAATTTTTAGTGTGATTTTTGTGAAAACTCAGGCATGATAGATCGGGATTCAAGCGTTGTTTTAATGTAGCCATCCCTTGACTCATATCCACAAACTTTCATTAATGCTTCTGAAACCAGTTTCACACATCTTTCCACAGACTGTGTGTGGCAGGGGAAGTTCTTTATATCCCAGTTTGGTATTTCACCAGATTGTATGAAATATTTTATTTCATCGTTGGATATGTTTCGAAGTAGAGGTGGAGGAGATAATTTTACTGAGTTCCAATCAAAGAGTTATGTGTATTCAGTTGCGTTGAAGTTCAATTTTGGAGGTACAAAATTTCTGACTGTTTTCCCTTTCGAAACACGTTCTCTACCTTCTAGAACTCTTCTCAGGCCAAGGTCCTTTATATGTGTCCTCTTGTCGAAAATCATAGCGAACAATAAATTTTCATTGTGTGCAAAGAAAGCATTTCTTTCGATCACGGGGTCAACAACTTGCTTCAGGTTATCAGGCAAATAGCGAGAAGTTTCAATGGATCTGTAAAGATGAATAGGACCATCTGTAAAAGTCTTGCCTACTTTAATTTCGAACCAGACGGGCATGTATGATTTCATAATGAAATTAACTAAGACTTTTAGCTCATCTGACGGACTTTCTGTACTAACATAATGTCTAAGGACCCGGCTGGCTGTTGTAAGCCACCTGGAATGTGAAATAGGGCCAGGATTACGATGAGACAAATCATTTGGACAGTTGCCTATTTTTATTGCAAGACAAATATACAGAAAATATTTCTGATCTTTGCTCAATATATCTCGATCTAATTCTGGGGTTGTACAATAGATTTGTTGAAAACCTACCACTGGCAATTTCGCATTTGATAAGTTGCTGTCCAGTTTGCCCACAAAATGAATGAATTAGGTCCCGTAGTTGCTCCATCTACATGCTGAAACAGGTGACGGAATGGCAGCTCGATAAACAGATGGACCTTTTCAATGGGTGTCCAATATAAATTTCTATTTGGCGAATCACTCCATTTTCCCACCCAGTATTGAAGTTAGTACCATCGCATCCAACAATCCTTAGATCTTCCAGTGAAAATTTGTTTTTCTCCAGAAAGGACAGCATGCTATATGCGATGTCTTTAGCTGATCCGGAACATCGGGAGACATGACCAACATATGTAGAGCCAGGCTCTTTAATTATAGAATAATGATCTTCCTTTCCTGTCCTTCTAAACGTGTTTGATTCCATCTCTTCTATGACTAAAGTGTCATCTTTTCTTCCATCGAAATAAAGACCATGAAGCTGCTCTATGGCTTTTTGAATTTTGTTTTGGAGTTCAGTTCTATTTGCCACTTATTTCCCTTCGAATTTGATAGCTATTAATAACTTGGGAAGAAGCCCTTTCAGTTATAATGCCAATGTCCTCAAGCACGCTTGATGCAATAGCAGCAGTTGCTCTTTCCGATACTCCGTACCGATAGCTATGTAACGCTGTTGCTTGTAACTTTATTCTCATTTGCCACGGAGTTGCTTTTTTTTTCAGAGTTGTGTGGCTTATATTCAGATCCACTATCATTTATTTCATCCTCAGAAATATTTCGCTTCATGCTCACGTCTTATAAAGAATAACTTTCGATATGAATGGGTTGTACAGAAGCTTGTTTTGAAGTATCACATTTTGGGGATTGGCATAATTTCCTTTTAATCCTATTTTCTAATTTTTTGGTCTCCGTTTTGTCTATCGTGCCGATTTTTCCCAATCTGTGCATTCTTTGAAGATAGATGAACCGTTGCTCAATAACTGGAATCTTTTTTGACTTTTCACATGTACAGTTTATATCAAAATATTGCAGGAGCTAATTTTTGTTTTTACTCGAAAAAACATTAAAAATCGTCAATTTTCGTAATTTCGACGCGCATGCGCGATCGGAAGATATTATTCGATTTCAAATTTTATTTTTTTGTTTTGTTTGCAATGGCCATAAGCAACTTTTTCGCGCTATTACGAATCGAAACATTGCAGAAGTTAATTTTTGTTTTAATACGAAAAAACCTTGAAAATCGTCAATTTTTGTAAATTCGACGCGCATGCGCGATCGGAAGATATTATGCGATTTCAAAACTTTTTTTTTTTTTTTTTTTTTTTTACAATGGCCACAGACAACTTTTCCGCGGTATTACGAATCGAAAATCGAAATTTGAATTTTTTCGCACCACCCTAATGCGCATGGTATATTAACTTATTCAAACATTTGTTTGCATATTAACACATTAAACTTTGTAGATGACACAAAATATTCGATAAATTATTGAGTAGTGTTTGATATTCCATTAAATCGACGCCCCTTTACATTTAATAATTATTGATGAGTCTTTCCATGTCAAATGAACACAAAAAATAACAGCATTTTTAACCTGACTCAGATTTTTATGAAATTGGGCTCATTTACTTCTCCTATTAAGAAATGAGTTTATACTAATTAATAAGTTCCTATCTGTTTTAGTTTTGGCTGCAAAAATGGGTAAAAATTTCAAATTTCCGAAACTCACCTACTGAAAATGTGCCCATATTTTTTAAAAACATACTTTATATTAATATGGAAATACTGGTGGTGAATTTTAATTTATAACTAGTATTCCATGGCCGTACCATGTTGAAACTTATAGTAATTGCAGATAATAAACGTAAGAATAACATATAATATTTAAAAGAAAATTAAATATGTACTTTTTGAGATATTGCAGGTCAAAGGAAAGATGATTGTCCTAAAAATGAAAAATTTTAAAAATGTGTACACATTATATATCATTTAAAAACCTGTATTATAGGCTTTCAATAGATACCAATAGTATATCTCTAAGTTAATTAGGGAACGAAATATGGGAAAAAAACTTCGTTATGTTAGTATGAAAATACTGATTTAGGGTTGCACATTAATTTATAACTGAGTATCTCATATTCGTCCTATGAAATTTGAAGAAGTTATAAATAATAAATGTAAAAATAACATATTTTTTAAAAGAACATTAAATGTGTACTTTTTGAGATATTAGATGTCAAATGTCAAAACGTTTCACCTTAAAGTGAAAATTTTAAAATTATATACTCGTGTTATATCATTTGAAAGCCTGTATTATAAGCTTTATTATAATACCAAACTTTTTATCTCTAAATTAATTAGGAAAGAAAATATAGGTATAATTGTAGTAGAAGAATTTCGGAAATTTGCATTTTTTACCCATTTCTCCAGTCATGTATATCAAAAATTGAAAGAAGTAGGTCTTCTTAATTAGCATAAATTCATTTCTCTGTAGGACGAACAAAATAGCCTAATTTTATGAAAATCTGAGGGGGGTCAGGTTTTTAGCTGTGTTGATTTGTCATGGAATGACTCTGATATTTTAACAAATATTTTCATTATTTATGAATATCTTATTTCATTTAATGATTTAAAATATCTATGCAGGATTCTTCGTTTCAGCAACAGAGAAAGGGGGAGGGGAGGATATATTTAGACAGTTAATGCCTCCGCACCTACGCAAATTTCTTGATCGCTCTTTCAGATATTTTTATGCTTTTATTTAACCTGATACATTTTTTACGTGTGTGAGTCAAATCTGAGAATTAAACTTTCGCTCATTTCCTGAAACCGAATTGAGCTGTAAATTTGCATACCTCCAGATGACAATGTACGTTTAAGTAGCAATTATCTTTTAGAGGGGGTGAAGGCCCTAGGTTCCTAAATCCAATTTAATATTTTTTTATACACGTGTATTATCCATATCTACGGAAATGGAGATTTCTATACATTTTGAAATAAAAGCACATTTTGTTTTATTTTTATTCTAAACACTAATACATTTTTTTCTAAACACTAATTTTCGAGTAGGCAATGTGTGCTTTCCCCCTTATGGGACTGTACCTTTTGCTTAATCGATTGGCAAGGACAAAATAACTGCTCTTCTTGAAGATAATGTTCCATAAATTGTTAGATTACGAATGTGTTCTTCTGTCCAGTCGCAAATAAATATAAGTGAAATTGGGTCTCTATACATTTAAACATTTATGTTTGGAACGAGTTAGACGCGAACAGTAAATTTACACATTCGTCAGTTGCATTCGTCTTCAAGACAGACGGACGTAACCTGCCTTTATTATTTCTTATTAGTCGTATCAAGTCACTATGCGAATCCCGTTTTCATTGCCGAAAAGCTTATTGCCGCAATGCCTTACATTGTGAGGAACATCACGGAATCTTCCAAATTGCTATGCATCGAAGATGAAAAGCCTGAAACTTGATTACGACAATGCCCCACTTCCTTTCACATGCATGTATTTGACTATCCTAATATAAATATTAGGATTTCTCCGTCAATTTGGCACTTGTTAACATTATCCCAGAGAGCTGAGATTTTGCTAAAAAGTGTTTAGAATCAAATTGAAAAAAAAAAAAAAAAAAAATAGAGGGTTGCGTATCGGATTTCAAAAAGAAAAAAGGAAAAACAAATTTTCACCTTCATTTAAGGGACACCTTAGTATACATGTATGTGTATATGCATGTGTATACATATATAGTTCAATATTCTAATAAATATTCTTAAAAATAGTCAGTTGTTACTTATAAAATGCTCCTTTTTTTTTAAATCGGTATTAATAAATCCACTTTGTATATATATATATATATATATATATATATATATATATATATATATCTATATTAAACACGTAATGTATAAACCAATAATATATAAACAATAATATATAACCAATAATGTACAAAAACTGGTTTATATATAAAAACCAGTGATGTTTGTCCTCCTAGCTGATCACTGTGTTTAAACGAATCACTTTATAACTATACAACTTTGATAATTTACACTGAAGTTGGTCAATTAGTTTTCGAAAAAGAAGCAAACTTGTATATAAATGAACTTACTGCTACTGATAGCGTCTTTCCCAGACGGGCTTTGCGCTCACTATATTTTTTATAGTCTTTAAAACTATATACAGTATGGTAGATACAAGTTACACTGCCTTAGTCTATGCCCCTATTTCCTGTAAAATGGGAAAGGGTTTCATTATTTATCAGTGATGCATACGTTTACTTTCATGGTTTTACAGTAATAAATTTTCACTCAATAATTTTCTGTTTCACTTCTCAGTGGTGATAAATCTTAAGTTTCGTATTTTATAGGTACACCTAAACGGGATTTTTGTGACTAGTTGCATTTTTATGCGTCAATTTTTTTAAGTTGAGGCTTTGTGTATATTTTTATAAACAAATACCATTTATCGTAAAATGAATAGAAACAGTTTATAAATTTATTAAATAAAATTTCAAGCAAAAATTAGCATTTCCTAAATTCTCCTGACCTAAAGAAATTTCAAAAATATATTTAATAATTTTTTCTTATGTGCAAGAAACTTTTCTTTTAAATTTGGACATCACCTAGATGACATTATTTTATCGGATTTATGTAAATCGAGTATTGAATTCCAATGTTTTTTCCACAAATAACCTTAGAAAATCCGGCGTGGTTTTTTACAGATATAACACGATATTGATTTTAAAAGAAAACATTTTAAAGTGCGTTGTATAAAAATACTAAGATTATTGATTTTTTTTTTTTTTTAAGGTCACTTTAAAGACTTTAGTTTAGGTTTTTTTTTTTTTTTTTTTTTCTTAAATATTCATTTTGAATATTCATATTTTTCATATAGCGTTACTGATAAAATCTACAGATTTCAAGTATAATGGGTATTGGCACATTTTTAGACGATTTAGTTTTTTTATAATAAAATCCTCTGGTTATAAATTATTATTTTTTTCTGCAACTATACTTTTAAATGTATAAATTAACGCAAGATTCTTAACAGTTTTGTGTTTATTCAAAATGCTGTTTTTCAAGAAGTAAAGGAGGGAAGACAGTGCTCTGCTTGCGCTGTGTTGTAAAACACTTTAAAAGCCATAGTTTTTCGTTATCTAAAGCTACAATAGATAACATTGTCAAAAAAAAATAAACAATAGTTTCGGTTAAACTGAAAATCTGTTCCAAACACGCATACAAAGAAAAAGTGATATGTTTCTATTATTCGAAAGGTAAGATCTTTAATGTTAAAAGCAAATCACCAAGTCAAAGAACAGTTGCAAAAATACTATGATGCTGAATTTCCACTGTAAATAAATGTTTATATGAATCCTAAAATGGCGAAAAGTTGAAAAACACAATATTCGTCGATTTTCTCCACTCAGATGTCGCACTCTGGCACAGTTTTTCACCGGTCATAAAGAACTTTAATTTCCCTTGCTTATGCAATCACAGAAACTTATCATAAATGTTTGTTGTGGAAAAATACTGGTGTCAAATCTGCCCCCAGAATACGACACCTATCCACGACATATCGTCAAACGTAGAACACGCTGCGGAAATCTTAATGAGAAACATTATCCTGACAAAAATTCAAAAATGTTATCACAAAATGTGGATCTTGGGTGTATCTAAATATACAGTGTAAGTGATATATACTTTAAATTTCATATACATTTTGGAAAACAGTCACTATATTTTTTTTTTCAATATTTAGTGAAATAGTTAAATTTAAATGACAATTGTACAATATTTCTCCCAATTGTCATTCTAATAAATTAACGTTCAGAAAATTTTTTGACATGCATATTTATTTAGAAATAAATATTATAAAGTATTACTGAATGCTGCGAGTGATTCATCCAGATTTATTTTTAAACATGCTTATAAAAACATAAAAAATGATTGATTCATAATACTTTCTCTTATTCAAAATATACATGGTGATTATAATAAAATATAGGATTTCAAAACGCTATAATATTAGAGCTACATATCAGAGCATTTTTATATTTTACCAGAGCAATCTTGAGGCAGTGAAATTTTGTTTGGGGAAGGAAAAAAGTAGTTCCAACATGTTCCTGTAGATGGCGCTGCCAATGGAAACGCCTAAATGGACTCATTAAACACAGGAATGTTGTTAGAAACACAATGGAATAGCAGGAAACAATAGACTTGAAGGGTTTACTACTTTTATTTTATTTTTTTTTTTTTTTAGCACAAAGACAAAATACGCGTTTACAGCGGAAACAGTCATAGTGAAAAGAGAATAAGAGGAGCTTCATGAAACAAATACTTTACGGATAATTAACGGCTCATTTTGGATTTTTTTTTTTTTTTTTTTTTTTTTTTTTAAAGCTAAACAAAATTTGATTGCCTCAGGATTGCTCTGGTAAAATATTAAATCGCTCCGATGGGTACTTTTAAAATGATAGCGTTTAGAAATTGTAACTTTCATTATGACAACCCTGTATATCGATGGTTATTCTAAAAAGAATATGTTCAGTATTTTAATATTTGTCTTATAAAACATTTATTTGAAAATAAAATAGAAAAATTCTCAAGTGTATAATAGAAAATGCAGTTAAAGTGTTAATATAAAAATCCTCTTTTTGTAGATTGAAAATTAAAAGAAAAATGTCTGAGTTTAAACTTTCGTTATATAGTTATTTTATACGGTTTATTGATATCGATATAAATTTTAGAGAAACTTTCTTTTGTGAATTACTTTAGGAAAAAGGAAACAAAAGAAGTTTCTTTTTCGTAAAGGTCATCCGAAATCAAGATTTAGCAGGTGTTAACAGGATTTCGCTGTTAAATTTTAACAAGGTTTAGTTTAGTTAAACAAACGATTGCTGAATGAAATTCGATTTAGAGACTTTTATTTTATTCAAAAATCCATTCCGACATTTGTTACTTGATAAAGATTCTATGTTTATTTTCTTCAGCTACTTCAATTTGAAATTTACTTTTTGTTTGTCTAAATGTCGGTGAATTATTTAAAAACTTTTTTTTTTTTTTTTCAATATATATATGTATATTTAAATCTCATTTTAAATCTGCTGCTAAATGGTGAACAATTTTGTTATGATTATAAGTGGTTAGGAGAAAATTTAAACAGTTATTATTACTAAAACGAAATGTATGTATCTTAATGATTTGTTAACAGACTTTTTTTTTCACCATTATATTTATGCAGGAATCATCATAATATTTACCATTACTTTTTTTATTTTTTTTATTTTTTTTAATGATCATATGAAATATAAATTTTTGTTCGATATTTATGGCAGAAAATAAAACGGAATTCTCCCTTTTGGTAGAAAACAACAATATAACTGCACGTTAAACGTTTGAGTATCTATGTTTCAAAAAGCATGCTAACCTTCTCTTCTTCTAAAGTTTTTTTTTTTTTTTTCAGAAAAACATTAAACCGACAGTTTCATATTTATTGTATAATTCATTTTACATTTTTAGTACAGTATTATCGCAATGCGGTTTTTTTCCCCTTATTTTTAATGAATAATTAAATAAATAAATAAATAAAGGAAATAAATGTGACTATTGCTTTTTTAAAGTTTAAAAAAAAATGGTTAAATCTTCTCAAATAAATAAATTAGTGTAATTTTTCTCTCTTTTTAAAGAATGCGTATAAGTATCATCTTAATCTGCATTTGTAACATATATTGAGGAAATTACACACATACTTTATAAACTGGTGTAATTAAAGATTAAACCTTTTGTGAATATACTCCCAATTAACAATATTTTAATATGGTTACTAGATAAGGGCAATAATCTTACTTTTTAGACTCTTGCAATTGCAAAAGGAAAGCTAAATAATAAACACTGCATATTTATTCACTCTTATCAGATATATAATAATAATAATAATAATAAAAAGTCTCCTTACCTAAGTAAAACTCAGCTAAGTGTCAAGGGGAAGGACTGAGGAAATTACTTTCTTTTTTTGATGGCAAAGCGCCTTAAATGTTCGTACTTGTACTTGTGATGCTTTACCAATTTTAGATGATGAAACCGTTGAATTTTTAATATTGATATCAGATTAGATAATTTTTTTTAAACTGTGATAAAAACTTATTTTAAAATTATCGGTACTTTTTTAAAAAAATCATTTATGCATTTAAAGTGTGATATTGAAGAAATGCAAATTTTATTTTATTACATTAGTTAAATTTATATTGTAAGACAACTTTTAATGTTCATTTAGAAAGTCAGTTTTAAGATTAGATTTTTGTGTTTCTTTTTAAATACTTTTTTTTTTCTTTTTTTCAAAGGAAATTCGCAAGCTTCATTTGGGTTTTACGAATTTAAATTTTGTAGATCATAAATTCTATTTATTTTCAATAAACAACAATTTAAGTTTATTGAAAATGAAGCGATTTTATTAAAAATGTGCATGATATTAAAAGAGAGGAAGAAAACCGAAAGCTAGGATTATAAAGAAAAAATCACCTATATTTAAACTAATGCATGAATTACTTAATATACTGATATGCAAGTTTTTGATTTTGAATTCTAAACTTTAAATCGTGCAAAGAATCAAGCGTTACACTGAGAAAAAAAATATATATACCGCTTTCACCTAGAACAAGTAAGTGGTTAGTTTCTAAATCCCTAAACTAGAAACATAGATTTCCAAGCTATGCATGCGTATAAGGCACGCCAATACGCTGACTAAAAGAAATGATCGATAATTTCTGGTGTATACATTTCTAGATGGTGAAACAATATTCTGAATCCTTTGAAATTATCGCTTGATTTTCTAGATTTGGGTCATAAACTAAGATTATAGTTGCTGAAACTCGCCTCTTGTGTACACATTTATTTGCAGACTTTTTGTAAATAAGTTTGACATCGTTAATATAGGCAAACGCTCTAGAATAGGGGTTTCATGAACTCTTTATAAGGATGGCATGGGACTATTTACTACTAGAGCCACAAACTAAATTGTAGATTTTAATTAAAATCACACAATCAACTGATTGGAAGAAAATCATATTTATTGAAATTTTATTTTTATTTTTCCGACTGAGTGACAATAATGCCTGGACCGGGAGTCGAACCCCGGATCTTTGACTTACAAGGTCAAGGCTCTACCAATTGAGCTATCCAGGCCGACAAACTGGTCGGCATTACTCACTCAGACAACCTTTAGGCAGGAAATTAAATTGTAGATGTCAGACACAGAATTTTTTCTACTACTTACTATACTACTATACTTAAGATACTATTTTATACTACTAGAGCCACAAACTAAATTGTAGATGTCAGATACAGAATTTATTCTACTACTTACTGTACTACTATACTTCCGATACTATTTTATACTACTAGAGCCAAAAACTAAATTGTAGATGTCAGATACAGAATTTTTTCTTACTGTTTCACCGAGGACCACAATACTAAAGATATTTACTTAAATGACTGATAGAACACAGGGATAAAAAGCATTTAAAAATTGTATACACATAATAATTATTCATTTAAAATATGGTACACTAAGAATAATCAATTTTAAGATTAATATTTATTATTATTATTTATAAATATCTTATGTTTTTATTGATTTAAATGGAATTTTGCGAGAATTTTATTTATTTATTTATTTATTATTATTATTATTATTATTTTAGGTGATAGGAGCTTAAGTTTAAAAATCCATAAATACTACTTCTTATTCTTCGTGAAAACATTATAAGTTTATTAAAAGTAAACGAGTTTAGCAGAAACTGTACGTTATTACAAGGAATAAATAAATAAATAAATAATAATAATAATAATAAAATAGTCATAAGCTAAAATTAAGATTAGAAAAAAAAATCACCTGCATTTATACTAATGCATGAAACATTAAATTTATTTACATGCAAGATTTAAATGTACAATTCTAAACTTTAAATCGTTCAAAGGCTTAAGCGATTATAATTATAATGTCATTACGAAACATTACAACGTTTAGCTTTAATGACAGAACGTAGGTTCCTAATATCATTCAGGTATTAATATATGCATATTCTTTTTCTTTTCCTCTAAAGAAAAAAAATTAAGAATATTATAACATATAGTGCGGATGTCACATCTGTGTTGTATGATCCACTTTTTTATTCTTGCTACAGTATTATCATAATATGTTTTCTCTCTTTTTTCTAAAGTACAAATAATAATAATAATAATAATTTATCATTTATTTATTTATTTAAGGATCATAGTTTAATCTTCTTAAGTAATTAAATTACTGTGTCTTTTCCCACTACTTACTGAACTTATACAGACTTATACTTATCTTTTATCTGCATTTGTAACGTGTATTAAAGTAATTACACATACGCATTTAATATTTGAGCTAACTAAAGAATAAACATTTGTGAATATATTCTCAATTAAGAATATTCTAATATGATAAGAGAATCAGTTTTATTTTTCAGCATATTGAAATTTTAAAGGGAATATATGCTTCAATAATATATACTGCACATTTATCGATTACTATCAGAATTATAAATAAAGACAAGACTCCTTACCAAAGTAAAATTCAATTAAGTGTCAAGGAAAGAGATTGCTAAAATTATTTTTCATTTTATGATGACAAAGCACTTGAAATGCACGTATTCGTAAAGCTTTGCTGGCTTTATGCTGATGTAATCGTTCAACTCTGTTCACATTAAATTTCTAAATTTTGATTAAAACTTATTACAAAATTTTCAATATAATAAAATAAAAATAAAAAATAAACATAAAAAAAAATTATGTATTTAAAGTGCGGTGTGGAGAAATAGCTACTATTATTTTTATTACATTCGCCTAAATTAAAAGGTAGAACAGATATTAATGTTCCTTCAAAAAATTATACACTAAAAGTAGTCAGTTTTAAGATTTATTTATTTTTCCTATTTATTTATTTATTTATTTTTCTGAAATATATTACTTTTTTTTTTTTTTTTTGTTTTTTTTTAAGTTCTTAGCGAACTTTTTTTTAAGGTTATAGGACATAAAGTTTACAAATTTGCATGTTCTTCTATTTATTTATTTATTTATTTTACATGAAAAATATTACAAGTTTATGAAAGTGTTTGCTGCAAGTTTTCTAAAGAATGAGTATGCTTATAATAATAATAATAATAATAATAATAATAATAATAATAATAATAATAATAATAATAATAATAATAATAATAATAAAATCATAAGCAAAAATTAAGATTAGGAAAAAAAAAATCACCTATATTAATAGTAATGCAAGAATTGCTAAATGTATTGGTATGCAAGTCTTTTACATGCATTCTAAACTTCAAACCTTGAAAAGTATCAAGTGTATCTATACCAAAGACTACAATGATTAAAATTGCTGGTTAAAAAAAAAAAAAAGCAAAAACCGCAGGTATGCAGGAGGTATTGCAGTTTTTTTTTTTTTTTTTTTTTTTTGCAGGTATTTTAAACATTTCACAGGAAAATTGAAGAAAAATAAAAATAGTAAGTTTCATTCAGGAAATATTAACTTTTTTAAAGTTAACGTATCGGTTTATTTCAAGGATTTCAAAAAAACCTTCAGATTTGTTGCAATTTTCCTTAAAATCATCTTTAAAATGTTTTGCTAAATGTTATTATTATTATTATTTTACATGAATTTATTTTAATGACCGAATGAAAGCTTTTAAAAACATTGAGATGTACTACATGTGATAAACTAAGGTATTCATATATAGTAGCGTATACGGAAAATTATTCTTATATCATGCAAAAATACTTCAATAAAAAAATTAACTTTAAGTGTTCGTTGGATAATAATGTTTTTGTTTGTCTCTCTCTCTCTCTTATATGAAACAAAGAATGCTTATTGTATAAAATTTTAAAAATTATTTTTGATTAAAAATTTAAAAAGAAATTCTAAAAAGTGTATATAGTTAGAATATATGCTTTGTTATTGCAATCTTTACCACTGGAAAATGGTCCTTCAACAAATATTTAGAAACACAAATTTAAACTGATTTATTTATTTTACTTTGATTTTTTAAACTGTTTTATTTAAATTCTTTTTAAGTATTTTAAACAAGGTATTTGAATACTTAACTTTTATGTTATTTTAATGTCAACTATACGTTAATGTCGCCTCACAGATTTAAAACCAAACATATAACAGGAAAAAAAAGAGTTCCAAAAATTTAAACGTAAACAATGGAAAATATATTAAAATTTGAAAGACTGCCCAGGTAAACATGTTTCAGATAGATCTGTTCTTAATTCTGAGCACGTTTTTGATACATTTTGAATCTCTTTTGATCAATCTTGGACAAAATAAAATAACATGATTATTTATTTTTGGTTGTCACACAAGCGATCAGTATAAGACTACGGCAATAAATTTTAATATTATATTTTCTTTTAAAAGAAGTTTACAAAGTTATCTGTAAATAGTAACTGTCTTTTTCTATGTAAACATCGCTTTTTGTAGTTGGTTAAATTTTTCAAAACTGAAATTTAGACCTGAGAATCTATTTTATTTAACTTCAATTCGTCTAATGAATAAAGTTAAATTATAAATATATATATTATAACACTTCCAGTTCACCAAGTTTATTATTTAAAGAAAAATTGTCTGATTTACATTCGATATTTTAGATCGTATGATGATATATTATTTACTAGCAGGCTTTGCCCGCTTCGCTGGTCATTATATTGAAATGAATCCCCAAAACAGCATATCATTAATAATAATAAAATATCTTAAAAAAAAAAAAATAAAAATAAAAAAATCATTGAAATCCGTCAAAATCTAATTTTAAGTTCCTGCTACTTTCTGTCGCGGTATTCCCGCTCGTCACAGTCGAGTCTGGACCCCCAATGCCTTCAGCAGTCTCTTACCTGCTTTTTACTCCCCCTCCCTCGCGGTTACAGTTGAAAGTTTTACAAAATCTCATCAAAGTGCATATTTCGCACACTTAATTAACACCCACACTCCAAAATTCGCCATTCTTAGGTAATTTGGACGGATTTAAGCTTCAAAATGTGGTTTTTGCCGCGCCCGCCCCAAGAGGAAGGGGGGGGGGGATTTCCAAAATTACTTTATATTGCATGTTGCATACACATACCTAACCGACACATAAAAAAATTGAGATCCTGAAATTATTTAAAGCTGAGCTATGCTTTAAAACTTTTTTTTTTTTTTAATCTCTCCCCCCGTTCTTAAAGGAGGGAAGGAGGAGGGAATTTCGCAAAATCTCTTCATACTATGAGTTAGATACATATAATCGTCCCTTACATGAAAAAATTCCAACCTTAGGTAATTTAGTTCAGCGTTACGCATGAATACATGTTTTTGCCCCCCATTCTCCAAAGGACGGTAGGGTGGAATTTCATAAAATCCCTTTGTAGTGTGTGTTCAGTTCGATTTCCTCGTGTGTTGAGTACCCTTCTTCTAAAACCTTTTCCCTTCCCTCCCACCCCCCCTTAAAAATCCAAAATTCCCAAATCGCAGAAAATATTTTTTTTTTACTCAAGTCTGGTCTTTCCATCTGCAATTTCTTCTCCGTTAAGTAATTTGGAGCCGAGTTAAGCCTTCTGCCTCCCAAGGGGGACAGGGAGGGGGGTATTTTGCAAAGTTCCCTCTTAGTTGGGGGCCAGGCTCCGAAAACCAACCTGGTCACTAAAATTTGTGACCCTCTTTCCCACAGAATCGTCATGGCAGTGTTGAGTCAGTGAATCAGTGAGTTTACTCTTTTATATGTACAGATTTGTTTATATTTTTTATGGACTACTTGGCTTAAGGTTGCTGTCACAAAAATAGAGTCCTTGGCGTAAAATGTCCTATCTACTTCAGTATTAAAATTGAAAATATACCCAGGATTATCAACTAATAAAGCTCTTTAATACAGATCTGAATTAGCTTTCATTTTCTTATTATTTAATTTTGATAATGACGATATGTTGTCATGTGCCTAAGAAAATTTAATATTTATTATTTATTTTTTATTATTCACGTGAAATATTCTTTGGCAACAATTAAAAATTAAAATAAATTATTTTAAAGTTTTATTTTAGAAGAAATATCTATATTATATAGAAGATTAATTAAAAATTTACATTTTTCCCGGTATAAATAGTAGCCTATGTCTTATTCCAGACTATTATCTATCTCTGTACAAAATTTCATCCAGATCCGTTTATCCGTTGTGGCGTGATTGAGTAACAAACATCCATCCAAACTTTCGCATTTATAATATTAGTATAGATTAGTTATCATGTGCATGTGTTAGATTGAGTTATTTTGCTGTCAAATTGACAAAATTTTAATTTTGAATTTCAAAACTCTGTCGTTCTTGGCGCTTATTGTATTTGGTGATCAAAAACGTAATACGAAAATATGCATGCCAGATGTATATTTTCGTAATATGCATTGTACGAAATATTGTTTCATATTATTCATTACTCTCTTAATATAAGTTGTTAAAATAACCATGATTTTTGAAAGGAATTAAATTATGTTCGCCAAATAATTTGGCGATATTTTTTTTTTTTTTTTTTTTTTTTTTTTGCTGCTAAGGATGACCGATATCAAATCTATTCCGCTGCAACATATTAGTATCTTATATCAGATATTTTATTTAGACATTTGAAAACAAATTTGACTTCAAATTATGATAGAATATTTATCATTTTCCTTTTTATTAGTATATTAGTTGGATATTTATTGTGTAAATATCATCTTTTGAAATGAAATGCTTGTGTTTTCAATCGAATATGGAAATTTGCCATTTTTTTTCCCTAGAGTTTTGAAATTAAAAATTCAAATTTTGTCAATTTTACAACAAAAATAACTTAATCTAACGCATGGACATGATAATTAATACATACCTATACCTAAATATGGGGACTAAAATCGGAAAATAATTTCCCGCGATTTTTAATAATTTTTTGCAAAAAATCCAATGGACATTTAACATAAGAAATATTTTTCTTGCATCCACGAACGGCCAGTGACGTCATCACTTCGCTTGCGTATTAGCACTTTATCAATGTGTAAAAGAAATTTTTAATTAAAAATGACGTCAATTTTTGTGAGATGCATAATTTTTTTAAATAATTTTTTATCGTTCACGTTTAGATAAATGTATTTATTTTCCTGTTGAAAAAAATAAATAAATTCGTTTTTTTTTTTTTGGCAACAATTAAATTATGGAAAAATATAAATGGCTATTTTTTTGCTATTATTAGCTTACAAAATTGCTATTTTATGCATAAAAATCGCAAAAACAAATTTTTTTTTCGGAATAAAAGGTAGCCAACTTTTTAAGTTAGGGTATAAGCTATCTCCATTACAAATTTCATCGAAATCCGTCGAGCAGTTTTGGCGTGAAACTCAGTCAAATAAATTCACGGACATTCACATTTATATATATATAAGATATTTAATGTAAAAATATTTATCATTTTGTTATCAAGTTATAAAAATTATGAAATGTTTAATTTTTCATTTTTTTTAATAATATCTTTTTATATTTCTATTTTGAAAATGCTAATTATTAAAATTTGCCATTTGTATTCTTAGAGGTTTAAAATTTATCTAAATTTATGACTTTGCAAACAAATATAGTTGCATTCTGAAAAAAAAGAAAAGAAAAAAATGTACAAATAAAGTAGACATACAGATTTTTAATATAAATAATATAAATTGCAATAAGGACAGCAAGGCCTAAATCACGCAAATTTGATGTTGAAAATAACTTTATTTATATTTAGGGTTATTTTGTTTACTTACTGGCACGTAAATTTTCTTCACTTCCGGAAATAGATTGCTCATTGATTTTTTTTTTTGATGAAATCCATTTACTTATTTGGTTGCATTTATTTGTATGTTATATAAACAAACAGTGCTTTTAATATAAGTAATCACACTTTTAATATAAGTAATATAGAAAAAAAAAAGAAATTACTATAAGTGTTCTGCATGAAAAATTGATGTTAATAACGCAAAAATTGTTATTATATATATATATATATACATATCAGGAAAGGAAATAAAAGGAAGAAGCGGTATATATGTATCGATAATACATTAATTTTATTTAATTTTAAGCCTAGACACACATGTCTTTGGAATACCAGTGGGCACACCTGCAAATGTTCTAAAATGCACTAATGCTCCCAGGCATATCCTTTGAGAATCACTCTAAAAAATTAGCAATATAAATATGCATTTTATTATGGACATCATAGCTATTAAGTATAAGTATAACCTCCTCGCCATTTGCAAGGGAAAAAAAAAAACTAATACTGTAATAGATATAAAGATATAATAGATATACTAATAGATATAAAGTTCTGCACAAATCAGAATCTAATCTATTACGAAAGATTTATTCTAATATATTCCTCCCTATAAAACATTCAGTATCCGTGTTCCTTTTCCTAGAATCGGTTACTATATACACTTCATAAAATTTCTTTTGTATAACTTTAGCTTAGAGCCCCTTAGCGGCTTTTGATTTTTTGCTGTTATTTTGGCGATGAAATAAACTGGCTATCGCAAATAAACTGGCTATGGTGCAAGTAAAGATCTTGGCAAGAAATTTTTGAACTACTTAGGTATTAAATTTCAAATATCGCCAAAGGGTTCTGCACTGAAGCTGTTCCTTTATATAGCACGATTATGGACATTTTTGTTTAAATTAAAAAAATTAAAAATGCTTGCACGTTCGGTATTTTTGCCCACATATATATTTACGTTTGCCATCATTTTTTTTTTTTTCATTTCTTTTTAATAATATCAAAGTTAAAAGGGCGTTTCTATTTAATATCGTTTGAACCATTTATTCCATTGATTTAAAAACGTACGAAGTTGGTTAGACTTTATACAAAATAAACCAATTATCTATAAAATCTAAGATCTAATATACACTAAAAATAAAACATATTTAATGAGAAATTTTCATGTTTTTATATTTTTAATATGAACAAAAATGTTTGCACGTTCATTTAAGGTAGTAGATAAAAGTTATTAATATTGAAAAAAAGCTGAAAGGAAAAAAATATTACTACGTTTCGTACTTAAAAAAAAAAAGAGAATAATTTAGAAATAAAAAGCATATTAAGGGGAAACAACTGTTTAGTGAAAAGAAAAACTCATATCATCTGCTCAAAGGAATAGACACGTAACGAAAGTTGCATTTGGAACCATTATGTTTTTCCAGCGATAAACTAACTCTGAATAAGGTGCAAATAATTTAATTCTATAAAAACACGCAATTAATTAACAATATTTGCCTTTATAGCAATAACAATAATAACAATAATAATAACCCATAGAACACAATAGCTTCGTGAAAAAATCCAGAGGAGGTCATTTGAAGTAGAACCTGATATCCTATGGACAACAGAAATTGTCTTTTTTTTTTCATTAGGAGGATGTCATTTGCAGGAGAATCGGATATCCTCTGGACAAAAGAATTTTTCTCTCTTTGATTAGGAGGATGTCTTCTGGATGTCAAAATATCTCACCTATAACACATCCTTCGAATGTATCTTTATGATTCTTATCAAAAACCTATAGGAGGAACGTAGGCACCTCTGGATGTCTACTGCCATCCTTAACTTATCCAGAAATTAGCATATTCGCGATAATCTGACATCCTGCGGATAACGAAAATGGTCGCACATACTGACAAAAATATTGTCTAATTAAGCGTCATCTCCATTCTGAAACTGTATCAAATTTCAGAAATTTCAATACAAATTCCTAAATATTACATCGCTTAAATTTTATGACTTACAGAAGGCGAAATGTTATTAATCATAATGTAGTGAATTTAAGTTGCTGTACATAACAAAATGAAAATGAAAATATTTACTTTACCTGTCAACTTCTCAGACTTTTCCCAAAACAGCGCGGAACAATCTTCTATCTTCTACTTTGCAATATAATGACAACTAACCATAACGTTTATTTCATCCTTGGTACCGTGACCAGAATAGGTTCGTAGAGGATTATTGTCTAGATTATTGCTACCAGAGTATTGTCCGGAACACTTCCAGGTCTAACAATAAACACAATCTGTGATGAAGGAAAAGACTGTAAATTTTGTAATAAATCACATTATTTAAAGCTTCACATATTAGCATGAGAACAATTTCAAAGCAATCCACTGTTACTTTTTCAATTAGTCTTACCGATATTCAGAGCGTTGCATACGGAAATTGGTGTGAAAGAGAGAGCCTCGAAAAACGCGTACTATTCTCTATCAGTGGTTTAGGAGTGAAGAGAGTGTAATTCGCAATGACGGTCGCGAGAAGTCTAGTAGAAAAACTCCAAGATTTAGAAAATACCGCAGATTTTATAGCCAAATGCCTTCCTTTCTCTCGAATATAATGATATTAATATATTAAATTTGCAGCGTCCGTTACAGTCGATTTTATGCCAATTATCACGCCAAAAATTCGTATGCCTCAAAGGAAACGGAAAGACTGTAATTATTACGATATACTTAAATTTAGAACCATAAATCACCCTTTAACGATGCTTCATTTGACATTTATTACTAAATTTAGATATAGTGAATGTAACTTGCACAATGTAAAGAAAATATTATAATTTATATAGTAAGTAACAGCTAAAAAAATAGGAAGAGATTTTTTTTTATAAATAATTAAAAAAAATATATATATTTTAAAATTATAAAACGGTTTAGCTTTAAAAGTTAGAATTTCTGAAAGGCCTATTTAAAAAAAAATAAATAATACATTAAAATTGTAATGAATGAATTATTAATTCTTAAAGAATGCTTTTTGATTTTCTAATTATTTATTTAATATATTAAGTGATAAAATATTCTTAAAATTAATATATTTACTTATAGAGAGGCAAATGTGATAATTAAGATTTCGTTCTCTAATTTAATTGAAATTTTATTCCTTCACATCTACCTGTGATTTTTTTTTTTTTTTCATAACACTTATTTTGAGATAAATGCAATCAAATAAAATGAAAAGCTTACCTTAAAAGATGTGAAAAAATAAGCAATCCATTTCTGAAAGTGAACAAAATATAAGTGCCAGTAAATAGTAATGAAATATAAATAAATAAAAATAAATAACAAAACGAAATATAATGAAAGTTATTTTCATCAACAAATTTGTATGATTTTAGATTTTACTGAAATTTATATTACTAATATTAAAAGATCTACATGTAAATTTTATTTGTATAACATTTACTGTCAAGAAAATGCAAACAAATAAAACTACTAAATCTTTTCAAAAGGAATGTTTCAACGAACAATATATATTTTTCGAAATGAAAAAAAATTAAATCCTAGTAAGTAAACAAATTAATCGGAAATAAGTTGAAAGTTATTTTCACATTTGTGTGATTTAAGAATTTCTCTGTTTTCTGCAATTAAGTGTAAAAACGGAAGAATTTTTCTGTGTATTGATGTATTGACGAGAAAATAAAAGTTTTCCTTCGAAATACTTACATGAATTATTATTATATATTTCTCAAAAATCCGTATATACACTGAGAAAATAAAATATCACGCTTTCATGTAGAATGAATAAACAGTCATTTTCTGAACTGCTGTATCAGTTACATAGATTTCCGATGTGTAAGGTACACAAAACGAACTTAATAAATGAAATGATCGAGAATTTCTAGTCTATACTTTTCTGGATGCAAAACGATATATTATATTATGAATATTTTATATTGCGAGAAATGTTCGCAATCTTATATATTAAAAAAAATTATGAAAACTAAAGTCAGTCCGTCTGGCCGTTCTATCCGACCGATTTCCTTCATTTTTTTTTTTTTTTAAATGAAAGGTATTTAGACACAGATATGTCATCAATCATTGAAATTTACTCAACTCCCACCTTACTCAAGTTATACTCAAACGCGATTCTTCCCTGTACATTTCTTATGGGACACATTCACTCAAGCAATTCGAATTCTCATAGCTCCTCTTCTAATGAATGGATCTTGATCGTTTCACTTTCAGAACACTCAGTGGATCAAGCTCTTTTTTTTTGAGCTATTAACTGCTTAAATTCGTTGAGTTTGAGGAAAGTTATGCGTGCACAATCAACTTTACATTCAATTTTTTCCAGAATTTTTCAAGATTTTCCTGCGTTTGGTGTAAATTAATTATTTGAAAAAAAAAAAAAAAACTGTAAAATGATTTTATGTAATAATTACACCCTCTCATACATAGTCTATCCTAATGCTGCGGAGCAGCACGGGTCCTCTAGTTTATTATAATTAGTAAAACTCGTCCATTGTATTCTCATTCATTTACTGATATTTTTAAACAAATTTGAACAGGATAATATAGGAAGATGCTCTAGAATTTTAATAAGGCATTTCTTAAAAAAAAAAAAAAAAAAAAAAAAAAAAAAAAAAACAAGAATTTATAAGCATGACACGAGACTATTTTTACCAGATCCACAATTTATTTTTTAGATATCAGTTGTAGAATGATTTTCAGTGTAGAGCGCCTAAATTAATTTTTTCAGGCTTTTAAGTGACTTTGAAAAATTTGTGAACCTTTAAACCAGTACAGTATAAAGACAGTACAATAATAGCAACATTGCATCATCATTGTAAATTTCCGAGACACTTAGTGCGATGTGAAAGTTATGTGTTAAAAAAATTAAAATAAAATAAAATAAATGAATAAATAAAAATAAATAAATAAATAAATAAATAAAATTCTAAAATTATATTGCACCTATCTAAATACGATATACTATAATGTCACATACTATAATGTACATACTATAATGTCAACAACTGGCGCTATTGAAAGCAAAATTTTACATGATCTAATAATAAATAAATAAGGAATAATATATAAGAAAACGTTAAAAGGATTTAAAGTTCAATAGATTAAACGAGTAAAGAAGTCCAATAAGTAATTAAAATAAATATTACTTAATATATATATATATATATATATATATATATGCTCACATATAACTCTAAAATATTTTTTTTTTATTTTGAAGGAAGCTGTAAAGTGTATTATTCTCAATTTCAATCGTAAATTTTAAATTCTTGCCTAAACCGGCTTTCTAAACTATTCACCACAAACGATATTTTTACTAAGACTAACGTATTATTTTAATTTTATGTTTTTAAATGATTAATTAAAGCTGTTACCATGTTTTTTTTTTATATTTTCAGTAATCTTTTTTATTATCGTTTGCACGTGACGTAAGCATTAGATTATAAATTTAAGCAATTAAAGCTATAGAAAAAGTCGCTTTCATCAAACTTGACGAAAAATCACTTTTTAACTTGTAACTTCTAAGCAACTCAAGCTATCGAAAAAGTTTAAATACAAAAATTGATCTTTAGAGTAAAGCGGTAATTCGCCTGATTTAAACTTTTTTTTTCCAGTTTTCAATATTAAAGAAATTATCTACGAACTCGACCGAGATTTTACTGTTCTGACAACATATCCCGGGCTGGTTAAAATTAAATAAAAATTACTCCAGTTATCGTGTTCAGCACCTAATATGGGAAAAAACATTACACACACACACACACACACACACACACACACACACACACATGTATATATATATATATATATATAAACTTTTGAACAGGTGGTGGTTTTGGGTTCTAGGAGTCATGATCGGTGAAGATATGAAGAAATTTTCCAGAAGTCGTGTCATGAGAACCATTCCAATAGGTAGATTTCCTATAAGGAATCTACCTAAAAATCACACGACTTCTATTACCTACTATTACACTTATTATATGCATTTTTTGGAGATAATGTAATCAGAAGACATAAAATTGACCTAAAGAAGCAGACACTTTTTTTTTCTCCGTAAGAGAACACGTGTAAAATATAAAACATATAGAACAAGTTTTACATAGCGAGTTAAAAAATTAGAAAATTAATTGGCACAGTTATTTTTTGAAACACCAATTTCCAAGATCTAAAACTGACCTACCTAAGCAGGGTGACTGGTTATTTTCATTTAATATCCACATAATATATGGGAAACGATATCGAAAATGGATTTATGTAACAATTTTCAAGAAAATCGTTGGAGCCGTTTTTGAGATACCAACTTTTACCAAAACTTTGCATACTCAATTATTGACCGGAAAACAATATTTACATGCAAAAGGATATTATAAAGTGAGTTAATATAATGAGCTAAAAAAAAAAAAAATTGTACAGCCGTTTTTAAATGAACGCACTTCCGAAACCTGAAATTGAGCTATTTATGCAGGACGCCAATCAATTTTCCTGAACTAACCAATTATATCATTCAAAAAGACATATAACAGAGTGCTTATCTAACAAATTTGTAGAAAATCGTTGGAACTGGTTTTGCGATATGGACTTACGCTCGCACTTCCGGTTTCCGAAATCCCACTTCCTGTTTCTCAATTTTCACTAAAAATATGGTATCATTGGATATACCAATTTTCCCCAGAATTTGGAAAATCCATCTGTACACCAGTTCTGTCTCACTTCTGAAGTTTCGTAGGTCTATCTTTATTAGTTTCGGAGATATGATAGCCAGAAGATTCCACACACACACACGCACACACACACACACATACACATTCATCAACGGCCAAAAATTACTTTTTTTGGACTGAGGAGACCTTAAAACGTGTAAATCAGGTGAAAACTCGATAAAGAATTTGTGGACCGAATACAATATTTCCAGTACATACTGTAGTCGGGTAACGGACGTAAAAATGAAACAGAATATTGAATTTTTCCCCATAAGTAGCGATATACCTCAAAAACAGAAAGAAAAACCATCCAAAACGAGAGGAAAGTAATTTAAAGGAATTTATTTTGTGATATACTGAGCAATATCTGTGGATTCTGTAGATTAAATTTCGGTTTTAATATCACTCCCAAAAAACGTTTTGTATGTCAACATATTACAGGGAGATTATAATTAAACTTCCCTTATAAACACCATCATACAACGCAAACGGGTGTACGGAATGCAACGAAAATTTTTTTACATAGACTATACACGAGTTGCGCTCACGGAATTTCGAAAAAAAAAAAAAAATGAGTTCCAAAATGTCCACCAGGGGGCATCTTTTCGGAGAATATTTAACACAATTAACGGCCAAAAAGGGATAAAGAAACAATATTAACATTTATTGACTAGTTTCTGATCACCTTTTCATCGAACCACATTAAGTAAATGTAAGGGAAAAATAATAGTACGCTGTTTAAGGGGAAAAAAAAAGTTCAATTTGCAGAAAAAAGAACAGATTAGGACGAAATTACACAAGAGGAGCAGTTGTACTCATAATTCTTGTTCTGGGTTGTTCAAATTGCGTCTGTATTTCGGTTTGATCGTTTAATGTGTTAAATGTAATTTTTTTTTTCCGGAAAAGACATTTTAGAACTTTATATATATATATATAGTATATATATATATATTTCCATGAGCGCATCTCGTGAATAGTCTATATTCCAAATTCTTTTGCATTCCATTCATCCGTTTGTGCTGTAGAATGTTGTTTGTAGATGAAGTTTAATTATAACCTACCCTGTACAATACTTATTAAAAACTTGACTAAGCATTTTTTTTTTTTTTTTACCTATAAAAAGTTTCTGCACAATTCGTAATTTTTCAATCCAATATTTTTTCTAGAAAACTTCTCTATATTTATCATCGAAAATTCTTTGAATAAATAAGATAGATAAATTTTCAGAAATTCGGATGGTTAGCAGTTGTGCTAGGGGAAAAAATGACGCAGAAAAGCTTTATAAAATAATAGGGCGTTAAAGTATATATATATATATATATATATATTTATATATATATGTATATATATATATATATATATATATATATATATATATATATATATATATATATATATATATATATATATATAAGATATTTTCCATTATTTCATATTCATTAATTTTTAATTCATTTTGAAATACATGAAATATTAATGCGACATTAAAGCTTTAAACTGAATATGCAGCGATTCGAAGTATTTCTTCTTCTTCTTATTTTTTTTTCTTTTTTCGTTTAACCCAATGTTTAAAAATCCTATTAAATATTTTTATAGAAATCTTCCACTCAAATATGTTATAAGATATATAGCGAACCTACTGTTTTTTTTTTTTTTTTTGTCCTATAGTCAAAGAAATATTTAAAAAAAAGTTAGTCATTTTCTTTTTTTAAGTGATTGATTTTCTTTCCGCTGATAAACATCAAAGAACATTCTTCTAACAACATTCCTTGTGTTTGACATTTTGTCATCGGGAAAAAGAAAATAATGTATGTCCAATATTTTTTATCGGAAAAAGAATAATAGTTTTAAATTAAAGAGCTTATCAAATAATGTTATCCGTCTAATGGGAGTGCTTTACAAAAAATATGGGAAGCTCAAGCAATAATAAAATTTTTATTAATAATAATGTAGTCTTTTAAATATTTAAAAATTTTTAAAATATTCTTTGTGGTATATAAAAGCCTATGATAAAATAGAAATTTAGAAATTATTTTTTAAATCTATATAATGATGATTATTTTTTTTTCTTTCTGTTTCTTCAAATCTTCGATATATAAAGTACACTGTAAAAAAAAAAAAAAAAAAAAAAAATGTAAAATCACGGTATTTGGCCGTATAGTTTTAGGGGAAATGACCGTTTTGCTACCTAAACGGTCATAATCCGTAAAATAATATTTTTGAAAGCATTTTAGGAAATAACCGTATAATTTTACGGGAAATGACCGTTTTGCTAGCTAAACGGTCGTAGCCCGTAAATTGATGTTTTAAAAGTTAAATTGATGTTTTTTTCTTTTGAATTTTTACGAGAAAAAGCTAATCTACGCAAATTGCTCTTATCTTCTATCAAACCATTTTTTTACAAGAAAATCTTTTATTTTGTTTTTGAAGAAGGGTGAGAAATTCTCACCCATTATTTTCCTCGAATGAAAATCTTGAAATAAGACTACCTCTTTATTGCTAGTGTTTACGAATAAAAATGATTTCGAAAAATATATTTGATTTTCTTTCTCAAAAGTCAGCATAGTCAGTCTTTATAGAAGAAGTAGAGAAAAAAAAAAGGCCACTAGCCACAGAATTTCTAGAAAAAAGCGTTTAAAGTTTCCGTAGTCTTTAAATAGTAGGGATTTCGCAATCTGATCAGCGCTACCGTTACGTACATAGTAGAGCACAAGGCTATCCCCCAGACGACCAGAGTTCGATGCTACCTGCAGGATTTTTTTATTCTTTTTATGTAATCTAAACTTTTATTTATTTTTACCTTATTTTATAATTCAATTCAAATTTGAAAATTTTAAGAAAAAATTAGTTAATTTTCTTGAATATAAAATAAATAAATTTTACAATTTGCAATATTTATAACTTAAAAATATAATAAATTTCTATAACTTAAAAAATTTAATTTTTGTTTTAACGAAAAGTAAAAGTTTTCCAATATGATAATTGACTGACTTCTTAATTTTGTCAAAAATAGCAAATTTAGATTTTAAAATAGTCTTAAAAGAAAATATATTTTATGCATAGTTTGAACGTTGACAATATTCAATCACTGTAAAATATTTCTGTAAAAATAAAGCATTTTTTAAACAAAAATACAACATAGGTTGCTGTATATTTTTACAGCAAGTTCTGTAAAATAATTGAATATTTGTTACTTCACATTGTGCTGTAAATCGGTTTAAAAAATTTTCCAGTCTTTTTGTGGGTATGACACGATTTATCAACCTATCAGTTCTGATGTTGACTTTATCAGTTTTCGTAAAGAAAGGTCACTGTGATCCCAATGGCGCGGTTAGTAAAGCGCTAGAAACAGGAGATTGTGAGCTCGAATCCCGGGCTGCCGAAGACGGTTTGCGTAGAATGAAAATTAATAAATTAGCTTTCATGCGTAAAAAATAAATAAGTTGCTTAATGCTGTAAATTTCTCACTGCACGCATGTGTAATAATTGCAAGAAATTTTTGCAAAGCATCCGAGAAACTCAAACTTTAACTTTTAAATTTACGTTCAATGCTACTTTTTTTGCAGGTTAGTTGTATGTTTCATCACAACGTAAAAATTACTGGCGATTCATCATTCATCGTCTAAATGTTTTTTTTTTTTACAGGGCTTTGTCTGGAATCTCTGCTGCCGGGCTTTGCCCGTAATTTTACTGCAGCATTTTTTACAGTGTAAAGATAGGGAAACATGTGAAGTTACTGCATAACGTTAGATTGATTTCTTAAATACAGTTAAGATGATTTTTTTTTTTCTTTTGTAGAAAAGAAAATCTAAATAAAACAGACGTTTTCTATATTACGAGTGCACTTTATTTACCCTGCTAAGCGCACTAGAAAAGGATAAAATTGCATTTTTTTTCTTCAATGCGTGTTTTTATAATGTGCTAAAATAATCGTTATTTCAGCGTGAAATAGAAAATATGGTAATGCATTGAAAGGTATTCCTCATAAACATAATGTATAATCTGCATACTTAACAAGATAAGTATCTATAATTATGCGTTATTAATTTTATGTGTATTATGAAGAAAATACTGCTCAATGAACAAAAAGAAAGCGTCTAAGAAAATTTGAGGAATTAATAAAATATTATTGGAACAATTCATTAAACTACTAATCATTCTAGATAAGTCGAGAAAAATCATTTTATCAATGGAGAGCAGAAATTCAATAGCCACTGAACACCGGTTGGCTGATTATCTCAGATTCAACAAATGGTAAAACAAAAGCAAAAATTATATATTCAGCAATACATATAGGCCACCCTTTTGTAATCTAGCCAATAAAAAAATCACAAAATCTGTATATCAATTTAACGTATCTAAATAACTCTGTTTATTTATTTATTTTTTTTTTTTTTTTTGTTTTTTTTTTTTTTTTTTATCAAAATTGGTTTACGAACTTAGCATCAAATTATAAACGGCTATTAAATTATCTCTCATCGAAACCGATGAACTGGTGAACAATGAGTTATTGTAATTTCAACGATATGAATAAATCACATTGGATATTCATCAGAAATATTTACCGAGGATAGTTGAATCTGATGAATTTCGGTAAATGATCCGATTCCCTTTCAGCGTTAGCCGTTTTTCGGTATATTTGTTTAATGATTCATAAAATTAATACTATGCACAGTATACATATGAGAATTTAATACTGTACACTAGACATGTTTATAAATATTATTTTCTTGAAAAAAGCAAAATATATTTCAAAATTTAGCTACACCAGCCTTTTATTTTGACTATGCATACCGGAAAAAGACGGGCTTAACGCTTATAAGGTTAAAAATCTATGAAAATTCGTGATTCTCATCGAATTTTCAAATAATATAGCATAGTTTCGATAACTGCTTTCGATAAAATTTTCTTCATCGAAAACTGCTCGAAACGATAGACCATGGTATTACTCGAGTAAATAAAGTGAAGTTAATGAGAGACAGAACAAAAAACGATAGATAATTGCTATTTGAGGAAGTTACAGTAACTATAATCTAAATTTATAAAACTTTAAGTCTGTCGATTAAAGTGTCCAGATTTTTTGTTCACAATATACAGCCATATCATTTAAACGATCGCTATCAAAATTGGTGCATTATTAATCAGCTAATTAGCACAAAAATCAAACTAATGCTTTTTTTTTTTTTTTTTGTAGTTCAGTGGGATAATATGTTAAAAAAAAATGTGAAATAAAAAATCCTATTTTCTCTTTAAAACTCTTAAATAGATTAAAAAAGCTGATGCCATTAAAGAATAAAGTATTTAATTCTCGACAAAAAAAAAAAAAAAAAAAAAAAAAAATATATATATATTTATTTATACATGAATGTTATTATATATATATATATATATATATATTTATAAGAAAGAAAATGATCATGCATCTGGTAAATCTGACGTCGTTACATTTTTGAAAAATTTATGTATATTCGTAAAATTTTATTTCAATTTTATAGAAAATATATATCTTTAATGTAAAAAAAAAAAAAAAAGAAACTTGTAAAGACATTTGTTTTAACTGATTGTTTACCAGTGGTTTATTTTTTGAAAAATCGTATGTTGGGTTCAAGTTAAAATTGATTTGAATTTACTGATATATTTCCTTTATAGAATACTTCTACTGCTTTATTCTGATTCTATTTTTTCTTTTTCAAATTATACGCTTAAATAACTGGTACTGTAGTGTTTATATATTTCTAAGAATTAATGCTTATATATATATATATACTAGCAGACCCGGCCACGCGTTGCTGTGACTAAGTTATACGTTGAATTATACGGCTGTAAACTATTTAGTACAGTCAAATTATTATTTACGAACAAAGACGAAAACGTTGTAGCCGATGTAAAAACCCACAGGGTTGAGATTTGAAACTTAGGTCAAAATTTGGAAGCGATTGATAAAAATTTTCGTAGTGTTGATATTAAGCACAAATTAATTTTATTGTAGGGTCCTATAAATTTTAATGGAGAAGTGACATATATTATTTCTAATGCTACTTTGGATAAAATTGCTAAAATGACTAATATATAAATTAAATTCTATTAAAATTCTATTAAAATAAAAGTATAAAAGAAACAGACGATTTTAAAATCAATTTTTATGGAGGAGTGAAATATAATATATGCTATAATGGATAATTTTACTATAAAATGACCTCATCATTTTAAATATTTTAAAGAGGGCAACAGCTGTAGTTATAAAAAGGAAAAAAATAAGGCTAAACCAGAAAAATAAGTAAATTTGATAAATATTTTAAAACTTTAAAATTGGAAATCTTATGAAATATTGGACATTTAAAGTAAATACATGTATCATTTTAAATAGAAAAAGATTTTGGAAAAGTTTAGTGTATTTTAACGAAGTGATGAGAAGTTTTTGAGTATGTTAAAATTTTAATAGTAAATTCAAGTTAATAAAGATGGGAAACATTGAGGATTAAGATAAGAATAATTATAAGATAAAAAAAAAAAAAAAAAAAAAAAAAAACTTTTTATATACCATGCTTTTAAATTTTAATATACTAATAATATACTAATTAAAAGGAAAATTAAATATTCTATCATAGTTTGAAGTCAAATTTGTTTTCAAATGTCTAAATAAAATATCTAATGTAAGATACTAATATTTTGCAGCCGAATAGATTTCATTTCTGTCATCCTTGGCGAAAAAAAAAGAATATCGCAAAATTATCTGGCGAAAATATTTAATTCCTTTCAAAAATCATGGTTATTTTAACAACTTATATTAAAAGAGTAATGAATAATATGAAACAATATTTCGTACAATACATATTACATGTCATACATACGTACAATGAATAATACATATTACATTTCGTACAATGTATACATCTGGCATGTATATTTTCGTGTTACGCTTTTGATCGCCAAATAATAATAATAATAATAATAATAAAAGCAAAGGGCGACAGAGTTTTGAAATTTAAAATTAAAATTTTGTCAATTTGACATCAAAATAATTCAATCTAACACCCGCGATAACTAATACATATCTATATCCAAATATAAGGATTAAAATCGGGAAATAAATTTCCTCGATTTTTAATAATTTCTTACAAAAAATCCAGTGGGCAATTAACATAGGAAATCTTTTTCTTGGCTGCACAGACGGTCAGTGAGTCACACTTCGCTTGCGTATAGAACTCATAGATATAGTATAGCATATATAGAATAGAGTGATCATTGGGGAGAAAAAAGTTATTCCTTTTCATTTGGGAAAAGACGACGTTTTTACCAAAATATGGCCGTCTTTCCCCGAGTGAAAACACACGGGAATACATACTAATATTTTAGCAAATAAACTTTATGAATAATTTATTTGCTAAAGGGGAATGGAAGACTCCAGATACAGTTTCAAATTCATATTTCTTTCTTTCTTTCTTTCTTTCTTTTTTTTTTTTTTTTTTTTTTTTTTTTTTCAATACCACTTAATGGCTGTTTCTAAAGCTTTTATTTATTTATTTTTTTCGGCATCAAAAATCTTTGTACGATAACATGGGGATGAGAGATCCATATATATTACTATATCTATGATAGAACTACATTAGCACTTTATCAATGTGTATAAAATCTTTAAATTGATTATGACGTCAATTTTCGTGAGATGCATAATTTAACTTTTTATAATTTTTTAACGTTCACGTTTGATTAAATGTATTTATTTTTATGTCGAAAGAAAATCAACTCGTATTTTTTTTTTTTTTTTTTTTGGCAACAATTAAATTAATGGAACTCACAGATATTTTGGAGCAACTTTAATAAAGGTCTATAATTAACAAATAATTGCAATAAAACAATATTGTGACAATAAATTGAGATAAAAACTATCCTATCTCTCAAGTTGGACCAAACTGCACACAGTGTGCAAAATTTCAATAAAATCGGTTCCTTAGTTTAGGAGTTTACCCCGGACAAACATCGTGACACGTAATTTATATATATATACAGATATATATATATATAATTAAAAACTGTAATACCTCTAAGTGTCTTTCTTATGTGCAGAAACTTACTAATGTGCAGAGTATTTCTGGTGCAAAAAGAACTACAGCAGAACAAAAAAATGGGGGAAAATCTCAAAGAGAACAGCAGAAAAAGACTGTTTAACAAACACAGGTTATATTGGTTCAAGAAGAAACTCGAAACGTCCTAAAAGTGCGATGTCTTCACAAGAGTCAAAGAGGATCAGCTATGAGAAGAGAAGAAACGGACCAACACCATCAAGGTAGGTATTTGCAGATGTGCAATGGACAGCGAATTGAAGACACGAAGGACCTAAAGAATATGTATAAGCTTTCCAACAGAAACATGCTGAAACTCAAACTGCTAAAAGAGAAGAAAAAACTGATGTACAGCAATACATTGTGTAAACAGGCATCATGTCGACAGGTATCGTGTAAATGATTAATGAACAGTGGCTAGAAGAAAAGAAGGAAATGAAGAATAGGTTGAAGTCATACCTTAGGAACATGCTAAAAGGGAAGCTGAAGAACAAATACAATCCAAGAATCGTGAAGATACGCAGCAAGAGGACAATAAATAAAAGGAAGGGGTACTACATTTTGGAATTCAACCTAATGCTAAACGTCATGAAAATATATCATCATCACGGTCATAATGTAAGTAAGTCATAATGTCACTCGAGGTGAGTTATATGTTGGATGCAACCGTATAGGGACTTCTAAAAATCTTAATAATTATGCTTCAGCAGGAAACAAAAATAAAAAAAATAGTCTACACAGAAAGTTCTATAGACCTGCCAACATATTTTATCAACCTCCAGAGTTGAGAATGGAATCACTTTATTTAAAACTTTGGGTCGCAATATTATAAGATTGGAAGACTTTTCTAGTTTAATTTATTTTTTATTGTGCACGTTCTTTAGATTTTTTTCATTGTTTAATTGAACAATTTCATATGAAATGCTTTAAGCTAGGTAATGTCAAACAGAACTGCTAGTATACAAAATTTCATTAATTTTAATTTTCTCAAAAATACAAAATCGTCAGTTTCTCTGAGAAGAACAATCAGATTAAATGTCAAAAATCTCTCTAATTTATATTGAGCTTTAATTTCGGTGTCCGAGTAAAATTACTATTTTAACTAAGAAATGTGTTTAAACATGTGTTGCAATATATATACATATATATTAATTTCTTATACTTTCCAACAAAACTGAAAATAGTTTAGGAGATTGGTTTGTGCCTGTCTAACTGTCCGCGCTCTAACTTCAGAAAATATTCATGGAATTCTTTAAAACGGCAGTATGCCATTTACGTTCACTGTAGGATGTAATCTTTTGAAAGTGGAGTAAATACCTATTTAATATTTTTATTTTGTACCAATTTTAATGCAACTGATATTTTTCATTCATGTGCACAAATAAATAAATAAATAAATAAATAATAAATAATAATAATAATAATAATATCAGGTGTACAGTATGATTAGTATTAAGATTTATAGGGCCATATGAAAATGTTCAGATGCATTCAGAGCTATAATTGGAAATTTCCGAAAAAGCATTTTCTTTTCTTTATATATATATATATATCCGTCTATCTGTCCGTTTCCACGGATCTAACGTCAGTAAATATTCTAAATTCAAAGTTTTAGTAAAACCTTATGCATATTTAGGGACAATATACATATTATTTAAATATTACATAATTGTAAAATAATTATTATTTAAATAATCTCACTATTATTTAACTTTTAGCGATTTTTTTTTTTTTAATAAGACATAACGTTTATGCAATTGAATAAATTGTAGCATAGCAAAACAGTTTGTTTCAGAAAGTAAGTTTTGTATAAATGTCACAATTTAATAATTGTACATAGAAATAGTAATAGTTTAAATAATAATAGTTGTTATCAATAGATCAAGTCGAAATCCAACATACGTTCCATGAAACACAAAGAAGACTTGTGAGGTCCGTGCTCTGGCATATACTGCAGCCCCTATCTTAATAACTACTTGAGACAGAGAATTATCAGAGACTCTTGTATAAAAACAAACAAATATTTTATCTAACCTGAATAAGAGTAAAGGGGGCGATGTAAAAGAAACTCACAGTATATTAAATAAATAAATTAAAGTTATTATGAAATAATATGCTCACCACTGGCGGCTATGATAGCTGACTTTAGAAGCTTGTCTTAATCTTTTAAGCACTCGATGAATACCTCCAAAGCTCACACAATGTCGTCGGCAATTTGACGCTCCAAATAAATCTTTTACATACTAAACTTTATAACTCCTTATAACACTATCCCAAGCAGCACGGAAACGTTCTCTGAACGTTTAAAAATGGTTCTACTAACACGTTCTATGAACGTTCAGCTTGAACGTTTTATAGACGTCTATTTGTCCATCTTGAAGACGTCGAATAGTACGGTACAAAACACGTTCTGCACACGTGTAAACATCACCATTGTTTCTACAGACACGTTCTCAGAACGTTCTTCATATACGTTTTTGCAACATCCTGAACGTTGTTTGAACGTTTTAAAATCGTTCTTTGAACGTTTTAAAACGTTCTTTGAATCGTTCTTCGAACGTTCTTTGTACGTTTTAAGGGGACATACGACCCTTAGAACATCGATTTAATTATAGTCTTTTTAAAAGTAAATCATTGTTAACTAAGCTTCATTGAACATGTCTAATTGTTATCTATAAGTTTATTATATATTTTGGAATATAATTTAAATTCTATGGTGAATTATTTAATAATTTATGTGTTAATAATAAATGTGTTTTTTTTTTCACCTTACGCGCAAGATATCTCTGAAACTATTTAATATTTTTTCTTGAAATTTTCACAGATTATGTAAAATATCAGATCCTTTAAACTGAATTTGTATCCCCCCCCCTCCATATTTTTTTATACAGGTGATACTTAGATTTTATTAAAAAATAAATTATCTTTGAACTTTTTTTTTTCAACCTAAACTGGAACAAATTTAGGTTCAGTTTGAAGGATCTGATATGTTACATAATCTGTGAAAATTTCAAGAAAAAATATTAAATAGTTTTAGAGGTATCCTGCGTGCAAGGTGAAAAAAAAAACACATTTATTATTAACACATAAAATATTAAATAATTCACCACAGAATTTAAATTATATTCCAAAATACATAATAATCTTATAGGTAACAATTAGACATGCCCAATAAAGCTTAGTTAACAATGATTTACTTTAAAAAAGACTATAATTAAATCGATGTTTTTTGAAGTTATAAGGGTCGTATGTTCCCTCAAAATTGTGTGATGTGTGTACTTTATTTATTTATTTTTTCTCTTTTTCTTTACTTTCTTTCTTTCTTTCTTTCTTTCTTCTTCTTTTTTTTGTGTGTGTGAATGTGTGTGTGTTTGTTTGTTTTTGTAAACTCTCATAGTATTATGCAAATTTACATAAATGTATTGAAGTATAATATTATTACATACAAAGCAATTTCTCGAAATCTATTTAAATTGACAATGACAATATTTTTTTTAATTTCAAAGCTTTTTTAATACTTTAAATGTAGATTTTAACAAAGACATTGTTAAAACACACTGTTAACATTTAAAGACACTGTTAACATTTTAAGATTCCTCTTAACAAAGTTTTATTTTATTTTTCCATCGATTGTGCGTTATTAACGTATAGTTACAGAATTTAGACATTTCTGACTATTAATTAATCATTCATAGATAAAATTTAAGAAATATTTTTTTTGAATGCTGAAATTTATTCCCAAGTTTCAGCATTTAAATATAAAAATATTTTTAAAACATTAACTTATGAATAAATTTACCTAAACGTGTATAGATTCTATTTCAAAATTATTATAATGCGCAACTGATGGAAAACTAAAACAGACATTTGTCAAGAGGTACATCTAAAATATTTTCAAAAGACTAAAATTAAAAAAATTTTTGCTATTGTAAATTTAAATAGATTTCGAGAAATTTTAATGTACTTAACAATATTATATTTTAATGCATATGTATGAAAATTTTATTTAAGTTATTGACTTACGAAATTATAAATTTTCCATCATATATGCGCTGAAATAAAACAATATAAAATATAAAATTCCAGAAACGTACTCTTTTTTTAAGAACTTCCTGCCAACTAATTTTTAATATTATCCCTTGATTTTACTATAATGTAATAACATCTAAACATATCTGATTTTATTTATTTATTTTTATTTTTTTGTGGATTCATTAATAAGTTAATGTTTTAAAAATATTTTTATGCTCAAATGCTAAAAATTAAATTTCATTTCTCAAACACAAAAATATTTTTAAGAAGTAAACTTATCACTCTACTACAAATTAATACTCAAATATATTTATCGTTAAACTATAATAATATAAAATTAACGGAAAAAAGAAAAAACCAAAATGGAACATTCTAAAAATTTGAAAAAAAATATTAGGTTAATTTGGCTTTAAATTTAAACAGTTTTCGAGAATTTTTTACATGCTTAACAGAATTGTTAGATTTTGATGTATATATATAATGTAAAATGAGTCTTATCTGTGTTCTGTAGCTGTCTTTTTTCAACGTGTCGGGTAATGTTATGTTAAACACTCATTGCCAATTGCCATATGCCATTGACTTTGCACTTTGGCTCGCAACATAGGCTGGCAACCTAGAGGAAGTTCGACGGCAGCGATTTGGCGTTTGGCGAGATTTAACAAAACACACTATTATTATTTTAATTTTATTATTAAAAAGGAATTAATTTATTTTTAGTCTATGTATTTTTTTTTCAAAAATTTTTAATAATTTTTTTTTTTAAATTGATCGTAGTTAAAATACTAAAGGCCTGTTTAATTGGTTTGCTTAAATGAATTACACGCACTGTTATTTTTATGAAAGAAAACTATTGAAAATCAATAACTATTGAAAACTATTGAAAACTATATGAAAATCAATAAAAATTGCATAGAAAAACTATAATCATAAAGAAAGAAACATAATAAAATTGTTAGCTTTTTTATTTGTTCCAGACTGAATATTTTAAATTCATATGGAATATTTAGAAATTTATATTTATTCTTGTTGTTGTGTTTTGTTTTTATTACTTTAACTCATTATTTTTTATTGTCCCTTTTTTGGGACGTAACTTTTTTTTTTTTAAATAGTTTTAGACAATATGATAATGGAAATATAGTTTTAGATAATGCATTCTGCCACTGTCCCAAAAATAAGACGATCTGCGGTAGTATGCTTAATTTCTTGAAATTTGTTATAATTTCTTAAATAGTTTTTACGAAAACTTATAAAACTCACTAATTAAGAAAAAATTTGAAAATTAGTTTAGCATATGATGGGTTAATAGAAAAAACTGTTTAAACGGTATGAAACATAACTATTGCATTATGTAATCTGAAAAAAAATAATAATTTTATTCAATTATTGCAGCAATCACACATGTTTTACTAATTTATTAATTAATAAAAGAGAAAAGTTTTGCAGTTCGTATAAATTAGAAAATTCTTTCCAAGTACACTTTATCCGTTATATCGTTCAATCTGAAGTGAAATTTACCTCAATGATGATGCCTTAAATTGTATAGTGTTTTTAATTACGGAGAAAGAAATTTCATAAAAGCTTGCTTTATACCTTTATTATTATTATTATTATTATTATTATTATTACGAAAAGGAAAGCATTAAGTGGATCATTATTTTTTTTTTTTATAAGCTTGTATATCGTTTAAAGTTTCCATACGTTCTACATACAATACCAACGAAAAAAGAAAAGGCGAAAAAACCTTTACAACACAGAAAATTTACATGCGCAATTTCGACTTATATCTCATAATGTATCTGAAAACGATTGTAAAGCCCTATAAACTTATTAATTTTGCTAATTATATTCTACAGGAAACACTGCATTTTACAGCAGAATAATGTATGATAATTATGTTATTTTGTGCAAAATATACAATTTTTAAAATATGCTTTAAGGAAAGACCTCCCATAGACCCTAAATGTGTCGGAATTGTTTTCTGAGTTTCTGTGCATAAAACAGTACTATTTTTATTATTCTCAATAATGATAGAGCCAAAGTAAACCTGAACAACACATCAAAAATATAATATTCTAAAATTATTTACTGAATAAATGAGCAAAAATACAGATAGACAAACAAACCAAAATCACAAACGCTTTTTGATATTGTTAGAATGTTGAAAAGCGTAAAAGAACTAAATATGAACTCAGAAATTCTCACATATATCCCCCAATGCACCTTAATATATATATATATATATATATTTTGTCGCGAAGTGAATATTATGCTAATCATGCCACATTTTATACAAAGCATGCATTTAGGCATATGAATTACATTAATTTTGTAATATAAGTGAACGTATGTATGTAATATATGTTTTCTTATGTTTTACGCTGTATAAAAATATAATAAAATAAGTTTTACTTAAATATCTCTGGTAGACCATAATATATCAGAGTTCTTTTCAGGCATCACCGCATCTAAAGCACTAGTGTTATTTATACCATTTTCAGTCAAGAGCAAGGAATAGTAAAATTGAAATATATACATATATATATAGGTTTTGGAGCATGTTAAAAATGTTTATAAAATTAATGCGCGAAGAAGCAGATCAAGAGATAGAAAAACCGGTATCATATAAGCTTGTCAACTTTGCTGGGAAATGTTAAAAAATAAAAATAATAATGGCATGTGTATTGCTAAATAAACACACGCAAACACATATCTGGGATCGTACAGCGCAAGTATCATTCAATACAATTAACGCTCTATCTTTTTTAACACCTTCCAAGAAAACTGAACAGTATTTAAGATTTCGGTTCATCTGTCTGTCTACTCTTTCTTTTCCTTGATTATTTTTTGAATAAGTTTAATCTGATATACTGATATATTATTATTCAGCTGATTATGTCATGTTCTTTATTGAAAATAGTATAAAAATACGACTAGATTTTATACAAGGATTTACGAAAGAATTAGGATATATTGCGTTCTATGACGAATATTTTCTAAAACATCCTGAAAATTTCGCTGTAATATCCTGAATATGAATGGAATTTGATCGAAGTGCATTTCTGTTGAGTTATCAGTTATACGTTTTTAAAATTTTCAAATAAAGTTGAAAAGAATTAATAAATTTTGTTTGTCTGTAGAATGGTGTATCAATCTGCCTGCGTTCACATTTTCATAAATAGTTTTAGAATTCATTGAAATTAATATGTGTCGATCAGGTGTTTAGTTATATTAGAAAATTCCTTATTAATTATCTTGCATGTGGTACGAGTAATTTATGTAAAAGTATAAAAAATAATTCGAATAAATATGGTCTGAAAGAGATATTTTTACGAGTTAAATTCTAAAATAGTACGCTGCAATAATCATAAAAAAAAAAAAAAAAAAAAAAACATACATATTTCTGATTAAATAAATTAAACTGAGGTTGATTAACTGTAATTGATGTAAAGGGCCTTAAAAATATTCGATATGATTGAAAATTTGTTGATGCGCATTTTCATAGTCTTATGCGTTTTAAATGACCAGTTAAATAACCAGTTATTATTAAAAGAAAAAAAATCCTTCTTTAATCCATTACCGTTTAAAAAAATGAATAGTAGCACATAGAATCGTAAAAAGTGTACGATTAGCTGTTTATGAAGTTGTTATTTTTAAGTTGATGTTTGATTTCAAATCAAATTAATAGCAAGAAGATTAAAATTCTACAGATTGTTTTGAATATGTATTTTTTTTTTCCAAGTGCAAAACAAACATTTTTACAGAAATGCATTAAATTTGCTTAATAACTGCGAGTGAAGGTATACAAAGTAATGAAAGTGGGAATACCTTGTATCAAGTTTTATTCATTGCTGAAGTTATACATTTTAAGTAATTCTTCAAAATATATTAATCTATATTCTAATAATCTATATTATTTTTCTTAAGAATGATGTAGAAAAAAGAATTATAAAATTTTATTTCTTTATAAAGAAAAAAAAAATCTAAAATATGTAATATATGAAACTTATATAAAAAAAAAAAAACTTCGTTATTTAATTAATTAGAAATAACTAAATGAAAATACCTTTTTGCACTGAGAATTACGTTGCATATTTTTATATATTTTTTGTTATTAATAAGTGAAAACTAATGTCAGACTAATAAAAATAAAAGTTTATAATTTAAACATTATTAGAGATTACAGTTTTATATTTACTGCCCTATCTCTAGTAAAAACTGTTCTTTAATAGTAAACTTTAAGCTTTTAAAATTGACCATTTGCTATTTAAAAGCAAAAGGGGAAAATAACGAGTGAGAAAATCGCCAAGAAGCGAAATACGCTCCTAAATTACAACCATTTTTCTACCAGCAGATGTTTTTGCGGTTTGCGATAATGTAAATAATTATGAGTTTCCTGTTTCAGCCAACGTTTCTAATAGCTAGAATTTTACATTCAAAAATTAATCCTTTAATATATTTCATATATATATATATAATTCAAATTTATTTTATTATTTCAAATTATATTAATTTTTAAAATATTTTGTAAAAGATAGATTGTTATAAAAATAATGAATTGGTAGATTCAAGTAATATTACAACATTTAGTATGTAAGTAGTTCAATATTTGAATTACTTCTAAATCAAAGAATTTTTCATCATCAAATGTATAATTTGTGTATATAATTATATTAAAATATTTTTGACGATTTTTTTTAACAAAATAATGAAGTGAAATTTGAAAAAAAAAATCATGAATAGTGTAAAATTTTTAAAATATTTTTTTTTTTTTTATTTTATTTGTAACAATATGACTTCCATAATTCTCTACTACTCTTATTATATGCTCTTTTACATATAGTGCGATCAGAATACATAAATTGGATTTCACATATTAGACATATAACAATTTTCCTGTAAAAATCCTAATGCATGCGTCGTGAAAAACACATAAAAAGGATTTTACATAGCAAGTTAAAAAAAAAAAAAAAAAAAAAAAAAAAGATAAAACCTTTTTCTGAAACACCAATTTCCGAGCTACTTAATCAGAATGCCTGTCAATTTCCTTTTCTTGTTGTAATTAAGTAATATACGTGGAAAGACATCTAAAAAGGGTTTATGTAGCAAATTTGAAGAAAATCGTTCGAGCCCTTTTTGATAGAATTATATATATTCTCACTTACGATTTTCTGCAAAATAACCTTTTCACCGTAAACCTTAAATTACATACGAATCGACATCTAGATGAAAGGTAAAGTGGCGAGTTTGAAGAAAATCCGTGGAACCATTTTTGCGCACTTGCGAGGTTTAAAATTTCCATATTCATATAAAAGGCTTATATATATATATATATATATATATATATATATATATATATATATATATATATATATATATATATATACATTTTAACTAACCATCTAATACATACGAAAGGGCATTTAAATCTCGTGTATACACATATACACTGACGAATTGCAAAAACCATTTCTTTGTACTCTAAAAACATATAAATTAAGCAAAAGTGTAATATCGAAATACTTGATCGAATTAAATATTTCCATTTTATTCCAAATTATTTTCTAATACAGCAAACTAATATAACAATCAAATAATAATTTTATATAGAGTATGTCAACAAAATTACATGATTATGCGTTCATTTTAATTAGAGTTTTCGCGAAGAGAAATTCAATTGCAAATATCAGATAATTATAATTTAAAATTATGTTAAAAAACAAAACCACCTCTTCATTTTTATTTCCCAATGAATATTATTATAAATTGTATCAACAAAATCAAGTTCTGCCTTGTTGTCAAAAATTTTATACATTATAACGGAAAATAGAGCACTTTGTCATATTCGTTATAATTGTACTGAAACAGAACGTGTTACGACGGTGTTTCCCTTAACGTTTTTTATAAAACTGAAATTGTACGTTTTATGAATGGTACAAAACACACCTTTTTAGAACGTTCTGAATAATACTGCTTTTGAACGTCGAGTAGAACGTTCTTTTGACACGAAACACGGTGTTTGAACCAGTGTAACCGTTATTAGACGTTCAGAGAACGTTCATGTGCTACTTGGGATAACTCATCAAATCATCGAACTTTGCCATCTAATTCACTAATAACTTGACAATCGCATAAAGCTCTAGTCTCTTGAACACGAACAAAGTTTCATTCCAACATCTCACTATTTAAACCTCTTCAAAACAGAACACAACCTTCATTTCGATTCACCAACTTATTTCTCCAAAACAAATCGCATTCAATCATCTTTCCTCACACTGCGTAGATTCTATTTTCCTTTTAGACACTCCATCCCGACCTAAAATCCCCCCAATTCCACAACTTCAATCTATCGATTTCACCTCTTCCGTCGCGAACTATCCTGGATCTAACTTATGCGCTCTCAACCTGTGATCAACATATTACTTTCAATACTGATTACCTACGGTGGATTATTTACCTGAACTCGACGCTACATCCTTCACAGATGCACAAAAAAAAAAAAAAAAAAAAAAAAAAAAACCTCGAAAAATTAAAAAAAGAAATGCAATATACAAGTACATCCTTTAAAAAGTCATGAAAATTAATATTAAAATGTTGCAGACGATTTTTAATTTGCGTATGATATATTAATTTATTTTAATATTTTTTTGTACATTAATATATTAAATATTGTAGATTGTTCAAAATATTCAACAAATTATTTAGTGGAGTGTGTATGATATTTCATTATTCTCTCACATTATTCACACACCTCTAATTTTATAATTAACTTTAACTGATATTTTAACAAATATTTTCATAATTTATAAATAAACTCATAAAATAAGTGTGTATGATTTTTCATCTCAGCAGCGGTTGATGGGGGTGGAGGAGAGTAGTATATATCTAGACAATAGATGCCGCTGCACCTGTGCAGATTTCTTGACCATTTTTTCAGATATTTTATTCTTCAATTTAACTTAGAATATTGTTTATGTGTGTGGATCAAATATGGTGGTGTGGATTAAACATTCGTCCTTTTCCTATATCAGGACTGAGCTGAAATGTGTATTTAAACAATAATTGATTTGAAAACCGGACTGAAGATCCTGCGTTCCCAAATCAATCTCAATATTTGTTTTCCAATTTTAACCCACTGCTTATCACCCTACTGAGCGGACATCTTTTATAGATGTGTAATTCCAGTGATAATGCATGTTCCAGGAGTAACGTATTTAGAAAAATCTGAGAGCCTGAGCCACTGTTCAAAATTCTTTTTTTCAATTTTAACACTTTTTCTTTCTACATCCGATTAAACTGGAGTTTTACAAGCATGTGTATTATCCAGAGCTACTGAAATAGAGATTTCAATAAATTTTGAAATAAAAGCGTGTTTTTATTTCAAAATACGTTTTTATTTCATAACTTTTTTTTTTCCTAAACTAATTTTCGTGCAAGCAACGTTTGGTTTCACCTTATCGAACTATACCTGTTGCTTAATCAATAAGCAAGGACAAATTCATTGTTCTTCTTTCAGCCAATGCGATTATGAACGAGTTCTTGTGTCGATGCGAACATAAATAAATACAAGTGCAATTGGTCCCTTCTACATTTAAGCATTTATGTTTGGACGAGTTAGACTCAACCAATGAATTTAAACATTCGTCCGTTGCATTCGTCTTCCAAATCGTCGGACGTAACCTATTGTTGACTATTTGTCGTCAGCAGTATAAAGTCACGATGCGAATTCTGTTCTCATCACCGAAAACCTATTGCACACAAAGCACTACATTGTGAGAGACATGCACGGATTTTTTAAGATTGTTATGCGTCAAAGTTGCAAATCCTGAAACCTTATTATAACAGTGCTCACACTTCCTGTTACATGCATATATTTGACTATTCTTCTAACGTTTACATACATTGTTTATTCTTTAAAAAAATAGCTTTTCCTTCACATGTATTCTCTAACATGTAAAATCTCTGTGTGTTTTTCGTAAATTAAGACGTTCACATGGCATTTGCCACCATGCATTACAGTGCGATTAGGAGTCACTTTATTCTTTCTATTACTTGAATCAAAACGATTTTCATATAATTAAGCGTATATTTATTTCAGAAGGGAAGATGATTTAAAATTTAATGAATAAACTATTAAATAATTACATCTTCTGAATTATGTTATGTATAATAAAATATTAATTATAATTAAACAAAAATAAATGGCCACATAAATTTAAATGGCGTAAATCAAGTAATAAGATCTCATTAAGTAATCGTTCTTTCAAAAGCATAAATTCATAATTAAATAAAATGTACCCTAATTGCTTTTCATTTGAACAAAATAAAATTATGACAAAAATTCATATAAAATATCTTTTTATACCATTTTTTTGTAATTAATAACCAAACATTTTGTAAATTTGTAATTTAATAGCAAGGACATGTAAATATTTAAAGATATCATTAATTAATTAAAATTTATTTTGGATAACCTGGAACAATATCCCCATCTTTCACCATCACCCCGTCCTCTTCCAGAAAAAAAAAAAAAAAAAAAAAACTTTTAACCACATATACTTTTAAACATTAAAAGAAATCAGTAAGAATAAATAACATTCACCTAAACGTATTAGAAACTAAACAATCCTTAAAAGGCAGAAATAAGTATCGCATTTATGAGTAATTTATTTTATTTTTAATTTAAAAAGAAAGAAAAAGAAATAACCAATTAAATTACTTCTTTGAATTTAAAAGTATTTTGTACAGTTTATTTAAATATATATTTTGGGAAAAATAAGTTTTTAAAGAAAAAATTTAATTTATCGTTTCTTTACAAATTTTTTGCCTAAAGCTAAACACTATTGTTTTTGTTTCTTATTAATGACATTTTAAGTTTTGTATTATAATATTTTCAATTTTGAAGTACATCGGACGAATGAGTCTTATTTAACAATTTAAATTTTATTTTTACATTTATAAATATGATAAAAAATAAATATATAAAGATAAAAAGAAGTAATTAATAAAAATAATTCATACGGACATACTTAAAAGAATTTATTTTTCAACATTTCAAAAGATTTTTAATTAAAGTATTTTCAATTTAATTAAAACTTTAAAACAGAGATGCGTAAATAGCAAAACATGAAAGTGTTTTGTGAATTCTGGAAGAAGTATATCTGAAACGAATGATATTTAAGAAATTAAAAATGTAAACAAATACTTTATTAAAGTTAAGTAAAATAATTAAAAAAAATAATTTCAAAATTTTAAAATAGGCTATTAAAAATAATGCACAATAAAATAAGGAAATATATTTTTTACTCATATATATATATATATATATATATATATATATGTTTTATTAAGTATGTTCAGTTTCAAAATATAACAAAATTAAAAAAGAATAAAATTATATGTATAATGAGACAACACACAATGTCTCCACGAAAAATGAAACATTATTTGAAAATATTTTGTTTATTAATTATTCCAAAACAAGTTTCAGAGCTCAAAATCTTCACTTTTTTTTTTTTTTTTCAGGATACTTTAATGGTTGAGAAATTCCCGTCTTTCCACCTACCACTATTCTCGTGCCTTTACCATATATTTAATACACAATATTTTTTTTTTCTTTCTTTTTTTTAGGACCTTAATCTACGGATTTTTACGATACCACTTTTACGACACTTGGAAATTTATCGAAATCGAAAATTTATCGAAAATATAATTGAATAATTGGAAAACGATATTATAATTAAATTCTGCTTTTGCCAAAATTTCATTATTATTATTATTATTATTATTATTTATTTATTTTTTTTTTTTTAAGAGAAGAAAATTAATAATAATCAGTTTCGAAACGGATAGTATAACAAAAAAAAAAAAAAAAACTAGTTTATAATTGTTTTGAATTAGAAAAGAAAAAGCGCGCGTGCAAAATGAAAAAAAAAAGTAAAAGAAGATTTATAAATGGACAATATTTAAGCTCTTGAACTCAGTTCAATGATATAATAAGAAAAAATGACGACATTAGTCTAATGAGATTAACTTTTTTTTTTTTTTTTTTTTTTTTTCAGTCGTTACGTAATACAATATTTATTACTATGCTTTTGATAATAATACAAGCACATTTTGTGTACGGTACTTAATGTATAACTTTTGGTTTTATATTATTCACAAACAAATTTCTGTATGATCGAAAATACTTTCGAAATGTATGTGCTCATATACATTTTCTTTTTCCTGATTAATTATACATACATATATATATATATATATATATATATATATATTGGAATATCAGGTTATTTATTATTATCTTTTTTTTTTTTTTTTTTGAAAGAAAAAGAAAAGAAAATTAATAATAATCAATATCAAAACGGACAGCATCGAAAAAGTTGAAGAAGCCCATTTTTAGACAAAAATACATGATTTATTTTAATTTTTAATTGTATGCAAAAAACATTACGAGTTGATTTTATTTTTATTTATTTATTTATTTGTTTTCTTGTGCTTAGTCGTTTGGTCCATCGAACACGCATCTGCACGACCTGAGGATGGAACAGACCTATAAATGCTTGTGCTGGTTCAAATATGAAAAAACAAAGTGTCGTGATAAAATTACATAGAGATTACTGTATAAAAATTGTGGTAATAGAAAAAGGCGGTATTTTCTCATCTTCAAAATAACTTGAATAAAGAACGGGTATTTCGAGATATGAATTTGTATATCTGGAAATTTCTATACTCTTTGCTAAACTCATAATTCGATGAAAATATTTAAATTAGTATTTTTAATTGCATTTACACAAAACTTGCACTACCCTTATTTATTATTTACCCCTAATTTTTAGTAGAAATTTATGTCGAAAAGAAATCATAGAAATTAAGAAAAAATATTTTGTTTAAAATAATGGAGAATTTACAAAGAAGGTGTGTTCGTGAGCAGCCTACTGTTTTGTTTGCTAAATAATAGTGGTGCTTAAGTATAGATGAGGGGAGGGTATTATGGAATACCATTTACATTATTAAAATAACTTTACTTGTTTTTAATAAAAATCCCCAAAATCATGATGAGTACATAGTGTTATTATTTGTAATGAATTGTCAGGGAAAAAAAAAAATCCAAGAAAAAATTTCTGTTGTTATAAAGTTTACTTAAAAAAAAAATATATAAAAAAAAAATAAAAAAAAAATTACAAATGGAGGTTAATATGGAATAGTCGGGTAATATTGAATAGGTGGTTTGAACGGTTTAAACTATAGAAAAACTAATAAGACTTCATAAAACTGTCTTCGAAGAATTTTCTGTGACAGGAGATACATTCGGCATCTTTATTTTCTGTTTCTTTAGTTGAATACATGAAGTCAATTTCAGATGATACTATGAAATGCCTAGTGTTCCATAATACCCGACACGCCATCTTTAAAAATGAACTTTTAAAATGATGGACATCATATTTTCAGCTAAAAAACGACCAATCTATAACAAAATACAATTCTTTGAGCATATACATTATGCTTAACACCAATGTTAAAATCACATGTGTACTAGTAAGTTTAAATGTTTGAAAACTTACCTGCAAAAACTTCAAAAAATCACAAAACGTACTTTGTTCTATAGAGAATGGTACTACAGTCACAAGCGGTTGCTTCGTACTGTATTGCTTCATAGGAATCCTTCTTGAGTAATTCATAGTATTTTGAAGAGATAGAAGCACTAATCAGAGCCAAAACCTCGGTATTCCATATTCCCCGACTATTTCATAACACCCTGCTCTCCTCTATAAATAAATATCAAATGCAAACAAATTTATTTAATAACTGTCCTCGTTTAATTTTTTTTTTTTTTTTTAAATCCAAAAAATGTATGATGATTGTTTTGTGCAAGACAATTGAAAATAAAGACGCATATACGAAAAAGTGATATACACTCATGTATGTGAAAATTGCAACACCATGAAGGAATAATGCGATTCAGCTGAAATTTTCAGCAAATCCTAATTACAGTGCGTTAAGCAAATGATTAGAATTTCTGAGTCACCACGCATACACGCACTGATCAGAGACATCTGAACTGCTGCTGAACACGTATACATAGAAAGCTGTAGCAGGACACTGGAAATAGTCTATAGTTATCTGCTAGTGGTAAAGGTTAGGCGAAACGTAACAATGCTCTTAGACGTATGAAGGTGAACTTTCAACAAAGTACGGACTTCGAACGCAGAAGAATCATTGATTTTCGTAAAGAAGAACTATAAGAACGTGCAATAGTAGCTCTGTGAAGGTGTTCACATATGTTTGGTTAAATTTTAATTGAGTTTTTATTTAAAACAAAATCTAATGATAAAATAATGCATTATCGCAATATAAAATAATTAAATTTCATGTGTGATATTTTATTCACATAATTTATTTTCAGACATTTGAAGAAAGAATTGTTTTTTTTAAGTGTCATTAAAAATTACACAATTTTAATTATACATACGACCTACACTATTTATTAACATAAAACATTAACACACATCGTTCAGAAATCTAAATTGTATATGTTTTATATCTAAATTATAAATAACATGTTTATCTTTTAAATAGAAAAGTATTTTATTTTATGCGATAAAAAAAAGAAAATAAAATAATAATAATATCTAACGGAAATTCTGACATTAAACGTAATTATAAAATAAAAAGTGTTCTCAAATAGTCATAAAACAAGGAAACTCATTGTCAGAATTTGTATTATTTCAACACAGGATGTAATTTATTTTAGATTGCGCAATATTGATGACTGCATTTCTTAACCGTCTCTTTCTCTTGTCTAACGGTAATTTGGCAAAATGTTGGCGATTAAAGGGTTACTACAATTATAAACCGTCATTACAAATTCAAAAATTAACATTGTTTTATCCGATAAACAATGAAAGTATTTGGCACTATAATTTGGCTGTTTTTCTAAAATTTGGCTCTTTTTCTTCAGACATCTCAGATCTGTTCTGGTGTAGGGATCTCAGAACTGCTCCAGATCATAGGATTGTAAACATGTAATTACTTCGCTCTCTCCCCCATCTTATGCGACAATCTCAACGTTTATCCCTGGGTTTATGTATTTCATTATTAAATGTTTCACAACGCTCTGTATCTAATTATTGGATATATTAATACTTTATATATTTTTGCAAGAATTATTCAATAAAAGCATCTTGATGACAGCAATTAGACTTATTATTGAAGTATTGCTAACCTGACTTTCTTTACAGAAATCTACATTAGTCAACGATTAACATTAGCCAAATTAATCAATTTATTAATTAATCATTAATAAATTGATTAATTTGGCTTGAAACTGTAAAAAAATATTTACTTTCGAGCGTTTGTATGGAGGATCTTTTTCTTACATTAACACATATTCACACACATGTTCTTATACATACACTAAGTCTAGTTTTTCATAAATGACATTTAGTTGTAAAGTTTTTAATGATAATTTAATTTGTACACATTATAATTATCCTTTCTACATTTCAAAATTTTGACACATTTCCTATTTTAAGATTTATTTTGTTTTTTTGTAATTTTGTGCCCCACTGTTGCATTTAATGACGTCTTGAATGTAGTCGTGTTTGTTTGGTACTCGGGGTATATTTCTTTCTTTGGAAATCCTGGCCAGATTTCTTTATGGGGAGAGCTCTGCCTTGATTACCTTGCATTGCACAATTTTACTTTTGCTAGAATTTTATTTTCATTTATACAAAATATTTACTTTGCTAAATTTACAATTCTGCATTTGTTTTTCATATACATATGTAAATAAAAAAAATAATAATTAAATGAAGGCAATAAGGTAATTAAATTGATAAACATTGATTCTTTATTTATTAAATATTTTTCTCATTTTTTTTACATTTGTTCACTGCATGTAGATGTGACAAGATTACGTCATTACAGTAAAACAGCTGTTGTTCATAAAAGATGAACATAATATTTTACATAAATATTATACATGCCCATAATATTTTACATGCATGATGTTCTTATTTTCACACATTGCTATAAATTTACACTTTTCATCTTACACGAACATTCAAAATTCACTTTCTTTTTAATTTGCTATGCCTATATATATATATTTTTACACTGTGCAATAACAGATTTTTTTATATTTTTGTTTACACTTTTTTACACACATCAAGTTTATTTATTTTTCTTTTATATATTACAAGAACTTGATTATGCTGATTGAACAAAATTTATAAACAAAGAAACTGAGAGGCTAACAAATGGATAAATAAATAAAGAGAAATGAAATAAATACACTCTTTTTATTCATACAATGGTGAAAATATTTTGTTGAAGCATGTTTATTTTTTATTTTTTTTTGTGTATTCTTTCTGAAAGACGGAGATGCATATCTGTCACTCACCATGCATATAATAATATTAAAGGAAATAGTAATCAGAAGAATGATAATATTTTTATGTTTTTTTTTTTTTAGTGTAAATATAATTTAACTGTGTTAAAGCATCATATATACTTATTCACTCACATTTTATCATAAATATTTATATGTTGGTTTATATTCTTATTCGTAGGTGTATCTTTTTATTTTTATTAATATGTATACATTAATATTAGTATTTACATCTAATTGCTAGCAAATTTTATAACATCAAATATCAGGCCTTGTGTATTCGATGCATCATTTTTAGAAAACAGCATTGCGCAACTTTTGAGCAAATATTTTTGCCTTTTTTTATAGATGTCAGCTGATTATGATTAATTTTTTAGTCGACTTGATGAACAATTTGAATTCATCTTTTATTGAGAAGTTATTTATACTTCCTTTACTCGAGTTTTTATTGAATTTGATATGAGCATTTATGATAGCCCTTGTAGCTAGTCTTTATATTGATTTTAAGCTCATTTTAAGAGGCCTCGTTGAACTCATTAGAAGTTTATATTGTCATGACCTTTTCTAAACAATTTCATGTGCACATTTTTTTTATTTCATTATTAATTAAAGAGCTGTCATCAGAGATTATAAATAATAATATTGTGGCTATTTTTCATCAGTAATACCATTCTAGAATGTTTACGGACATGATTGAAAGTTATCGAGAATTTTAATCTCGCTTTTGTATTAGAAAAAAATTCAAATTAATTTAACTATGTTATCACAGCTTCTTGTTAAAAAAAAAAAAAAATAAAATAAAATAAATATACATAAACACACACTCACTGTTAACACAATTGTGTTGCTTTGGTCTATCTGTTATGCAGATTGTTTTTATATAATGTGCTGACATTTGACTATAAGTTTAAATTTTCAACACCGAAAATTGTGTTGGGTAAACCACATCTTACATTAATCTTATTATTCGAACACTTTTTTTTCAAGCATTCGCTAATTGTTTTATAAAAAAAAATATGTACATAAAAAAAAAAAAAAAAAAACTAACAAAGTGAAATAAATAAACACATATTGTATTGATTATTTCACTGTATATACTCAAATATAAAGTATGTACATTTTTAACTTTTTCAACACACACACACACATGCAATCTTCATACTTAAAAAAAATAAATAAATAAAATCAAATATTTTTTTATAATCATAAGCCAATAAAGGAGTATATACATATATGTAATATTTATAATTCTGCTCAATTTTAAATGACAGTATTTCATAACACAATAATACACTAATTATACTATTGTTTACATTTTATTCTCTCCATTTTGAAGTATTTTATGATTAATATACGAATACAATTAAACATACACTTTGTTTTAAAGTTATTAGTAATATATATAGAGAGAATGTAATGTTTTTTTTTCATTTTTATGTTTTTCTACTTGCTTACAAGGTAATTTTACCGATAAAAAAAAAAAATCATCACAAATAAGTAACAAATTTATATGTTTCTTTCTGTATACATTTTTGCTGCATTATGTACATGAGTTCTTATGCGTGCTGTCTTTTGGGTCAGAACTTCATTGTCATTTGATTAATTTGGGGTACGGTTAAATGGCAATGTTTTCAATAGTGATTTTACACATTTTTACACGTTTTGACACATTTTACACATTATGGCATGTTTTAATTGGCCTCACAACCCAATTATTCAGCCATGTTCTCTTTTGAGTTTATACACTTTTCTCTGACTTAAATATTTGGCATGTCATGTGTTCACATGTCAGGTGATCAGCAATATTTTAATTTTAAAATTGTTATTCTTTTTTTTGTAAAATATAGTTAGAAATTTATAAAAGATAAATTATTTATAATTATAATAATAATAATGATAAAATTTTATCCATCTTACACATAACATTCAACAGAAGGTAGAATGGACACTTCTCGCAATTCTGGTTATTGAATATTTTTCTCTAAAATTATAAATTTTTAATGCAGCTATTTCTTTTTCGTTAGTCAAAAATTTAAGATAATTTTTTTTTGTTTTGTTTTTTGTGTGGGGTTGTTGTGTTTTGCAGAAGAACTTATGTACTGAGCTCCTATGAGTGGCATGCACGTCCATGCACATCATAGTGTTGCATGAGTTTTTTTACTGTTTTGTTATTCATTGTCCACACAATATTATTCGGCTGGACCGATTTTTTTTATTTTTGGACGGTGAGTGATGAGACATTTTTGTGAAACATTGCAGTTTCTTTCAAAAGACTTTTTCAATTGATTTTTTTTTAGCCTTAAGTTTAAAAATTTTCGCTTGTATTGAATATATTTTTTTAAATTTCTTTACACACACAAAAAAAAAAAAAAAAAAAAAAAAAAAAAGGATAAATAAATAAATAAATAGCGTTAAAGAGTCTATCACACAATTTTTCTCTTTAATTATGCAGAATGTTAATTATAAATTTCTTACTGTTTCATGTTATGGGTATGGAAAAATTATTTTTGCACTTGAACATTTTTATTTCTTTCTGTGGTATTTTTTCCAATTTGCAAACACTGTGAGTCAATTTTTAGTGATTCACATGAATGTGTAGTTTTTCGAGATACAGATGTTTTCTAACTGTACACATATACACTTATATTTTATTTATTTTATACATATATAATACCACATACACAATTACAAAAATTTTCACAAATACTTCAATTTTTATTTAATATTATTGTCCATTTTGAAGGTAAATTCCTTATTTAAAAAAAAAAGGAACTATTCAATTTTTATACACTATATATACACTTTATACACTATAATACACTTTTAAGGTAACCTGCATGTAAATCTAGTCATTCTAGTCTTGCAATAGGGTTACTTTTGTTAAATGCACATAATTTTTTCCATCTTACACATTATTTCACATGGCTTACCTTGCAGTATTGTATAAAAATAAATAAAAAATATAAAATATATAGGTTCTAATATTTACACATCTTCGTCCAAGACGTAAGTGATCTAAACACACACACACACACACACACACACACAAAAAAAAAAAAAAAAAAAAAAAAAAAAAAAGTATCGTATCATGCATACTTAACAAGTTTAAGATTTTGTATTTCTCAATTATTTAATCATTATTCAATACAAACATCACGAATAATACATATTATTAATAGAATAAAATATAAATATTATTTAAATATTATTAGAATTTGTCCATGTTGACAATTTACACTTTTCAGTTGTGATTCAGGTTTTATAAATTATTGTATTTCTTAGGGAAAAGGGAATTGATAGCATATTGGTATCCTTCTTCATTATTTTAAACCACGTAATGTTTGAAAAATGAACTTACTTCATGTTTTTTTTAGAAATAATTAATTATAATTGAACAAAAAAAAAACTAATTACATTTTCTATTAAAAATTTTCCAGACTTCATACTTGTGTCCTATTACTTTATTGATTGGGCTATTTTTTTTTTTTTTTCATTTTCGCAATTCACTTTACACAAACAAAAGGCATTTAATTATGTCGTGTTGCAGAATGCTTGCTGTAATTTTATTTACACACAATATATGCCTCTTCTGCCTCACACCCTAACTCAGTAAGTTATTTTTGGCTGTGGCCTCAGAACCCATAATGTCAATTATAATTTGTATACTGATTCACACACACTGGCTCAATTTGTATAAATTTTAGGTCTTCACATATTGGCGTTCTGGTACTTTCTTTATATTCTAAAAAAAAATTTTTCATACCAAAATATCTCATAAAAATATTGTTTTATTGAAATTAGTAAATAATAAATAATTTCAGGCAAATTAATAGATTGCATAAACTTGTGAATACTTAAAATATTTTAATTTTGTAATTATTGATTTCCTTTTTCCTTGCCTTCAATTTGTCATACATTTCCAAGAAAAAATTGTTGAGAATGCATTGTCATACAGCTGTGAATTATTATAAATACTACATTGCATTGCTTATTTTATAATTATAATGTCATGATTTCAATATACATTGTTGCTTCTTATGAAAGATAACTATGTCCAGTACAAACAAGTTCTAATTAATTATTGGTATTATATATATTTGATGTTTAATTTTACATTATTAGCCACTTTGTAATATGAAAAGTATTTTTAAAGTAATATTGATTTTATATAGAAAGTTATTTTGAAATTTGTAGTATGTATTTGTCTTGATGCGAGAGAGAGCGATTTTTTTTAATTACCTTTCGATTTTTTTTTTCTTTTTAGGCGAAGGGGAGAAATATGTGAAGGTGTTCACATATGTTTGGTTAAATTTTAATTGATTTTTTATTTAAAACAAAATCTAATGATAAAATAATGCATTATCGCAATATAAAATAATTAAATTTCATGTGTGATATTTTATTCACATAATTTGTTTTCAGACATTTGAAGAAATAATTGTTTTTTTTTTAAGTGTCATTAAAAATTGCACAATTTTAATTATACATACGACCTACACTATTTATTAACATAAAACATTAACACACATCATTCAGAAATCTAATTTGTATATGTTTTATATCTAAATTATAAATAAAATGTTTATCTTTTAAATAGAAAAGTAATTTATTTTATGGGATAAAAAGAAAATAAAATAATAATAATATCTAACGGAAATTCTGACATTAAACGTAATTATAAAATAAAAAGTGTTTTCAAATAGTCATAAAACAAGGAAACTCATTGTCAGAATTTATATTATTTCAACACAGGATGTAATTTATTTTAGATTGCGCAATATTGATGACTGCATTTCTTAACCGTCTCTTTCTCTTGTCTAACGGTAGTTTGGCAAAATGTTGGCGATTAAAGGTTACTACAATTATAAACCGTCATTACAAATTCAAAAATTAACATTGTTTTATCCGATAAACAATGAAAGTATTTGGCACTATAATTTGGCTGTTTTTCTAAAATTTGGCTCTTTTTCTTCAGACATCTCAGATCTGGTCTGGTGTAGGGATCTCAGAACTGCTCCAGATCATAGGATTGTAAACATGTAATTACTTCGCTCTCTCCCCCATCTTATGCGACAATCGCAACGTTTAACCCTGGGTTTATGTACTTCATTATTAAATGTTTCACAACGCTCTGTATCTAATTATTGGATATATTAATACTTTATATATTTTTGCAAGAATTATTCAATAAAAGCATCTTGATGACAGCAATTAGACTTATTATTGAAGTATTGCTAACCTGACTTTCTTTACAGAAATCTACATTAGTCAACGATCACGACTACGTGAAGAAATTCATCTTCACAAGCTCCTGTGTAGCATAATAGCAGCACAGTGATGAAAGTTTGAAAGCAGTGGCCAACGAGATTCAGACAACTTGGAAATCCGGTGATATCCTTGCAATTCGCGGAATTCGCGGAAATCCGGATCCCTTGCAATTCGCGATTATATAAAGCTGGTCCTTATGGTGCTGAAGGTCTGTACAACTTCATCTAAACAGTTGAAAGCAATTTGGTTCACTGCTACATGTGTTTCAATGTCTGCTTTATCAATTTGTTTCCATCTGATTCCCAGTGAGCTGCGCATAAGCACTCCTTTATACAGGAACCCTCTCACATAAAACTTACGACTCCTGCATATGGAATGGGCTCATTCATATAGATACTTGTGTGCAGACTGACAATAATCGATTTTTTTCTGACGAATCCAATTTTAATTTATGGTACCATGGTGGTCGTATACGAGTTAGACGCTATACCGTTGAAAGCATTCTTTCGGAAGGCATTATCCAACGTCATAGGTAAACGAACTTGTGTTATGGTTTGAGGTGCGACTGGGCGTCATGGATGATCTAAACTGCTACAAATTGTGGGTAAAAAAAAAAAAAAAAAGCCATTCAACCTTAATCATTCATGGAGATATCTTCCTACACAATAACACCAGTCTACTTGTTGCATGGAATATACAAAATTTATATTTAGTTAAAAAAAAAAGAAAGAAAGAAAGAAAATAAAGAAAATATACAGCTTCTTCCTCGGCTTACGTATTCGCCGGATATGTCACTATTGGACATGTGTATGATTTCAGTGTTCGGCATTTCGCTCATGTTCCCTCCCCAAGGTAAACCTTCTTTTGGTTTCTCAGGGGGTTTCACGAGCCCCGGACTCGAGGGTTTTTTTCCTTTTTTTGTTTAATTCTTCCTTCACTCTGATGTTTGTTTAACATTCGGTTTGGTTTTACTTTTTTTACTACCAATTTGTTTTTGGTCATTACCTTTCCTTATTTTATTGTTCTTTAAAAAATCTAAAAAAATTACAAAATTTTAAAAACACGCGCACACACAAAACATGGGAGGGGAAACACTAACATAGCTGTAATAACTTATTTTGCTTTGTGTTATGGTTCCCCCATTTTTCTTTTTTTTTTATTATTTCGAGATTTTCGATCTTAGTAAGGGTACCACGGTAGTCTAGTCTTGGGATCACATTGAAAAACTGGTGCCATTGGTGTAGGTCAGATAACGGTGACTACTCAAACGAGAAACACCGAACAAACAAGAATACAATATGTAATACTTGAATTGGGTCAACAGCCTGTCAGCTGGTGAGTGGCTATGGGCGTCCCAGAGTGTAATATTAAATATATTTTGCATTTTTATTTTGAAGAAACACTTATCCTTTTTTTCTTACCTTTCTCATGATGATAACAAACATAGGAATTTCGATTAATGTGTATAGCTTGTACTAAGTTAATAAAAGCTCAAATAGAAAATTTTGGGAAGATATAATGGAAGAGTTCTCGTCAACTCTTAATGCGAACAACCTTTTGTAAAATGTGAAGCATGCTTTTTCTTGTGGTAAATAGAAATGAAGGAGATTTCTCAAAGACTTCTCCTTTCTTGATGCAAAAATCTTTGCAATTGATAATAGGTGATTCAAAATCTGTAAAGAAATTTAAATCAAGAGTGCTGTTGGTTGAGGTAGAAAATAACAAGCAAGCATTTATTGAGTGCATTTATATAAATGCACTCAATATGCAAATATGCCAGTTACAGTAAGTACATGCAGAACGTTAACCCCTTTGTGTCATCTTTTAACCCGATCTTAAATTTATACCAGAGACCAAAATCACTGAGAAACTTAAAGATCAAAAAGTTACTGATGTTAAACGTAATTCTGATTTTCAGAATAATAAGTCTATGCTTATGAATGCTAAACATGCTTAACTAAACTATGCTTAACAATAGATTCCCCTAAACTCCCACGATCAATAAAAGCGTGTTATCTTGAATGCCAGACCCGACAATATGCCCCAATTCCTGTTTCGCTGTTTCAATTGAAAACGCTTTAGCCACTCTAAGACGTAATGCACGGGGAAAATTACATGTGCCCGTCCCATATGATTATATAAATAAATAAATAAATAAATAAATAAAAACAACACACACATATACATACACACATATATACAGTAGACTCTCGTATAACGCGGGGAATACGTTCCGCGTAATAGAAAATCGCGTTAAAGGAGACATACATTGAGCACGATTTCATTCCGCAATGAGACCAAAAGCGTCCGGTGTTGGCATAGTAACGGAGCAATCCTTCCTTGAACAGGTTCAAAGTAGAAAAGATGTCGCCACGTGCTTCTTTTATTTCACGCGTTATACGACACTCTTTATCGCGTTGTACGAGTAATATTCGCAGATTTTTCGTCGCGTTATACAAAATCACGTTTTGTGGGAGCGCGTTGTACGAGATTCTACTGTATATACACACATATACATAAAATTATTTTCATTTGAACAAGATATTGTGTCCTAGAACCTAACTGGTGTCAAATGCTTAAGAAAAAAATTATATGAAACTTGATTATTGCTTCCTTCTGTTGCATCAGTTGGTTGCTTCATTTTGTTCCATAGTCGCTCTATTGATGAAGTACAAGTCCAAATATTTTGCGTTATTTTAATAAACCAATATTGCTCAATTATGGATATAAAGTCTTTAATTTTTGATAGAATGGAGTAGAAGGCTTATTTTTTACCAACTATGTGAAAAATACCAGAGCCGGGAATCGAACCCCGGGCCTTCCGCTTAACGCGCGGATGCTCTAACCACTGAGCTACCCTGGCTGATAACCAGCTCGGCACTTCTCACATAATTTACGTCAGCAAGGTCACCGAGACTCCATTAAAGCAGCTATATCAAGTGACAAATTTGAATATGGCATAAATTTGTCACTTGATATTGGTCACTTGACATTTTTATAAAAATAAATAAATAAATAAATAATAGCTATTTTTTATTTAAATTTACAAGAGTAAAGAGAATATATATATATATATATATATATATATATATATATATATATATATTCCCTTTACAACTTATACAACTCCCTTATTCCCTTATACAACTTTGGAGGAGTAGTTTTTGTATTTCTTATACTCTTTAACAAGTATTTTTATAGAAATATTCTTAACAAATATTATTCAGGATGTATATGCAATCCAATATTTATACCATCCATTTAATTTTTTCTATGACCAAAAGAAATATTTAAAAAAATCATATATAAGTCGGTTTTTTTTCTTTTCTTTTAAGTTATTAACTCTTTTTTTTAACCGACTTCAAAAAAGAAGGAAGGTTCTCAATTCAAACCGTATGTTTTTTTTATGTTTGTTAGCTCATAACTTCTGAACGGATGCTCCGATTTTGACACATTTTGTTTTGTTGAAAAGGTCTTGGTCTGCAATAGGTCCCATTGTAATATCTTTACAATCTAAAGAAAATACAGGGTGCCCAAAAAAATCAGTAACAACTCTTTTAACTGTTAAACGGCCGAGGCTATAGTGTTAAAAATGGTATGTAAGTATAGCAAAGTGCCCATGCAGTACAAGATTAAACCGCTTGCAGCACCACCTGGTGGAAAATAGCGGAGTTAGTGTTACTATCTAGAAATCGGTTCTAGAGAAAAAAGTGAATTACAAAGTTAAAAAGTACCATCGATTTAGTACATAAAGATAGTTTAGACATTCGTGCTAGCGTTCCTATCTCGTAAACGGTTCAAGACAGGGGGAAAAAGTGAATTATAAAATTGCAGGGCATCATCGATTTAGTACGAAAAGATAGTTTAGATATCGATGCTAAAAATACAATGCTAAAAACGTGCATTTGTTTTTTCACAATTTCTTACACTATGCACACTTGAGCTACATTGGACACATTGTAGCGTAGCTGGTGAGACATACGTTATATAGTTCATAATACGGTTACTTGATACTTTTAAAGATCTTCGTCTGAAGTAGGTCCCATTGAAATATCTTTACAATCTAAAGAAAATAAAACGCCATCTGGTGAAAAACAGCGGAATCAGCGCTCCTATCTCAAAAACGGTTCAAGATGGGGGGAAAAGTTAATTACGAAGTTGTAGAGCATCATCGATTTATTACGAAAAGACAGTTTTTAGACATTATTCCTAAAAATAGAACGCCTAAAACATGCAGTTGTTTCTTCGCAATTTCCTACACTGTGCACACTTGAACTACGTTGCACACTTTGCAGCGTAGCGGATGACACGTATACTCTGTGGTTTAAAGTACTGTTACTGTAAGCGGTCACATCGATTAGCGCAAAGTCGTTTTCAACCAACTTCAGAAAAGAGGGTGTTCTTAATTCGTTCTATGTGTTGTTGTTGCTATTTGTAAGCTTGTAACTTCGTAAGAGATGCTCTAATTAACCGATTTGAAATAGGAGGTGTTTCTCAATTCACACCGTATGTTTTTTTGTTTTTATTTTTGTTTGTTAGCTCATAACTTCTGAACAGATAATCCGATTTTGGTACTTTTTGTTTTATTGTAAAGGTCTTGGTCTGAAATAGGTTTCATTGCAATATCTTTACGATCAAAAGAAAATACAGGGTTCCCAAAAAAGTCAGTCCCGTCTCTTCTAACTGCTGAACAGCTGCAGCTATAGTCATAAAAGTGATATGTAAGTATAGTAAAGTGGATATGTGCTGCGTGATTCAACCGCCTACAATCCCACCTGGTGGGAAACAGTGGAGTTAGCGTTCCTATCTCGGAAACAGTTGAAGACAGGGGGGAAAAGTGAATTGTAAAATTGCAGAGCATCATCGATTTAGTACAAAAAGATAGTTTAGACGTTAATTCTAAAAACAGACCGCCTAAAACGTGCACTTGTTTGTTCACAATCTCCTATTTTGTGCACATTTCAACGACATTGCATTTGTTGTAGCGTAGCGGGTGACATTTATGCTATGTAAAATTCAAAGTATGGTTATTGTAAGCGGTCACATCGAATAACGCATAGACGCTTTAAACCGACTTTATAAAGGAAGAGGTTCTCAATACAAACCATGCTTCTCATTGTTGTTGTTGAAATTTGTTAGCTTATAACTTCGTAAAAGATGATTTAATTTTATTCCTTTTTTAGTTGTCGTAATGATCTTGGCCTGAAATAGGCTTCATTATGATTTCATTAAGATATAAACAAATTACAGGATACTCACAAAAGTCTGTTCTCACTTTAACTGTTGAACGCATGCAGCTACACTGGTAAAAGCATTATGTAAGTATCGATGTTGAAACTTCTGTCCGTCAGCTGCAATGCATATTTTGGTCTTTGTTTGCACTTTACGCTGCGCAAGCAGCGAGTGACAAGTATTCACTGTAAAGTTCAACATATATGCCTAACAGAATGTTTGGTTACGAATACCGCGTATCCGTAATTTACATTTCTAAAGACTTTTTAACTTAACGTATGTTCATTCAATAGATAGGTTTTTGTTCATATCCGATAAAGGCAAGAAAAGTGACACAACTTAAAAATGCAGCATTCGAGCAAAATCAATTTAAAAATAACTTGACTAGAATAAAACTCGCACAACTGTCTCTCGAGTGGATAACTTTCTAGATGGAGATGTAACTTTCTTGTTCACATTGGGTGCATTTCATGTATTTTTCAGTGACATAAACCATTTTGTGAGTTATGCCACTTTTCTTGGAAGTTGTGATTTGTGACACTGCCGTCGAACGTCTTCTGATGTTCTGCTATATGAATAAGTTTTCACTGAAAAGAGAAAAATAAAATCTTTTTGTAAAAAAATAGAACCGACTCCAAACAGCAACTACTATTCAAACAAATAAATAAAAAATATATATATATGAAATGAAACTAAATTGCGCCTAAAAATATAAAATAAATTCCTTCGCCAAACAACCTATAACACTACAATTAATCATAACTTTTGAAGTCGGCGCAAAATTAAATAAAAATTGATACTTTTATTCTATACAAATATCAAATCCTAATCAAAATACACATCTCACATTGTCACCTGCAAAACGCAACCGAAAACTATTTTGATTCAAGAAAACAAATAAGATTTCGTAAGCAGCAAATGTTGGCGAAGATGCTGCTATCTGACGTCCTTGGTGAAATAATAATCGCAAAATTATCTGTCAAACATATTTAATTTCTTTTGGATATCATGATTAATTTGATAAGGTATATTAAGAGAGTAATAAAGAATATGAAACAATACTTCGTACAAAATATATTATGAAAAATCCAAAAGCCACCAAGTTTTATATTTATTAAAGTTATATCAAATTTGCAAAGAAAACAAACTTCGTAGAAACATAAATACCGCATTGTGAAGAATTTTCGGTATTCTGTGTAGATGCTACCAATGGACCAATTGTATACAGTGATAAAATAATAAAGGAAACATGAAAATGGATCATTCGAGACAACAGCATTTGTTGCTACCGACCTAAAAACAAACCTTTAAAATTAATTAAATTTTATTTAATTTTGCGCCGACTTCAAAAGTTATGATTAATTGTATTGTTATAGGTTGTTTGGCGAAGGAATTTATTTTATATTTTTAGGCGCAATTTAGTTTCATTTCATATATATATATATTTTAATTATTTGTTTGAATAGTAGTTGCTGTTTGGAGTCGGTTCTATTTTTTTACAAAAATATTTTATTTTTTATTATTTTTTTTTTCTGTTGCAAACATCAAAGAACATTCAAATAACAATATTCTTTGTGTTTGACATTTTGTCATCCGGAAAAGAAAAATAATATAAGAGCGGAAAAAGAATATATATATATATATTTACTTAAAAATATTATCAAATAGCATTTTCTTTCTAATGAGAGAACAGGTCTATGATGAAAAATAATGTTAGAACTAGAAATAGTGCGGTTTTGATTAATAATTATAGGTATTTCAAAACTATATATATATATATATATATATATATATAATTATAAAATAAACTATGTGGTATACAAATGTTATGATAAAATACAAATTTATGCATCAATATATATAAATTCTTAGATACTTACATATATATATAATATATCAATATAGATAATTACATTAATTTATATATTGGTTAATATTTTTGTTTGCTATCTCTTTTTTAATGAAATATATAAGAAATAATTTGTTCATTAAATATTTTTTTTAACGTGCTTTTAAGAAGTATCTTTTCTGTGGAAAACAGAACGATAACTTACACAGGTTCTAGACTACGAATTAAATTTATTTAACAAAATATTCTTGTAACAATTCGAAAAAATCCCTGATCGTCACAGAAAAGTCTAAAATATACATACTGTACAATGCAGAGCTAAAGAATAACGTTTTCAAGAAACATATATAAAATATGAGTTAGGCAGATTTTTTAAGTGACAAAAGTTCAAAAAAAAAAAAAAAAAAAAATCGAAATTCACTCGGACACATTTAAGTGTATATGGTTTTATAATCTGGACAATAAAAAACGCAGAAAATCTATAAATAATTTTCAAGTGAAAAAAAAAAAAAAAAAAAAAAAAAAAAAAAAACTACGTTATCTTTTGTAATGAGTCTACCAAATTTCTCTAGCATACATTTTTTAGAGAAAACTCTAAGTATTTCAAAAGTCCCTCAGATTTGTAGTGTGCATTACTCAAACATATTAACATTAAATTTCAAAGAAATCATACGAAATATTATATGTCGTGTTTTTCTTTATTATTTTTATTATTATTATTATTATTCATTTCTTAAATAAGCACTGAATTTTCAAATGTCAATCACAAAATATTTTATATTAAACAAGATATTGCCTATCAATATTTACACAGCGTTAAAGATATCAGTGTAAAAATGTTAAATGCAGACTGCTGTTTCGGTAGCGTAAAGCGTACCGTCATCAGTGCAGAATGACGAAGTGGATTATTGCTCATATATATATATATATATCTGTGTGTGTATGTGTGTGTGTAGGTAAGGAAGCGGATTAAAGACTTCCGCTTCCTTACCTAGATATATGAGCAAAAATCCACTTCGTCATTCTGCACTGTTGACGGTACGTTTTACGCTGCCGAAACTGTAGTCTACACTTAACACTGTTTACATTGGCATTGTTTACATTGACATTTCTGTTCCGTGTCAAGTCTAGTTATTTAAAATAAAGCTGTCCAATGTTTGGGCTTTATAGTAATTTTAATTAATCTTTATTATCCACACTGATTTGTATATTTTACAAATAGTAGTTAAAAATATATATATTTAACAAAATTATGCTTTAAATTATAATTGATACGAAAGACGGCATCTCAAAAGTTTCAGCTTTATGATTTCATTTTGTATAATTTGATAAACAGAAAGTTATATTATTTGATAATCGTTACAATACATTGAATCAGATACATATACATGCTGTTTTATCCATAAGTTACTTTTGAATTTTTTTTCCTTAACCCATTTTTTGCTGGTATTGCGTTCACGCAACACCAGATGTAATTGCATTTCACAGTTAACTAAAAAAGATATTATATATTATATACTGTTTTTAAGTAAGCAAAGGATAGATGTTTATTTTATCACAAAAAAATTATCTGAAAAATAATTTTATAGTTAAAAATATATTTCAAGCTTGAAGCAGTAATCAGTCCAAAGTTTTTGAAAATCTTCATATTTGAATAAGTTTATATAACTCGTAAAAAAAAAAAAAAAAAAAAAAAAAGAAAGAAAAAAAGAAATCAATAATTACTTTTGAAGTCATCTGTAGTTGTTGCTGTTTTATGTTCCTTCAAGGAAATTTCCGTAAAAGTTTATTTGTATTTTTTCTATACTCTTATTCCCCTGAAGCTGTACAAATACAGCACCCTGTATTTAGTAAGATAAGACTAATTTTAATAATTTTATTTTAAAATATTGTTATTGTGTATGATCAAAATTATGAGTATTACTGTTTGTATTTAGAACAAAATCATTATTTATAGTTTTGGCTGTTAATGGGTTAATATAAGACAACACATTTTGATGGCAGGTTCCAGTCTTTAACGTAATATCGTAAACTGAAATATATTGGGCATCGGTGAATACTAATTTTTAGCAAGTTATAAACTAAAACTATTTTCGACGTAAACCAATGTGGAGTTAAATTTGAAGGATAAGATTGTCTTCTTTCTTCACATTCATTTTTTTCCTTACAGCAAGAATATGATTGTGGAATAAATAAAGATAGAATTTTTGCATTCTCACAGACATTGATAAGCACTCGTAACATATTAATATTAAAAAATCTGGTGTGTAACAGCCACACGACTTCCATTACCCAGTACTACACACATTATAAACATTTTATATACATTTTTGATTTAAATAAGTAACAAAATTGCTCCTTGGGAGACCTGAAATTGAGCTATTTATACAGGACGCCTATCAATTTTCCTGAACTAACCAACTATATCATTCGAGAGAGAGTGTAATAGAGAGAGGAATAGAGTGTTTATATAGCAAATTTGAAGAAAATCGTTACAGCCGTTTTTGAGATACGGACTTACGGTCCCACTTCCGGTTTCCGATGTCCCACTTCCGGTTAAACTCAATTAGTGACAGAAAAACAATAATTACATACAAACGCATATTTAAAAGTGAGTTAAAATGGCGAGTCTGAAAAAAATCCGTACAACCGTTTTTAAAGGAACGCCTTTGCGAGGCCTGAAATTGAGCTATTTATACAGAACGTCTATCAATTTTCCTCAACTAACCAACTATATCATTCGAAAGGACATCTAATAGAGTGTTTATATAGCAAGTTTGAAGAAAATCATTAGAGCCGTTTTTGAGATACGGACTTACGGTCCCACTTCCGGTTTCCGATGTCCCATTTCCGGTTTTTCAATTTTCACCAAAATTTGGAAATTTCATCTGTACACCAGACTTATTTCAATTCTAAAGTTTCGTAGCTCTATCTTTATTAGTTTCTGAGTTATAATAGCCAGAAGATTCTCCACATACATACATACACACACACACACACATACATACACACTGACCAATTGCCAAAAACCACTTTTTTGGACTCAGGGGACCTTAAAACGTGTAAATCAGGTGAAAACCCGATATCGAATTTTCAGACCGAATACAATACTTCCATTACCTACGGTACTAGGGTAATGGAAGTAAAAAATAGCATCCCTAAAATCCCATTAGAATTATACAAATTTAATTTTTATGAGTTATTATGCACCTATAATCCTTGAAATGTGTTGTTTGCCCTTCTGTAATTCACCTTTGTTATGGTGTGGTTATAGTGAAGATATCGGACCGCCTTATACGGTTTTTCAAGTCCTTTTATTTTAAATTCCCTAATATGAGACACTCTTCCATACACAAGTTCTGAAAATAAAAGAAATATATATATATGGAATTTCAATTTTTTTAGCTTCTTTTATTTTTATATTTGTTTTCATTTATATATTTATATTTTATTTTATTTCATTAATCTTTTCTAAAACTGATTTAAAAGTTACTAATGTAATTTTCATTTTAGTTAAACAATTTCTCTATATATTAAAAAATGTTACTGTCACTGGCGTCAATTTTTTTTGTCTGCGACAGCATCTTCTAACGGAGGGCAGGGTCCTTCGTGTCATGAGAGGTATCAATGTGTTCCGAGTACTACAAGGTAGACATTTCAGTCGCTTAGAAATTTCTATCATTTTAATTGAAGAAGTTATTAACTGTAAACGACAAGTTTATGAAGGTAGTCTATTTGCCATTTTGAAAAAAGTTTCTCCCAGTGACGTTGTTCTTCTGTCATGAAGTCATTTTACACGAGAAAATTAAAATATGATCCATGGCTGTACTTAGGTAGGTAGGTTGGTTGGATTTAACGTCGCACCAATACTGCGCTATGGGTAATTGGCGACAGTCTGGGACGCACCCCTAGAGATGTTCCGGAGACATGTCATCACAATTTTGAACCTTCACGGAGGGGATCCCCCTCCGCTTTGGTGATCCCCAGAGGTATAGTGGGGATGGGAACATGGAGGACTTTGCAACCACAACAGATTTTATGTGCACCAGCCACCCTTAGTGTACACGGCGGTCTTTGGCCTGCTCAAGTATCGAATCGACAATCTTCCAATTACGTGCTCAGCGCTTTACCGACTAGGGTACCGTGGCCCGAAACCATGGATGTAAAAACACAGAAAATAAATATCAGAATTTTTTCCCTACTTTTAGAAAATTAATCTTCTTTCACGGGAAAATTAAATATGATCCATGATTGTAGGTAAACAGATAATTAGGTAGGTTGTGATTGACGTCGCACCATTACTGCGCTATGGATAATTGGCGACGGTTTAGGACACACCCCTATGGATGTTCCGGAGACATGCCACGACAGATTTGGTCCTAAACGAAGGGGATAGCTCCCCAGCTTCGGTGGCCCCCAGAGGTATAATTTTGAGGGGAACACGGAGGATATTGCGGCCACGATATATTTTACTTGCACCAGCCACCATTAGTGCACACGACGGTCTTTGGTCGGATCGAGAACCGAACTCACGATCTTCCAATTACGAGCTCGGCGCTTTACAGACTGGGGTACCGTGGTCTGGATTTAAGCTTTTAAAAAAGAAATAAAAATGGCCATATACTAAAGCTGTAATGCAAAATGGTCTAGATATTATGATTTTCTTTCTATTAAAAAATATATATATAAATATTATATATTTCAATTTGATATTGAATATGATGATTTGCATAATAATTTTCTGCTTTTGTCTTGTAATATGCACTATTAATATTCCTTTTCAGTGAATGAAAGCAACGAATAGGCGGGCAGAGTTCTGCAGGTGTTAATAATTAAAGTGAGTCGTGGAGGAGGCGAAGCCTCCTTCGGGGGTTGATGAGCGGAGCGAGCAGGGGGACTTCAGATACTTTTTAAAAATTAATTGCATTTATTTATTTTTTAAAATAATGAATCGACTTTTTTATCCAAAACTTGGTAATGACAACTCTAAATCATTCGCATACAAAAGATATAATTTAACTAATTTTAATGTTTTATTATCATAATATCTTTACCATATGACATGTATCACAATCAATATGCATTTATTCAAAACTCAATCTATTTAAGGAATAAAATAACTGTAGACAATTCTATAAAATAATAATAATAGTATCCTTAACTTTAAGGGAAAAAAAATGTATTATAAAGATAACTTTTTTTCTTTTTCTATTTCACGCATACACGTTCCTTTTGCGGAGCAACGACTAGTTCGATGAAATTTAATTACATTAGAGGAATTTTATACAAATTAGAGGAATTTTATACATTTTTATTGATACTTTGTTAAGAAATATGGATTTCTTAAAAAAAAAAAAAATTAGAAAAAAAAAATAAATAAAATATGTGTTTATGAATCTAGGCAATATCTCATACTTGATATTATGGTGGAAAATAAAGATTATTTCTTGTTGTAGATAAATTTAACAAGGTATATTTTTATACATTAGACTTTAGATACAAAAAATATTATTTTTTCATTTTACTAGACTATAAAGATTATTACTTTTTTGAAATGAATTGCTAACCAAATAAGTGGAACGTGTGCACTTTCATTTAATATACTTTATATTATAACATTAAAGGAAAAAAATATAAACATTGAAACTTAGGGATAAAAATTATTTTCACGTCTATTTAAATTATGAAGATAATATGTTTAGATGATCCTTACCAATCTGTGCTAAAAAAAATTAATCTTTAATTGAATGTACCATAAAAAATATCGTAAAATGAAAACTTAAAAATATATTTAATCTGTAAGGATTAATGATTTGGTTTTGAATACAATTTAATGATAATAAAAATTATACATACATATTCAGCAAAACATTACTAATAGAACATATACAAGAGTAATAAAAGCCAATACTAAAACAAACTGAAAAACAAACTAATATGCATTTAGTTTTAAATAATTAACTATTTACTTTTTACCAATCTAAATTTAATATTATCTATATTTCCAGATACATATTATTTTAAATTATTTTAAATTATTTAAACATGAAAATATTGATGCTGAAATTTCTTAATTACATATTACATGTTTTAACATATTATTTCTTTTATAATTATATTAAAAATTCTTACCAAGTTACGGAATATCATTTTATAAGGTAGTTAAAATTCTCTTTTATTAAATAATAAAATTAAAAAATAGCTTTATTTTTTATTCAATTCGGAAATATACCGGATAAAAAATAATTACTTTAAAATTATTATTATTATTATTTTAATATTTACATAAGAAAATTTGACATTGAAAACTAAGTAAAAATCTAATATTCGTTTCAATCTACTAATAAAATGTTATTTAGGAATAGAAAAATGGAAAAAAATTATATTTATATTTTCCGAATTAACTAATTTCACATTTTATTATTTTTTTAACACTCAGATATTTATTATAAAAGAAATTTTATTTGAAAACTCTTTTTCTTTATTAATTGATTTCTTTCTCTTATATATTTGATTTGAAGACCTTGCTTGATAGAAGGCTCTTCAAAAATAGACATTTAAATAAAAATTGATTACAAAATGCTTAAATTCTACTTTATCTAGTTTATTTTAGATTTCAATTATTGTTTCTAACTAGAATTTCAACAGCAGATTATTCACTTTTAAAAAGTTATGTACAAACTGTTTCTAAATAGTATTGGAAAACATAACTATCTTAGGACTTATTCAAATTGAACTGATTGCAACATGTTTCCGAAATAGTGGGCATTCTATGTAATAATTTGAAATTTTATATCTATAAAATATTTAACCATAGCAAATTGAATTTTATGGAAAAATTGGTTAGTTAATGTTTATTATTTAATGTCCTTTCTCACACATATTTTGAGTACTGCATTCTTTTAAAGACAGGAGTAGGTTTTTTGGATGGTTTTTTTTTTTTTTTTTTTTTTTTTAAGTTCAGATTATTTTTGTCTGTGTCAATTTTTACTCATCTCAGTAAAAGTTTTTTTTCTTAGATACTGTTCATTCAGTAAATAACACACTAATATATATATATAATACATATATATATATATATACAGGGTGGCTAGCATTTAAACCTTTTCAAATTCCCTGACTTTTCCCTGACTATTTTTCGAGATTTTCCTCCATTTTTTCCTGACTCTCACTGTTTATTTTAGATGAAAATTGCACGATATTAGCAAAAAACTTAGCAATTTAAAGTATCATTAATAATTTAATAATTATTATAGCTATTTTCACAAAATTTGTTAAAATTCCCTGACTTTAATGGAAATTCCCTGACTATTCCCTGGCATTTCCAGATTTTCTAAATTCCCTGACTTTTCCCTGATTCTTAGATTTTCCCTGACTGCTAGCCACCCTGTATATATATATATATATATATATATATATATATATATATATATATATATACATACATATATATATATACACATATACCGTTTCCATTTAGAATGAATAAATTATAATTTCAATCATTGAACTACATATATAATCCAGTTCCGTACATACATTGTTGTAGTTAGGTCTATGACTTCCACACGGTAGGTCCCGGATTCGAATCCCGTACAAGGCAGGCATGTTAAGCCTTGGGTTATCCGCTATAGGAGTAGCGATGGCCTCCCATTTGATGTTCCTTCACAAATGGCTATCAGTTCGGTAAACACCAGCCGTTGTGAATTACCCATAGAGGAGTACTTGTGCGATGTTGAAAAAGCACAACCGACCGATCGGCAAACACCCGGCGAATGCTTATTCGAAAGGGCCGCGCCATTGAAAAAAAAAGAAAAAAGAAAGAAAGAAAAAAAAAGAAAGAGATTTTAGAGTTAATATGTGTAGAGATAAAGAATTTTCCTTTATGTCCCTGTAAGAGAAAATCATACACTCATTGAAATCTATACAGTTTGTACGTCAATGGCCTGTAACTTACAAATTTTCAGTTCGTTCTCTCCTTTTAATTTTCAGTTCATTTGAACAAAGTGTTCATATATTATCGTGTTTACTGAAATATACACACAAACACAAATATATACATCAGAGTAAAAAAAAAAAAAAAATAATAATAATAAAAATAATAAAAAGGAACTCAGGAGACATTAAATGTTTAGAAACACAAAATTCTAATAGTCAAATTCCCTCATGATTACCATACGTTCCCTACGTAACGCATGTTCGTAAAGTAAAATGATAAAAAGACTATTCAGGGGAAGACAGATATTGTTTAAATTATAATATTACGCCTAATCAGGTCTTTTTACATTGAATTACGGTTTTTTTAATATACACATTAATTAATATTTCCAATCTGTTCCGTCAAAAGAAAAGTTCCATTTCCGCTATGTTAAACACTAAACCATTAGAAAAATTAATCTATTTTTTTTTTTCATTATTTTAGTTCATTTCTTATTTCAAATTGCTTTTTCCCTCTAGACGCAAATAATCTGTAGTCGCATTTCAATTTTCCGCATATAAATGTTCGCTCATCCCCAATCTTAGGAATTTTTATTTAATGTCATGGCTAAAAAAATCTGCATTATATCTTTCATCGGGCTGTATAATTTAGGTAACCACTTACTACGCTGGAAGCAATTGAAAATATGTTATGTTTCTAAATCTTTCGGAAGGCACTGATTTCTTCAGATTTATGCATAACTGCATGTCGTAAAATAAGACCATAATAAACCAATACACACATACACACGAACGATTATATATATATATATATATATATATATATATCACTTTTTGGTTAATTTTTTTTTTCTGGACATATAAAACAATTTTAAATAATAAGATTGTTAAATAGTAAAAATAGAATACATTAAAAATAATTAACTTTATCGTAGCATATAATATAAGGCATTAATTATCATAGAAATAACCGTAATATAAACTTAAATAAGCGAAATCAAATAATCAGTTTTTTGAAACAACAGATGTTCTTTCAAATGCATTAAACCATAATTAAACTGTTTTGCTTTTTGTGATTCTTAACTTTTTCATCATAATGAAGCCGACTATTTATATGAAAAAAAGGTAAAACTTTTTTTTTTTTTTTATTATCAATACAGTTTTTGTAATTCTAATAGTAAAATGTCTTGAATATGTTGTTTATTATTAAAAGAAATGCATATAAAGCAATTTGATTAATTAATTAAAATATATTTTGAATATTTATCTTTAAATTAAATCCGAAAAAAAAATCTAAAAGATAATTTTTTGACAAGAAATACTATTTAAAAGAAATTGAAAGAAAAAATAAAATTTACGTAAACATACTAAAACCCTATGAATCCTTAAGAGGTAGAAGTGCACATATATTTCTTATGAGTAGTTTTTTTACTTTTTTCTGGTTTTAAAAAGGATAAGAATAAAAATAATAACCAATTAAAATATTTCTTTGAATTTAAGAATAATTTCTAATGTGTTTTTTTTTTTTTTTACAATATATTTTGGACTTAATTGTTGCAAAAATGTTTTTATAAACAAATTTTAAATTTTAATTTATTTATTTATTGTTTGCCTAAAGCTCACCACTATTGATTTTAGTTTTTATGATTAGGTTTTAAGTTATCCATTATACTGCTTTTAAAATTTTTAATTATGAAATAACCTCTGAATAAATAAAACATATTCAATAATTAATTTTTACTTGATGTTTCAAATTAATTAAAAAGTACATTATTAATTAAAAACTAAATACGGAGATATTTGAAAAAAAAAAAAATCTTTTCAACATTTCAAAACGTTTTTAATTAAAGTATTTTAATTTTCATTAAAACATTAATACAAAGGTGAAGAAATAGGAAACATCAGAGTATTTTGCGGAATACTAGAAATGGTATATTAAAAGAAAAAAAAATACACACACACACATATATATATATATATATATATATATATATATATATATATATATATATATATATGTACATATATATATATATTATAAGTAAATTTATATAAAAAAAGAAAAATACATAACAAAATACTTCTTTCTCAAAAATATTAAGCCTTGTTTTTTTAAGTAATATAGATTTTGAAATCGAAAAAAAAAAAAAAGAAAGAAAGAAAAACATTCTCTCTTTATTAGGGAATTACTGTCCTCTAAAAAAGTTAATCTGATAGTAAAATGTTCTATGTAATAATTATACTAAAACAAGTTCCTTATTTAAATATTTATAGACAGCTTTCTACACATGTTTTGCACAATCCTTATTCTTCCTTACCATTAATTTTTAATAGTATGTTTCTTCCATGAATAACTCTTTGAACTTTAAAGAAGCATTATTTTGGTTTAGAATAGTGAAGAGAAGATCCTTACAAAAATTCAGGATCCACGAGAACTCATATACAGGGTGGTCATAATTAAACTCGACCTATTCCGAACACTCTGTAGCTGCAATTAAAATACGGATTGAATCTAAAATTTGTATATAGACATTTCAAACGATGCGCTGAAAGGTTATTAAATAAATAAATAAAATAATTAATTTTCCGCAATGGCGGTACATTATAATACAAACAAGCGACAAATTTAAGTACAAACATCATTATATTTATTAAAAATATAAATGTTATTTGTTCCAAGTTACAGACTGTTTATCGATGGAAATCATATTAGTCTCAACCCCCAAAATGGTCAGTGTTTATTGATAACATCCCCCATTACGTTCTGCGTTATCAAAATGCTTCGTCTTTGACGGTTTGGGCCACTATTTCCAAAAGAGGAAAACTCTTGTTAGTCTTAATTTATAAGGGGTAAAAACCATTGCCCAATATTATAAAACTGAGGTTTTAGAAAATGTTTTACTCCCAAATGTCCAGAATATGTATGGGGAGAAATATTTCTTCTTCCAACAAGATGGTGTCTCCTCTCATACCACACGTGTGGTTCAGGAGTGGTGCAGCTAAAATTTAGCTGACTTTTTGCCAAAGAAGGAATGTCCCCCCCAACTCTCCCGATCTGAACCCGATTGATTATTTTGTTTTGTCATATATGCTGTCCCTACTGAATAACTATAAAATCACGAATTTGAGCAAGTTCAAAAATGTAATTCAAAAGATATGGTAGGAAATGTCAAAGGAAGCAGTGCGTACCGCATGTGATGGATTTGAAAAGAGACTTAAACTTGTTAAGAATCTAAATGGCGGAATTATTCCAAAGTATTTATTGTAAAGATACTCAATGCTTGCTACTTTAATTTGATGCAAAAAGTTTTTGTATGATTTAATTTGTATTATTGTAATAAAAATTTGAAAGTGTATGAGAACTTATTGGTCACGGTGTATATATGCTAGAAAAGACGTAAACTTTACAAAGTTTTCATAAGGAACTGAGCACAATGTATATATACCGACTGTAGTCCCTCAAATAATTATAAACAACTAAATAATCTTAATTTTTTTAATAAAATTTAACAAAAATTAATATAATATCGTTTTTATAATGTTATTCCTGAAATTATCTTATTTATCATAAAATACAAGAAAAATTGCGCAAAAAAAATCATAATACACTTTAAATTCAATTAAAATTTTATATATTAAAACACATAGAATTTCGTATAATAAAAACTTTCAGTATCAATAATTAGTAAAATTTTTTACGCAACCTTAAAAACATTCAAATGCGTGAAAGTAAATCATGTACAAATAAAAATTTATACAAAATTTCAGCATTGTATCATAAATATTTCCAGAATATATAAAATAAATAACTAAATAAATAACTAAATAAATAACTAAAAACATAAATTACTTTTCAATGTCCCAATGTAAATTCTTCAATAATAAAATGTGTGCTGACGTATTAGAAATCAGGAAGTCAGACATAAATCTTAAACTACAGCAAATAATCTTTTTAATATTTTTACTGCCTTGTGAATCCACAAACAAATTCATAACATATATTTATTGCATTTTAATAATAAAAACCTAAAACTTTGAGCATAAACATTGGGTATAGAACACATATTTCACCCTGGTCTATTCTTTAATTTGGACATATTTTTATTACGGGACATGCTTTTATTGGTAGTGTTACAAAAGTATTACATAATTAAGTAGTTGATTAAACAATAAATATCTTTAATATTTTTTGGTTTTTAAAATCCCAGTAATCAAGACCACTATAGAGAGAAAGTGAAATTTGAACATCGAAATATTCACTAAAAGAATATTTTAATATACGTCTTGTTTGACGAAACCTGCTAGCAGATTAATGTTCATCATATATACAGCCGTTTCCCAAGAAGAAAACATTGCTCCAATTCATTAGAGCTAAACTCTTTGGAACTCATATCTAAACTGAGTTCTCTGTAACTTAACTCCCTTATTTTTAAAATCTTACTGATTTTGAATAAGAAAAAAAAGGAGGGGGTTGGGGCAAAAATCCATAGAAAACACAATAAAAAGACGTCCAGCCACAAATGAAGAGAAAACAGCTAACACTGTTCACAAAAGGCACAATAATAATAATAGTAATAAAAATAAACAAATGAAAGAATAAGAAAAATATGTCAAAAAACAAGGACGGGTGAGCTCGAGGTCCTGAAGTTATTGACAAAGTTTAGGCACAAACGTCTCGTTAAAACTAAAGTATCACTTTAAATATCGACTATAATAAAATTCTTTAAAAGTACCTACGGATTAAACCATACATGGAAACTTCACTGAAAGTTAGATTTCTCACTGTAACTAACATCTCAACGTCATCCAGAATGATCTAATCCCAACTAAGAGGAACACAATTATCCGAACTAAGTAAATCATTATTAAACTTCTTAATGCACAAATTTTCTTGGAAAAACTGCCTATAAACCTTCACAAATGTTACGTGTGATTAAAATAGTACCTCGGCAGTAATTTTATAAATACCTAGTAATTCAAATTGCGAATATAAAGAAGCCTAATTTTACAAAATCAGTTAGGAGTTTTAAGAAGTTTATTTATGAAGCGTACAAATTTTAAATATTTATACGTTTTCTACGTCACAAACTTTTCAAATTAATAAAGATGTCTTATGGACTTTATGAAAGTGTGTTATGTCTTATATCTCATATAAGATGTACAGAATTTCGGTATTGCAGCATAAATATTTCCTGAATTATGAGAAAACTTAGGATATAAAAAATTTTTTTTTCCAATGTCCCAACGTAAATCACTAAATAATAAAATGTGTATAAGTAGATTACAATTTCACTTATCCACTAAAATTTTACACGTACAATTCTCTTTTCCTATGTTTTAGTTTTGAATCTTGCAAAACAAGGTCACATAAAAGAGCATAATTGTTTTAAAAAGCCATAAATAATGTTATACAAAAATTATTAAAAATTAATTATATGCAAATATTGATTATATAGATTAAAATAAATAAATTAACCCAAAAGCATATGTAATATACAACAGTGTAAATCTGCAAGATAAATCGATCTTTTGAAAAATATTTATTTTTCATATTTCATGATTCGCCATTCATAAATCTGAACAAAAAATTCTGTTAACTATTCTACATTATTATAGCACAAACCAAAATTCCACAACGCAGTATTTTCCTGAAAGTTGTGATAAGAGAGTGTGCATTTAATTTCTTCCTTATCAAAACATTTGCAAACGGAAATTGTAATGCGCTTATTGCGTGTGCAAAGACATTTTCTGAATAAGATTCAATTTTAATAAAAGTTTTATGTATTCAAAAGTAGTATTAAGTGCAATTATACATATCGAAAGAAATATTTCAGGGTATAATTCTGTGTTATTAATTATCATGATAGTTCTAAGTAATATATTCAACATATGATTCGCATTCTGGAAGAAATTTCTTAATGATAATATCAACATGTAAATTTTTAAAAATGTAGAAGAGAAAATGTAGGACAATTTTTTTTTCTTCTATTTTTAATTCCTGTTCATGAATATTTAATGAATGTTATTTAAAATAAAGTAGATTTTACAGATTATGCAATCTAAACCATATAATAAATTCTTTAAACAAAGTACTTACAAATGTGATTGTCATATAATTGTCATGTGATTGTCATGTAATTCTACTATATTTTTTTTCTTATTTTATTGACGTTAAGAACTATTATAAGTCAAGTTTAAATAGGTAAAATTGTAATATTAGCTAATAAAAACTGGTACAAATTTATTGTAATAAATCAGGAAATAGTGAAAAAGCCGTGGGAATATTTAAATAAGTAAGAATTCCATTAAATAACAAACAGAAAATTGTATCTTAGTAGGTATACAGATATATTATATAAGACATCTACATAAAAAATAATCATATATATATATATTCATATGTAATTTATGTAAATAAGTCTGGGGTTTATTACAAATTGACTCACACACGCACATATATATGTATATATACTAGCTGGCTTTGCCCGCTTCGCTGGACACTATACTTAAATGAGCTGTCAAAGTCACATTTCAGTATTAATAACCTAAGTTAAAGTTCACGCTATGTTCTTTACATGTTTATACCGCTCGCAACGAGAGGAGACCGGGTTTCTATTTTCTTCGCTAGAACTTACCTGCTTCTTATCTCCCATACCCCAAGGGGATGTCCGACATTTTTCGAAATACCACCAAAGTACCAAATGCTTACGCTTAATCAACATCCACAAACCAAAATTCGAAATTCTAAAGCAATTTAAGGAGAATTTAAGCAGGAAAAAGTGTTTTTACACGTGTTTATTGCCCTCGACAGCAAGGGGGTTCAGGGGGGTATTTTGTAAAATCCCGTTACAATAACTGTCGGATACATATAAAGAATTTACACACCAAATTTCGTGACCGCAGATCCGACAGATTTCCAAAGACAAATTTAGTGCTTAAAGGGGGAATGTGTTTTGAGAAATATCCTAAGGAAGTCACCTAGCTGTTTTCAATATCTTTATAAGATATTTAGTAGATCTCTACTCAAAAATCCGGTATTTCTGAGATTTCCCCCCGAAAAACGGTTTTTCCCCTCTCTCCTTTAAGAATCAAGAATTCTAAAAACATACATAATGTTTTATTTATAATCAAGTCTAGTCTCTCCTCTTGTGCAATTTCTTCACCGTGAAGTAATTTTGGGCAGAGTTATGCTTACAATATTTTTTTGCCACTTGCCGAAAAATCCGATTCGATAAATTCCGTTACTTTAGGTTTTGGATACATATAGACAATTCAAGCACCAAACTTCGTGACCGCAGCTCTCATAAATTTTCCAGGACAAATTTAGTGCTTAGAAGAAGCATGTTCGAGACCCCCTTCTAGCGCTAAATTTGTCTTGGGCAATCTGTCTCGAATTTGCCCTTCGTAACGCTTACTCCCCTCCCCCTCGTCAAAAAAAAAAAAAAAAAAAAATCAAAAACGTGTTTTTGAAATATCTTAAGGAAGATGCATGGCTGTTTCAACATCTTTGCTCCATTTTTGGTAGAGTTCTACTCAAGAATCCGGAATTTCCGAAATGTCCCGCCAAAAAGTGGTTTCCCCTCTCTTTCCTTTTAAAAACCAAAACTCTCTAAATCAGAGATAATGTTTTATTCGTACTCATGTGTAGTCTCCAAATGCGCAATTTCTTTACTGTGAAGTAATTTGGAGCCGAGTTATGCTTACAAAGATGTTTTACCTTCTCTCTCCCCAAGGGGGGGGGGGAACGGGGGGAATTTAATGATAAATCCCGTTACTTTAGGTTGTTGTTGTTGTCGTGTGCCACTCGGAAATTCCGAGACCCGGTAGTGGAACTACCGGACTTATTTTAAGGCATGAGGGTTGCGTCTTCCGTTATTAGGAGCGCCTCATAGGGAGGAAGTACGACTTCTAGCTCCATAAGCTGATGAAAGATGGCAGCACCAGCCAAACAACAGAAACTCTAATTTCGATCCGGATCAAAGCGAGTTAAACCCATGTTCCGGTACCCCCAGAGGTATAATTTTTGAGTTACTTTAGGTGTTAGATACATATAAACTATCCAAGCACCAAAATTCCTGAACGCTGCTGCCATACATTTCCCAGGACAAATTCAGAGCTAAAAGGTGTGTCTCGATTTTGAGCCCTCGTAACCCCCCAAAAAATCGCAAATCACAAAAAACCAAAAATGTGATTTCGGTTTCTACAAAAAAACCCTAATTTGAGAAATTTCACGCCAAAAATCAAATTTCCCCCTTTTCCCCCTTAAAAATCGAAAATTCCTAAATCGCAGACACCTTTTTAGTTAAACTTATGTCTAATCTCCTTATGTGTAATATCTTTACTGTGAAGTAATTTGGAGCAGAGTTATGATTACAAACGTGTTTTTGAATTTTGCCCCCCTCCAGTGGCGGAAAGGGGGGAATTACGAAAAATTTGATCGATATCATTTTAAGTTGGCTAAGGACCAAAATTCCTCCTGAGCGCCGTTGAATTCCGTTCAGCCGTTCTTACGTGATACCCAGACAAAAATAACGTTAAAGATATACATTTATGACAAAACACACAGAGACAGGCAGAATTTTCTAAAGTCATTTTTTGGCTTCTATGGTATGTGAAACGTGAAGATATCGCAAAGTTTTTTGATTCTGACAAATGTGCAGACAAAAGGCCGATTTTATTAATATAGATAATATTAAATTGAAACCCTATTTACAATTACCTTATGTATGTAATTATTTTTTTAAAATGTTATTCGTTACAAACATCTTACTTATGAGTTGTCCGAGAGAAGAATATTTCAAATGGCTTAATCCTCACATAGACAATCTTTTCATAACATCGTGTGTATTCATCGCCAAATACGTCAAATAGCGTGGCAGCGTTGATTAATTTACATTTTAATTTTTTAAGGTCTAATATTTTTCCTTTTGTTTTTTTCTTCGGAACAGCTTTAGTATCAGATCCCCAAGCAATATTTGAAATTTGGCATCGAAACACGTAGGACATTTCTCGCCAACTTCTTTATATCCGACTGTGCTATGGCCATTATAATTCATTGCCAAAATGACAAAAATAAAATAAAATGAAATTGGCAAGAGGGTCTTATACTAAAACTGTACCTTTTCTTCAATATCCAACTGCATAGATAATCTATTACAGTTTTCTGCATTGAAAATTTGTCAAATGATAAATATATGGCGATATTTGAATTCGGTATCGATATCAGGTGTTGTATATATATAAAGAGAGAGACCAGTTGTCTAAAACGTAAAGATATATATATATTTTCCATTTAAAGCGTTTTACTGAAAAATCTGTATGGCGCATGCGCAGGCGTTTTTTACCCACAATTCAAAAACTAATCAAAATTTTGGAAATGTCTATAGATATAATTTTAAGTTGGGGGAAGACCTAAATTCCTGCCAAGTGTCCTGCCAATATACAGAGTCGATGACACACACACACATAGGCAAAAATTTCTGAAATCATTTTTGGCTTTCATGGTGTGTGAGACGTGAAGATACCGCAATTTTTTTTTTTTTTTTTTTTTTTTTTTTTTTTATTCTGACAAATTTACAGACAGAAGTCTTATTTTATTAATATAGATATGCTTACTTTTAAGATATTTACGAAGCATTTGAGATAAGAAATCTATTTAGCTTATTTTCTATCTAAAAATTACTGACGTATACCTGTGCCAAAAAATTACATAAAACACAGTTTTTTTTTTTTTTTTTCATATGTAATTAAAAAATAAACCTATAAAAATAAATTTGGCCGATTTAACAATTTAATTTTGAACTATGAACGGAATAGCATATTACATTAACTTCGGATATAATTTAAAACTGATATTAATTACACTGATATTTCTAAAAAAAAAAAAAAAAAAAAAAAAAAACGAATATGAAGAAATGAAATTATGGACGATTAAACAAAAAAGAAAAATAAAATCTAAAGAAAATTCGCACTGTAAATTCAATAATGTTAGACAAATATAAACGTGCCTGAAAAAGTTAAACTATAATTTGCTTTTTCACAATTTCAACATTATTGTTTTACTTTCATAACATAGTTTTGGAACAATATAGTTATTAATTGGTAAATACTGACATCGCGAGATATATCATAAAAATGAATATTGTAATAAAAGATAGAAAATAATAATTAAAGAAAAGAAAATAATAAAAGTGAAAGGTACCATTGCACAAATTCCATATATTTAAAAATAATCTAAAATGTTATTGGCACACACACACACACACACACAAATATATATATATATATATAATAAAACAAAATAAAAATCTATTTATTTATATTCTGAAAGGTTTATGCATCTTAACTTAGCTACATAGCATCTTAAACATCATTTACCATTTCTTTCTACCTTTTCTTTTCTTTCTTTCTTTTTTTCTTTTTTTTCTTTTTGTTAAATTGATTTATTCAATATTTTGTATATAAAAAATGTTCAACCTGAAAAAGGAAAGAACAGAAATTTAAATACACATATCTTTAGAAATTAAATGTACATTTAATTTTATTAGTTAATTTTAAAATTAAAAAATTCTAAAATTAACGCAAATAGGTATATTTATGTACTTGTTATACATATACGCTTTATATTTTATATATTATGAATTTGTCAATTTATTTCTACTGAATAATTTATATGTATTATTTAAAATAAAATATAATAAGTATAATGAATATTTTGAACAACATTTCAAATTCAAATGTTTATCATACAATTTTAATAGGCAATGGCATACGCCGACAATCGAGTTAAAATTCTTTAAACATAAGAATACTGTTAATAATATTATAGTTTTAAAAAATTAAAGAATACGCTATTATAGAAATGTGAACTAAAAAGCAAAAAATATCTCTCTTACTATTAAAATGCAGGATAAGAGAAAACCGTGTGAGTGACACACCATAATATTTACATACATTTAAATCTTTAATTAAAATAATTTAGAATTAAACAAAGACAATTTTTAAAAAATCTCCCCTGACTGGGCTCGGACGCTAGACCTTTAGGTTCGTAGCGCGGAGCTTTACCTCACAGCCACAGCGTTCACGTAGGGAAAGAATTTTTTTTTTACAATATAGATTTTTTGTTTGTTCCCAGAGCGGTTACAAACATACATTGATACATATAAACATACATACAAACATACATACAGGGGAAGCTAATAAAAGCGTGTTAAAAGTTATTTGAAGCATATAATAGAATTTTTAATTAACGTTATATCATAAATTAATTTCTAGACTGGTAACATTTCATTATGATTATCTGAACATTTTTTAAACGACATTCAATTCCTTTGATGATATAGGTCGTGAAAATATATTCTTACATGCATATTTATATTATATTCATTGCACTACATGTGAACATGAAAATACATTTATTTGAATATATCTACATTTTCTTTATATATGATATATATATATATATATATATATATATATATATATATATATATATTAAAAAAATATATTAAAAGCAACAATATTCATTTAGATAATTTTTCATGAAGAGAACATAACCATTTTGATTTATTAAAATATTTCTCAAAATAAATGAAATAAAATAAGTTTAATGTTTTGAAAAATATCTGTCTAAAATTTAAGTGTGAGACTGAAGTCTGAGATCTTATACAATGGCATATAACTCTTTCACAATGCCAAAACTGAGCCAACCTCTAAAGAGTGAACTGTTTTATTTGGAATGAAAGGAATTGCCCAATCTTTATTATCAAATTCTAATGCTTACTTTCCTAAAAAAAAAAAAAAAAAAAAAAAAAAAAAGAAGAGAAAGAAAAAAATGGTATGCACTGACTACGCAATGTCTCTAAAAAAATGTAGAAAATATTACAGTTTGGATTTGTCGAGAATCGAATCTGGATCGCACAGCACTAATAGTAACAAATCATTCTCTTATGGCATGAATCATATTTATCTAATTTTACTTCATTTCATACACTTCTGAAGATCATTATTAACACTTTCCAACAAGGTTGAAAAGTGTTTATGCCATGATTGGTCTGTCTGTCTGTCTGTCTGTCTGTCCGTCTGTCTGTCCGCTTTCTAACTCCCGTAAATATTTATGGAATTTCTTGAAACTGATATATGTTATTCAAGTTCACTATCGGACGTTCCCTAATGAAAATGGAGTTTATACCTCTACTGGTTTGTGTACAGGGACACCCAAAAGCATTTCAAAGCATTGTGTTCTATGAGAGGTAATTCTATAAACCATATTTTCATACCTTTACTGTAGACATATCTGAATGAAATTGAAATATGTTATTCAAGTTCACTATTGGATGTTTCCTGTATAAAATGGAGGAATTACCACCATCGGTTTATATACTGGGACACTCAAAAATATTCCAAAGCATTGCGTTCTATGAGAGATATTTCTTTAAATCAAATTTTAATAACTTTACTTTCCACGATGTTTTAGGAAATTAAAATATGTTATTTATATGCACAAAAGAATGCTTTTCATAGAATATAACATGATTAAAATTAAATTTACAGGGTGGCACAAAAATATCCAGTTCTATTAAGAGCTATTAATAAAAATCTGCAAGAATTGTACTTTCGTTTACGTTCACCGTTTTTAACACTTTCTAACATTTTTTAAGTGTGAATATGATTTCACGTTTGTGTACCTGCCTGTCCGTCTGTCTGTCTGCCTGCCTGTCTGTCCGAACTCTAACTCCCGTAAATATTTATGGAATTTCTTGAAAGTGATATGTGTTGTTCAATTTCACTATCGGATGTTCTGTACTGAAAATGGGGTTTATACCTCTACTGGTTTGTGTACAGGAACACCCGAAAGTATTTCAAAGCATTGTGTTCTATGAGAGGTATTTCTATAAACCATATTTTCATACCTTTACTGTAGACATATCTGAATGAAATTGAAATAATCATTCAAGTTCACTATTGGATATTTATTGTATAACATGGAGGAAATACCGCCACCGTTTTATGTACAGGGACATTTAAAGTATGCCAAAGCATTGCGTTCTATGAGATATATTTCTATAAATCAAATTTTAATAACTTTACTTTCCACGAAGTTTTAGGTAATTGAAGTATGTTATTTATATGCGCAAAAAAATGCTTTGCATAGAATATAGCATGATTAGCATTAGATTTACAGGATGACACAAAAATAACCATTTATATTAAGAGCTATTAACAAAAAATTGCTAGAATTGTACTTTCGTTTACATTAAGCGTTTTTAACACTTTCTAACATGTTTAAGTGTGAATATGATTATTGTTTGTGTGTCTATCAAGCTGTCTGTCTGTCCTACTGCCCGCGCTCTAACTCCTGTAAATATTTATGGAATTTCTCGAAACTGATATATTTTATTGAAGTTCACTATCGGATGTTCCATGCTGAAAATGGAGTGAATATCTTTTCTGGTTTGTGTACAGGGACACCAAAAAGCATTCGAAAGCTTTGTGTTCTTTTAGTTTTTTTTTTTTTTTTTTTATAGATATTTTCCCTATATAATATTCCCTATTTAAAATGACATTAATTGTTCCTGTATAACTAGTTTGTTTACAGGAACAACGACAACAAAGCCAATGCATTGCGTTTTAGGACAGAAATTTTAGAAAGTTATATTTAAAAATCTTTCTGCTGTAAAAATCATGAAAATATTGAAATGTATTGTTAATATTCTAAAATAATGTTTTGTATAGAATATGATACGATTAACTTTCTGATTTACAGGGCTACACTAAAATATTCCGAGAGATCAAAAGCTGTAATTATAATCTAATAGCTGCATTTTGTTTTTCGTTAAGCCTTTTTAATACTTTCCTAAATGCCTAAGAGTAATTTTAAAATCAATTAGTCTATCTGTATATTTTTCAGTCCTTCTGTCTGTTTGTGTGATAACGTAGGCAAAAAATATTAAAAGTTATTCGATACAACAATTACGTACAGTTGGAAAGTGTTACTAATCAATGCGTTTTGCATGATTTTTCTTTCTTGTTAAAGTTAAAATTAGAATTATTTTAAAATATCAAATGTAGAATTATGTTAATACATTATATATATATATATATATATATACTTGAAAACAAATTCCCCAAAACGAGCTTATTGTTGCAACAAAAAGCTGTAGGATTCTCGCCTCTTTAGAATTATGTATCAGTTTTGCCAGACTTTGCGACTTTTTTATTCAATAGTAACCAATAATTTTGAGGAATGACATTTGTTATACATAAAAGGCAAATCGTTTTGAAATATCATCTATTATGTATATTCAATATTACTACTCAAAATTATTGGTGACTGTTGAATAAAAAAGTTGCAACGCCTGAGGCACTGACTATGAATCTTGCTGTCGAATTTAATTATTAGTAAAATATCATCATTAACTTTCTATAATTTCCACATAAGCTAGGTGTTTATGAATACCAAATAATTTTTAAATTCCTATAGACTTTAAAGCATTATGCATTAAATATTTACATTGCTCTTTTTGTTTATAATTTATATATTTCTAAATAAAAATAATCTTTCTGTTACGATATTTTTTATTATTTAACAATGATATATCTTCGATTGTTAAAAACTGTTTTGAATAACTATCGAATAATCTTTTTTTAGATTAATATTTTCCTTTCTTTAGTCATCAAAAACATTCATCGAAATCTGTTTAAAAAGTTAATTACTGAGATTGGCCAAAAATCATTCGTCAGTAGTCATTTTATGCTTCATTTAATATATGCATGACGAGATGTAGCCAGCATTTTCTCATTCTTCATTAACCCTTTGCCAGACATAACCTTTCCATCCATTCTAAACAGTGCTATCGAACTTAGTGACTCTTTTTTTCAACTATCACCAATAATTTTGAGGAAGGATATTTAATGCACATAATGAACGATTAACGTTCGAAGTGATAAGATTAGACAAACGTTACAGAGTAATTTTATTGGTGAATATTGAATAAAAAAATGTCCTTGACTTTGGATCAGAAGAGTGTAATAAAATGGGACAGGCAAAGGATTAATTGATATTGCTATTTAAATGTAATGGATATGATACTTCACTCTTTTTGACTGCGTGACTATACGTCATTCTTACATGAAAAGTGGAAAATGTCATATTTTCGAAAACGATAATAGTGTTCATTGAGCTCTATTAATGTCAATATTCTAGTCACTTTTTTGAATCATGAAATTGTCACCCCTGAAATTTAAAAGATATTAAACATTTAAAACCATTTCTTAGACGTAAATTTTTATGATATAATTTTGGAAATTGAAAATATTTTAGATTTTGATTGAAACAGTTATCCAATACTCAATATATCCCATATCTAAGTTAAAGTAATATCCTTTTATTTTATTAATTATTTTTTTAAGTACAGCATTTAAATGATCAAAAATGTTTCATTATTAATAGCTGCTTCTTTGTTTATCTAATTTGAGCTAATTCAAAAGATATTTCATTAAAATTAAAACTTAAGTTTAAAGTAAAATATAACTTAAAATTCATGTAAAAGTCAATGAATTTGAGATTTCAAACAAAATACTTAATATAAAAATGCAACATTAATCATCATTTTTCCATTCTAAATCCTAGATTACAATTTAGTTCTTTTATTTAGAAAATTATTTTTGAAAAATAAAAGAAATATTACAATTTTTTATTATTTTATTCAGTTGTCTGGCAAGAATTCTAAGTTTAACTATTTACGTTAATACTTACTTAATTAATAAATTTAAAATTTTCCTTAAAAAAAAAAAAAATAAAACTATTTATACATTATTATTATCATCTACAATTAAGGTAAGTTTAATTTTGACTTTATTGCGACAATTCTAATTTGCTAAAACTTTTCCTCAATGCATTACAATTTAATATATATTACACCATTCTTTCAACGTGTTTATATAACCATACATCATGCATCACGATGAAATATCACATTTACTAAATTATTGTTAGCGGTCAAAAAAAAAAAAAAAAAAAAAAAAAAAAAAAAATGAAATGAATAATAATAAAAAAATATCATAAAAAATACTTTTCTTTTTTACTTTTATTATTCATATGTTTGCGATTCTTTTATTGGAACCAAAAAATAATGAAATATATAAAATCCTTTTAAACCACAGTTGTCAAGCAAAAACTATTTCCTTTAAGATTCATTTGTCTTTTTTTTTCCCTTTTTTTCCCGAGTACACATTCCTTTTCCGAGGCAACGAATAGTTAGATGAAATTTAATTACATCTGAAGAATCATATTAATACTATTTTTAGTTGTTTATTTTTTTATATTTCTATTCCTTATTTAGAAAATAAATTCTTTCTGAAAATGCTGTTAAGAGAAATTATATATATATATATATATATATATATATATATATATATATATATATATATATATGTATATATATATGTATATATATGGAAAAATTATCTTTTTTTTTTATAATTATGTTATTAAAAATAATTTTTTTTATAATAAAAATATTTTAGGTAGATTGACTTTTATAAGTATTGCAATCAGGATTATCTGTTTGTGAGGACAAGTTGAACTATTTGTACTACCTCCATGGTTATTTGTGGATCATAACTGCAAATAAAATTCGTCTCCGGATGTGTAGCGTGTTACCAGCATCCATGTGAACTGAGATTTTAATTACAGGGTGACAAGAAATAACTTTAATGCTAATGAAAATATTACGACCAAATTTCAATATATTTGAATACAATATTTTGTCTATTATATTTAAAATTTTTCAAAGTGGCTACCTATAGCCTTAATACAGAGCTTTAAACGTGTCACAAAATTTTCGGCTATGGGCCGCAACTCACTTACTGATATTTTATCCCATTCCTTGCATACGAATTCCTTTAGGGATACCAAAGTTTTATGAGGTTTAGCACACACCCTTGTCTCCAAGATGGACCAAAGAGAATAATCCATTGGGTTCAAATCTGGGGAATATGGTGGCCATTCTTGAGCTCCAATGAAGTCAGAAAATTTGTCTTGCACCAATCTTGAGTGCCTTTAGCTCTGTGTGTAGGGGCGGAATCATGTTGGAAGGTCCATCTTTTATTTCCAAAGAACTTTTGCGACCAAGGTAAGACAAAATCTTCCAAAATCAGTTTGCGATAGTGGTAATTACAGATATTTGGTTTGAAACTTCGTCCAAGTTATTTCTTGTCACCCTGTATTGTCATTATTCATTGGCTCTGTGTTTGGCATTTTCTTATTAATTTGTTCAGTGAGGGAAGCGCAGTGCACAGACGATTAATCTCCTCACCATAAGTGTAAATCAAATTTTGACTCCTCATTAAACTTTTAGTTTACATATGTACAGTTTAATCTATTTGTTCACTTTTGAATTTTTAATGTGGTTTTGTTCTCTGTTTATACTTGCATGTTAGGGTGCTTTGTTTTGGATATCGTATTTTAAGTTATCCAGTACGACCTTTTTCTAGAGTTCGAGTTTAGGCAAGTAATGGATGTTTTCATATCTTTATTAAAACTCTTAATATTTGATTCTTAAAATATTTTAGAGTTTACTATTTAATTTGCTTTTTCATTAACTCATTTTTGTTCTCGAGGTTTTAGGTGGCATTTTCTTATCCGTTTTCTTGCATTCTATTACTCTGTATATATATATATATATATATATATATATATATATATATATTGAAAACCTTTTCAAACATTGAATAGATGAATATATATATCGTTATAAATTTGCAAAAAAATTTTATTATTTTTATTTAATTTTATTTATAGATGATTATTCAATTTATAAAATCTTTAATCTTCTACGTTTCTGCCTTGTTACGGCAATAAAATTGCTGTTTTCCTTTTAAAATTCACTAAAACGTTTCACCAGGGCATAAATGTTGTGGACGACATAATTGGTCCATATTCGCGAGTTTATCGTGTCTTGGCGACATTTTTGGTGAAATTAGTTGAAAAATATTTATCTTTGATAGATCGATTATCTAAGTTCTAAATCGCATATTACAAGAAATAGCTCTGTAATTCTGAAGATATACTAGACCATAACTAGAACCTCATTTCAGTTGTCGATTCTATTTGTCGAAACTCTCGTCGCGAGTTTCTGCTAACGAATACAGTTTCTGCTGTATGGCATGCATTTAATACAGTTTATGCTATGATTTTTATTTTAACAACTATTATTTAAGCTGTGTTTTCTGGTGTACCGGAGTCTGATACTTGGTTGACAGGAAATATTTTGATAACAAACTTTAAACCTCTGCAAGTACCGTCAATATTTACGAACCCTGAATACGCAACATTTCTAGTGTGAAGAGTGATAAATGGGCATAACTGGAGGTATGGAAAAAGAAATAACGAAGAAACTTTTGAAAGGTTTGGGAGCACAAATGAATGATTTGAAAGCCGGACAAGTAAAGATGGAAACTGGGTTGATTGAAAAAAAAAATAAGTAAATGAAAAAAAAAAAAAAAAAAAAAAGAAAAGGCAAAAAGAAGCCCAAGAAAAAGTAGAAGCCGCTCAGTAATAGGCGAAATCCATGAAAAAGTAACAGATAGCAATTTATCAAGAACGGAAAACAAGGTGTATGGAATGAAAGCTAAAGTTATAAAGGTAGAGTTTGCAGGATAGAAGAAAATTTTGAAGAAAAAGTAATGTGGAATACTGCCAAAACTGTTTTCAAAATCTGCGTATTAATCGAAAATATATCTTCTGAGTTTTCTTTAAAATATTTTAATATTGGGTAGTTATTTTTATTGGTATGGCAATTATCGTCTGACTCTAAAGTATTCAAGACAGTATTGAGCAAATAAAAAAGTTTTTTACTGGGTCTGTAATTATAACTAAAATTACCGCAAGTAAAGTAACGAAATTTAATGGGATTTTTAGGAAATTTCAAGTTAATAAAAAGGTATGGAAAAATAAAAATGTTTCTGTTTGTATTAAGATTTTTATAAAAAGCCAAGATTATTTTTCTTATTATTGTGGGGAAATCATTTAAATTTTTGTAAGAGCAATTACCGGAATATATATATATATATATACTAGCAGAACCGGCCACGCGTTGCTGCGGCTAAGTAATACGTTGATAATTTGATAAGGTATATAGTATTTCCCCACAACTGGATTTGGCGATTTTTTTTTCTTTTTTTTTTTTGGCGCCTTTTTGAACGATAACGAAGTCGTTCTGGATTATTTGCAATGAAACATGTTAACCTGCATGCTTTTATTTTAGATTTATGATTTAGCCATAATCGCCAAATCCAGTTGTGGGGAAATACTATAGTTGTCACCCACAACTATAACTTATAATATAACTTGAGTAATTATATTCGGATAATTATAACTTCAGTATATCCCCACAGCTGAATTTGGCGATTTTTCTTTGGCGCCGTTTTGAACGATAACGATGTCGCTCTGGACTGTTTGTGATATAATATGGCAGCCTATATGTTGTTTATTTTGGATTTATTATTTTATGTTTTTGATTTATGATTTAGATTAACATTTATGATTTATAGATTTATGATTTAGCCATAATCGACAACAAAAAATCGCCGAATATCGTTGTGGGGATATACTGATTAATATATTACTGAAAAGATTAATATATTTTAACGAAGTGGTGAGAAGATTCTGAGTATGTTAAAATTTTAATAGTAAATTCAAGTTAATCTAGAAGGAAAGCATTGAGGATTAAGATAAGAAAATTGCAAGATTTTACGATCGCATTTTCAGCAATAAATATGAGTCAAAATTTAATGCAAAATACATATATAAATCACAAATTTAATCAGGAACGTTAAATTGGTAAGTTATTAAAGAAAAAGTAAAGAAAAATAAGAGAAATAATTAACTAAAGTTTCGAACATCAATCATATAGATTAGCGTTACAAAACAAATAAACAGACTTAAACTCTTCCAGACTTCTAAATAAGTTTTAAATTAACTTTTAAAATTTAATGTTAAATAAAACAGACGTTTAAATAAGTTTTAAAATATTGAAATAATTACTTTTTATTTAGAACGTTATGTATAGATCACAAATTTCTTAAAGAAAACGAAGTGATACAGATTAGAATAATGCAACAAAAATTGAAAAAGCAAGGTTATGTCGTAAATAAATTTTTAACACACGTGTCACGTGAAATAAATTTTAGCATATACATAATGTAACTGACATAAGATATTAACATGTTGCAGCGGAATAAATTTCATATCTATCATCCTTGGAGGAAAAAAAATAATATCGCCAAATTATCTGGCGCACACATTTAATTTCTTTCAAAAATCATGGTTATTTTAACAACTTATATTAAGAGAGTAATGAATAATATGAGACAATATTTCGCACAATACATATTACGAAAATATACATCTAGCTTGTATATTTTCGTGTTACGTTTTTGATCGCCAAATACGAAAAACTCCAAGGACGACAGAGCTTTGAAATTTAAAATTAAAATTTTGTCAATTTGACAGCAAAATAACTCAATCTAACGTATGCACATGATAAATAATACATATCTATACAAAAATATGGGGATTAAAATCCGGAAATAATTTTCCTCGTTTTTTAATAATTTTTTATAAAAAATACAATGGGTGATTAACATAAGAAATCTTTTTCTTGATTTCACAGGCGGTCAGTGACGTCACACTTCGCTTGTGTATAACTACATACTTTATCAATGCGAATAAAATCTATAAATTGATTATGACGTCAATTTTCGTGAGATGCATAATTTAACTTTTTATAATTTTTTAACGTTCACGTTTGATTAAATGTATTTACTTTTATGTCGAAAGAAAATGAACTCGTATTTTTTCTTTTTGGCAGCAATTAAACTTATGGAACTCACAGATATTTTGGAGCAACTTTAACAAAGGTCTATAATTAACAAATAATTGCAATAAAACAATATTTTGACAATAAACTGAGATAAAAACTATCCTATCTCTCAAGTTGGACCAAACTGCACACAGTGTGCAAAATTTCATTAAAATCGGTTCATTAGTTTAGGAGTTTATCGCGGACAAACATCGTGACACGTAATTTTTATATATATACAGATATCTATGATAGAACTACATTAGCACTTTATCAATGTGTATAAAATCTTTAAATTGATTATGACGTCAATTTTCGTGAGATGCATAATTTAACTTTTTATAATTTTTTAACGTTCACGTTTGATTAAATGTATTTATTTTTATGTCGAAAGAAAATGAACTCGTATTTTTTTTTTTTTTTTTTTTGGCAACAATTAAATTAATGGAACTCACAGATATTTTGGAGCAACTTTAATAAAGGTCTATAATTAACAAATAATTGCAATAAAACAATATTGTGACAATAAATTGAGATAAAAACTATCCTATCTCTCAAGTTGGACCAAACTGCACACAGTGTGCAAAATTTCATTAAAATCGGTTCCTTAGTTTAGGAGTTTACCCCGGACAAACATCGTGACACGTAATTTATATATATATACAGATATATATATATATATATATATATATATATATATATATATTGTAAGTAACATTTTAAAGAAAACTTTACAAAAATGGCAAAATTATTTCTTGCAACAGTGGCAATACTAAATTTTTTCTTTAAATTTTCAATATTTTCTTTTAGGAGTGTATTCATGAATTTCCCTTCCAAAGTAACTCCCTAAGAATGTTCCAAAATTTTGAAAAATATTGAAATTTTTTTATATGTGGCATATTTAGCAGACATAAGTCCTTCTTTAATTAACTATATACTTTAATATAATATTTTATTACCTCATGGCCTTTATGTTTTCGAAAAATTCAATTTTAAATTGGTTTTTAAAAGCAATGAATTCCTTTAAAATTTAGAAGGCATATGTTTAAACTTAAAAAATCAGGCATTAAATCAGTATGTTAAATAACAGTGGAATCTGAAATTTTCATCCCTCCACCTGCAGAGAGAATAATTTCCAGGACACTTCATAAAGAATAATACTTCCGTTATGGGCTTATTGAAAACCCAAATTTAGGAAACAGTCTAAAACGATTTCTGGTAGCTTCATCTCTAGTTGACTTTTCAAAGTGCATTATTCCTGTGAGAGTCGCCATCGTAAGTGATAAAATAAATATGGTAAAGAAAAAAAGACGTGCTACCAACCTACAATTGCACTAACGTGTACCAATCGACAGAACAGACTATCTAGGGATAAGTCTTCTGTAATTTTAGCAACTGAATTGCTCATGCATGTAATGTTAGAAATTAAACAAAGACGTGCTGCAGCGAGAAAGTTGTTAGGGAGTTGCTTTTTCGAAAACCTAAATGGAGGATAATGTTCATCCTCCTGAAGAACATTACCCTTCAAATGTTCGATACAGAAAATCACCCTTCCATCTAACAACATCTGGACAAACTACCATTTGTTGAGCAGGAAGAGATGACTGAGCTACTAAACGAAGTGCAACGTAATAACGTCATTAAACCGTCTACGCGTATTTGGGGGGTTTTCTATGGTTTTGGTGTTGATAAAGATTGTTCAACAAGATTCTGAGGGGATTATCGTCATTTAAATGTAATCTCGAAGTAAAATTGTTACCCACTTCCTAGAATTTATGACACATTAGACACACTGTCTGGCAATCAGTGATTCTCGAGGTGAGATCTGAAAAGCAGCAACAGACTACTAAAATTACGTACTGACGACCATCAGAAAACCGTATTTCCTGCAGTACAAGGATTTTGTACTTTAAGATCATGCAATTTGTATTATGTAACGCACCTGAAACTTTCAAGCGCTCGATAAGGAGAATTTTAAAAGGACTTTCTTATTAAGGCTAATTGGTGTACCTTGAATATTTCAGGAAATAGCCCGAAAATTCTGAAAACTTGATAGACTCTATTTAAGACCACATTTTGGCTGACTGAGCTCAATTGACGTGAAGATCTTGAAATTTTAATAACTTTCTCTGACCTAACATCTACTATTGATTTCAGTTTATGGTGTGTGTTATTCTTATGATACAGTTTATGCTGTGATTCTTATGTAGTCAGCTACTATTTCAACTGTGTTTTCCGTTGTATCTGGCTTTGATACTTGTTTGATTCTGGAATATTCTGTATGGGAATAGTCTCATGATAAAGTACTTAATTCTTTCTTTCTTTTCTATCTTTATTTTTTTTTTCTTTATTCTTTCTTTCTTTTTTTTTTTTTTTTTTTTTTTTTTTTTTTTGTAAAAAAAAAAAAATATTTATAATAGGTTGATTTGGATGTAGGTAACTGTATGCGTGCTTAATATATGTGTCTGTGATCACTGCAAATTAAAGTTTAGAAAATAAAAAGAGTTCCGATGACTGTAGCATGTAGCATATACAAAGAATGCAGGAAGTTTCATGAAAAGTCGCATCATTTAACAACGCCAAAGAAGATGGGCTAAATTGAAATTTCATGTACGAGTAAGTAGGAGGATTGCAAAATCTGACATGAAATGTTAGTAGTTAAGCCCTATATTCTATTGGAGACTTATTTGTATATTTATTGTTACTGCGTCTGTGCAGCGCCCTCTGTCGAGGATTATTTTTACCATATCAAAAGAAGAAAAAAACTTTCTAGAGTATAACATTTTCGCAAACTGCGTTCAATTCTATCAATTCTCTTTATAAATAATAATTCAATGTTTCACCGTAAAATGCATGCTAATAAAAGAAATTTAACTGCAAACAACATTTCAAGACATTTTGGTTATCTATATTTCACCATATTACTAGTGTTATTCTAATAGTAAGCACCATTAAAACGGTGCTTATATCTCAAGTAACGCTACTAAAGTAGTGAAACATAAGCACTAAATTTCTTAAAATATTGGTTGCATCTAAATTTTTCTAATTTGCGCCATTTTTTATGGTTAATCATTGAACTATTATTTTTTGCATTCATTTCTTCATTTTTTACGAATTTTTTAACTAGCTTACAGACCCCTAGTATGTATAAATATATAGTCTATGTTCGTTAATAATAATACATAATGAATAAAATAATGATAATAATAACAATAACAATAATATGTTCATACATACATAAATAGGAACATACATCCATACATTTTCATAAATACATACATAAACACGTAAATATGTACATACATACGTGACTTAATCCTAAAGGCTTTACATATATATATATATATATATGTTTTCATTAATAATTATAAAATGTAAGCTTTAAAATTTTAAATAGATAAAAAAGAGATTAAATAATTATAAATTTACTGTGGTATATAATTTGAACATTAATCATCATAAAAAAATAAATAGCACCAAAAGTATATAAATAATAAAAAATATCAAGTAAAAAATTCCATTAAAGCTATAAATGGTTTTGAAAAATTATAATTAAATAAAATAGTTTCTTTCCACAAATTATCTTCGTTTTATAGAAAAATAAAGCAGGAAGTGTATGTGAATATTGAATACAATTTTCGTAAATTTAATTATCAGTACTATTTTTTAATTGTAATATTTATTATGCACAAAGTTGTCTTAAAATTATCAACCTAAAACTAAAAGAAATTAATGCAAAATTTTAATTTTTAATTAATTAATTAAAATTTATTCTGAATATATTTCAACTACATATAGAAAAAGCCATTTTAAAAGGAAACTCTCTAATAAGAAACACTTATAATACTTAAAAGTAATCAAGAAGAATAAATCTTATTTAACATAACCCAGTGAATCTTTAAATGTTAAATATACACATGTTTATTGTTATCATTAATTTATTTTTATCTTAGTTTTAAAAATTATAGGAACAAAAACCAAAAGAAATTAAAATAGTTCTTAAATTTAAGTTTTTTTTTTTTTTTTTTTTTTTTTTTCATATGTATGTTTCGAAAGAAATTTCTGTCAAAATACTTAAATGATATATTTTAATTCATTATTTCTTATTTATTACTTTTCTAAAACTAAACATTTTTGTATATAAGTTTTTTTTTTTTTTTTTTTTTTTTTTTTTTGTTTATTTCCTTTCGTGATTTTTCTTTTTCAGATTTTTTTTTTCCGAATCTAAGATTAGACAATTGAATAAATAAATTCATCTTATTTATTAAAAATCTACTAATTAAAAAAAAAAAAAAAAAAAAAAAAGATAATTTTATATGAAATTCAATTCAAGTTTAATAATTTTATAAAAAATGATAGGTTTTTGTCTCAAGATTTCCAGAGATATTTAATTAAAATATTTTCGCTATTATCAAAGCTTTAAGGCAAAGATAAAAACATTAGCATTTTTTGTAAAACATGAAAATAAGTGTAACAAAAGAGTTAATATTTTAAATAAAAGTTTAAAAAAAAAAAAAAAATGAAAACCAAAAAGGTAATAAATATGTTGAATAATTACTTTGCCGCATTTTTACATAAAGATTGACAAAAACGATTTAAAAATGAGAACCGTTCTCGAAATTCGCGGACATATTATCGTCCTAACATTGCGATATCTATAAAAAACACATATATATTTCATAAAAGTGAAGGAAAATTAAGTCATATTGCAAAATTATACCATAATTAGGTAGTATGTTTATAGAATAAAATTTCATAATATTGTGACGATTTTTTTAAAATTATAGGAGGATTAGAGGAAATAAAATATTAAATATCCAAACAGTCACGGACTGAAAAGTGAGTGACCTTTTAAGAGTTGGAGGCCAGGTACTTAGGCCCTTCCTGAGTTCGAAACTGCTTATTCATGTACTGCCTTCGGATTTACACATGTAAGGAAAATTTCAGCTGAATTGGACAATAAGAAGAGCGTTACAATCTGAAAAAAAAAAAAAAAAAATGTAAACCAAAGTTTGGGACGCAGTACCACCAAGTAACCACCTACATGTTCCTAACTACTTATATGGTCATCGTAGTTATACATAATTGCAAAGTTTCAGCTCAGTCAAACAATATAAAGCGTTCTTAAATTCAAAAACAAATTTTGAACTGGAGTCAAGGTCCCAGGACCTGACCCCTAAGCCTGTTGCTACTTGGATATGTACTGTCATCAAAGTTATACATTTGTGAATATATTTCAGCTTAATTCGAAAATTCATTACTTAGATTTGACCTGCACACATAGATAAATAAAATTACGCAAACAAATAAAGTACACGCCAAGTTAAAAAGTCTGCAAAAAAAATAATAATATAAATCAAAATCTCAGCTCTTTAAATAAATGTAAATGTTCAAATAAATTTAAATATTATATTATTATTTTACATTTAGTCAATGTGTTATTATTAATACCGTACCTTAAATAATATTACCTGTTATAAAATTAAATATTGCGTAAGAAAAATTTAAATATGTATATATATATATATATATATATATATATTATTTCAATTATAAATAATATTAAGTTTTAAGAATTACAAATGTTAAATTTTTTACTCACAAGGAAACATTCAAAAGGTGTCATCTTCAAAATGTATTGAAAAAAAAAATATATGTGATTCTACTCTTCATGAAACACCAGGAAATGAAAAAATTATCAGCTGAAATTAATTACAGCGACCACAAAAAATTATCAAAATTAAGCATATTTGGCGATTTAGCGCTGTTAGGCGATACGTTTGCTAGCACCGAGATTGCCATGTACGAACAGAACCGTGATTGGCTTTTCCGCCAAGTGCTCAAAATCAATCGCCTAGCAGTGTGAAATCGCCAAATATGCTTAATTTTGATATTTTTTTGTGGTCGCTGTAATTAATTTCAGACGATAATTTTTTTCATTTTCTGGTGTTTTATGAAGAGTAGAATCAAATATATTGTTTTCAATACTTTTTGAAGATGGCACCTTTTGAATGCTTCCTTGTCAGCCTTCTCCAGAAAAAATAAATAATAACAATTAAAAATAAATAAATAAATAATAATAATAATAATAATAATAAAAAAAAAACTGTCGATTGAGTAAAATATGTTTGATACATTAATTAAAAGACGAATAACTGTTCTGCATTTAATAATAAGTTTTTCCAGAATAATCACATAATTTGACTCGGAGGAACAAAAAGAAACTATTTATGTCACACATGACAAATGTAACAGAAATGATCCCCCTATGTTCTTGCACATATTCTTCAATGGGGAAGCGTGTATCTGTAGATTTCATTTCAAGAATCCAAACTTATGAAATAAACAATAATTTTGGACAAGTGATGTCGAATCTCATACTAATAGACTCACACAACGTAAACATTCTATTCGAAATGAAATTTCAAAAGGTTTATTACGTAACTCATACGTTATCACCTCTTCATTATACTTCTGAATTAAAAATCCTGAAACAGCTATCAAACACTGTTAAAAATACTACAGTAAAATTATGGGCAAAGTCCGGCAGCAGAGATTCCAATTTTTAAGACTATTTTAAAATCTAAATTTGCTATTTTTGACAAAATTAAGAAGTCAGTCAATCCTCATATTTGAAAAACGAACACCTTATATATATATATATAAAGACTATGATACTGATTTTTGTGAAAAAAAATGTAATATATTTTTCGAAACTATTTTTATTCATAAACACGACAAAAAAAAAAAAAAAAAAAAAAAAAAAAAAAAAAATCCCGTAAGATTACGGGGAAAGCGCGCCAGCAAAGATTCCAGACAAAGCCCGTAAAAAAAAAAAAAAAAAAAAAAAAAAACACATTGGTTTTACGGGCAAAAAAAAAAAAATTACAGGCATGTAACGTAATTTAAGGTTATTATATATTTAATTTACGGTCTAAGCGTTTCTTTTTACGGGCTTTGTCTGGAATCTTTGCTTCCGGGCTTTCCCCGAAATCTAACAGGATTATTATTATTTTTTTTTTTTTTTTTTACAGTGTAGAACTAAAGAGGTATTCTTATTTCGAGGTTTGCATTAGAAGAAAATATTGGGTGAGAATTTCTCACCCTTCTTCAAAAAACAAAATGTAACTTTTGAAAACTATGTGAGATCTCTGAAAATTAATTGAGATCCTCAAATAAGCTATTAATAATAATAATGAATCTTTTACATGGACACAGAGAATTTGTACCTCCAACTAATACGATTTTTTTTTTCATGTTTTTTCCATCTTTATGGCTTCTGTAGAAGCAGAAATAACTAGAGCCTAATTCTTACACATCAGACAGGTTTTATTATAGGTCCGGTTTCAAACTGTGTTTATGAAGTGTTAGGCGTATTTGCACTTTTTAGAATAGCAGATTTTTTTTAGTATCCTATTGAATGGAGGAAGGACTGCAGTATTTCGAGAGCAGAACATGTTATATATGATGTACATGTACAAACCTAATGGTCATATTCAGCCAAATGTTTTGTTTTTTAACAGTAGCAGTCATAATTAATAATCATAAGACTTATCTTCAAATGACTAGTTACATATTCATCTGATATTGAGATAAACTTTATTTTAGCATATTGTAAAAATTGCATTGTGGAAACAACATTAAAATTTCCAGTTATCTAAGGCTTAACTAAAGGGTTAAGAGCAATGTGAAGTCGTTCCTTCACATATATGAGTTTTATTTACAGCTTTAAATAAATGCAATAATTAATTACTATATTTACAATAAATTAAATGGCTAATAAAAATATCTAACAAAATTCTAAATTACTTTTTATATTTATTCGCATTTGTCTATAAATAGATATCTTAATTCTAATAATACTTTATCCATTAAGCTATTAAATAAATCTTCTGAGAACAAAAACATATTCTTTAAAATAAATATTTTATTTCTGCTAGTCATCTTTTTAAATGACGTCTCTCAGAATTATAATCTCTCCTAAATCATTTAATAAATAAAATATAAAAAAATATTATTTTCATTTATAAACAGTTGTATACATAATTGCATTTTCATTCTTTTAAATTGCGCAAGTCCACTTTGTTATAAATAAATTAGGCAATAATTCCCGTTGTAATATCATTAAAGGGTGATTTATATTTTTCTTAATGACAGGATGTGAAATAAATCGTAGTCTTTGTGTCTCCCTTACGCAACGATTTTCTGGCGATAAAATTTGGCATAATAACTGGCATAAACTGTTATAACGGACTTGCTAAATTCAAAATATTTATATTAATTTATTCTAGAAACAATGGATTATCTTTGGCTGTAAAATTTGGCACTATTTCGAAAATCTTGGCGTAATTCAGCAGTCTGATCTTGATTGCGATATAGAGAACTTGAGAATTCGCTCGTAAACTACTGCTGTAAGAACATGTGATCACGTAGCTCTCTCTCTCACCTCTACCTTTTGCATTCTCGTAACTTACGGTCAAGATGTATTTATACTATTAAGGAACTGTTGATTTTCCTATGAAACCTCTCCAAAATAAAATATATTATACAGCGAACAATTAGTCTTTTTATTTTAACGACAATCTTTTTCAGCTGTATGGACCTGGACAATTAATTGGAACTTTCTACAGTGGAATCCCAGAATTCTACTTAATAAGCAGTTATAATGCTTTATGTTTAAAAAAAAATCGTTTAGTGGATAAAATAACCATTAGGTTGTAATTCGTGTTTTACAAATCTGGTTTCAAATCAAGAAACCATTTTAGTTTTCTTTTTTTATGTTTTCGTGTCAATACACAAAGAAAATCAATTCATTAATGTCAGTTATTGAGTTTCAATCAGATGGAAAATCTTTGAATTAAATTAAGAAAACAATTGCTTGTTAAAACCAACTGATATTTTTATGCGTCATGCGTTCATAATTCAGCACATTAAATCAGTATAAATATTAATCATAGTTTCAGTTTGAAAATGGAAGTGTTATCTTATGACGTCACTGAAATGGTAGAATTTGAAGGTATTTGCCCGTAAGAAAATGGTTTGGTGGGAGACAATTTTTATAGATTAACGGCCTTTTCTCATAAAAATATCTAAAATTATATTTTCAAAACATCAATTTTCTGGCTACTACCGTTTAGCTAGCAAAACGGTCATTTCCTAAATTATACTTTCAAAACATTTATATACGGATTATGACCGTTTAGGTGGCAAAACGGTCATTTCCCCTAAAATTCTACGATCAAATACCGTGATTTTACATTTATTTTTTTTTATTTTTTATTTATTTTATTTTTTTTTTACAGTGAATGATTCTTTGATCGTTATTACTCGTGCAGATAAAGTTCGTATTTGTGTTATACTTGGTAGACACTAAAATGAAAAGATGGTTTTAACTCTATTAAATGATGCATATAAGCTAATAAATAAAGATAATACACCATCCATCCAAAGAAATATGAAATCTTTTATTAGTAAATATGAGAAACTTAATGTTTATGACTCTTCTACTGCAAGGAATTTCAAATGTTACTCAGGTTCTCCATCGTTTTCTATCACTTACCTAAAATACATAAACCTGGTGTCCTTAAGCCCTTACTTTGAATTTTCAGTTTAGTTTATTTTCTACTTATAGTTTTCTTGATGATCTGAAACAAATTTATGTTCCTTTTGACAGTTTAATAATTTCACTCGAAATAGTTTCTCTTTTAACATCTGTCCCTATTTCTTATGCTTGTGATATAATTCGTAAAATTTACAATATTGTTTCACCAGCCCATATTTAGATACAGATGTCTTAATTGAACTTTTTTTTTTACTTTAAATTACTTTAACTTTAATAATTTCTTTTATCAATAAGTTATTGCCCAGCTGTGTCTCCCTCGTTTCAATTCGAAGTACTGAAATTGTCACGCAATTTATTGAAGACAAAATTACTCCTTTAAAAAATATATATATATATATATATTTTTTTTTTTCGTACTGATGATAAAAATGTTTTTATTATTATAAATTATGCAAATTCCGTTAATTCATCAATTCAATTTACTTTAGAACAAGAAAAATATATTAAACTCCCTCTTCTTAAACATTTCCATTGATCGTGTCCCTTCTGGTGTTCATTCTAAATTTATTACTTTTGTTTATAGGAAACCTACCTTTTCGGGCGAATATCTTAATTTCAATTACTTTAACAACTGTTCAATTCTGGTGTTTTCCGTACTTTAATTCTCCACTATAAATTCTATTGTAGTATTGAAGAACTACACTGTAAAAAAAACGGGGAAAAAAACTGCATAATTTGCTGTAAATTTTTCGCGAGCGGAGGAAAAACAGCATTTTAGGAATTTACTGTAATTTGTGAAATCGTCTGATTTTGTTTTATCTTATCATGTTATTCACGGCTGCGTGCGCCATTTTTTTGCTATCCTGAAATTCCGACAAAATGAAGCAGAAACTTTAAGCAGGTGAATTTTAATTCCAGTCTTTTGATTTCTTGCAAGTTATATTTTAATTGTTTTGTATTCTTTTATTGATATAAATGTATGAAACGTATATACTTGATTCATAAAGATCCAGTCTTTATTCTTCCATTCTTTTATATAACCTATTGCATAATTATTAAGTACGACAGAAATTCTTATCATGAAGTGTAAACTTTTGTATTATTTGTTGAGATAAAGTACTATATAACTTTTACTTAATCTGATTTTTTTTACCTACTGCATTATTTGTAAAAGTTTATAAATTTCTTGTTCTACTTTAAATCCTGTTGTTATTGCTGGTTTCAAACTTATGGAATTAGTATAAATACTACAAAAGTGAATTTTAAAACAGACTTCTAGAATTTTTTCCATTTTCCAATCATTTTTTTTTTTTTCAAGCAATGTTAAACTCTTCCTATTCTTGTTAAAGGCTGTTTTAAGTTCACCGACTTTTGTCAAGAGTTAGTTTTAAATTTGCTTATTTTTGTCAGGTATTTCTTTTTAAAAATACCGATTTTTATAGGCTTGGTTTTCAGACTGGAATTTTTTCCTGGCATTTAGTTTTAATTTATTTTAATTTAGTTATTTTAGTTATTTATTTTTTATTTCTATTTATTTCTTTTGCTAATAAGTGTTTAATTTCATTTATTTATTCAGAATAAAACAGAAATATTTAATTTATTACTCTCATTTAAATCATGATTTTCTTATTTTTATTTCATGCTTTAGTTACATTTTTATTTATTTCTCGGAAATTTTACTTTAACATACATATATCTCAAAACTTTTAATATAAATTGGCTCGTTGCATGAAAAAATAATGAATTATTGAGTGAGTTACCTCAAATTTTTTCTTATATTTCAGAATTTAAAAATATTTTTCCGCATTTGTTTTCCTTGTATGTGAAACATTTTGTGCAAAATAAAAAATATGAAATTCTTTCCACAAGATTTTATTATGGTTGTTGATGCATTATAAAGTAAAGAAATGCCATTTAACAACTTCTCCAAACTTTATGTTAAAATGCTTTGGAATTTTTATTTGTTTTCAATTATGTCAAATATGATGAAAACATTGCTAAAATTAGTACAAATATGTTTTTAAAAATTCTTAAATTTCATTTAAAACTCTAAAGATTCCTACTTATTACTATTATTATTTTAAAGTAAAACTCCCTGGATAATAGATAACACTTTATAAGCACGAAAATGTATGCATTTATCTATATCTTTATTATATTTACCAATCCTAAATTTCTCATTACATACAGCTCATTTTTTTTTAAAATTAATGTTTGAATCTGAAAACGTAAAGTGTTTCAAAATAAAAAAAAAATTGGAAATTTCTGCTATATATATATATTTTCTTTTTTTTTGTTAATTTGATTGTTTTTATGGAATAGCATTACAAATGCTGATCCCATCTCATTTCAGGAAGGACATGTCTGATCACCATTATAGATTTTTTTTTTTTTTTTTTTTTTAAAGGTAAATAAGTAATAAAAAGATCATTACTAAGTGAAATACTTAGCATAAAATTAAGCATTTTCGGAAAATTAGGAAACTAATTCTTAAAATGAGCACTGTTTAAATATATATATATAACTTATTCTTTTTTTTTTTTTTTTTTTTTTTAACAAAAAAGCTGTTAAGCTAAATTCAAATTTAGTTCACTTTGAAAAATCTGTTTGCCTTATGAATAAAGTAAAAAAAAAATATTTTTGCTGAAAATATTTTACTTTAATCATACCATATATGCAAGCTTTAGAACTAATATTTTAATTTTCCAATTTTGAAATTATCCCCATTTCGTTTTAAAATTATAACGTATGAGTACTCAAAAAGTCCATTTTTTAAAAAACCTTAAAATTTGTTAATGTTAAACCTATTTGAACTTAATAAATAAATTATAACTGCATATTCTAATTTTTCTTAAAAGTTTTTCGAATTTTACTGAATGCATGTGTAAATTAACTTTAATTTTAACAAATTATAGAATAATGATATATAGTTATTTACAGTTTACAAACATTATATGCATTAAATATCAATAATAATTAATAAAAGTATTTCAAAAATTGTATAAAGAACATATTATTATTATTATTGTTATTATTATTACTGAAAATAAAATGTTTAACCATTTCTTTATATGTTTGATTAGTCTAAAAAGCTTTTTTAAAGTGTTAGTTTACTTAAAACTAAGTTATTCTAACTACCCTAACTAGCCATAATTAAGCGGAATTTTAAAAGTAGTAAATATCTCTGAACATCTTTTCAACAATTTCCTAAAAGGTCTTTTTATTTACGAAACTATTTTTCTAATATATTGTGTAAAATTTATAACAATTTCTTTTCGTATGTGTATATAAATGAATGGTTCAAAATAGTCCTTTAAACAAACTAAGATATCATTGTGCCTGAATAAACATTTTGATATGCCTTTGAAGGAAAGGGAAGGGACAATTTCTTGTTATTCGTGACAAGCAGATGTCTCTCTCTCGGTATTAAACAATTTTTTAACATTAACCTTTAATCTTTTTATGGAGAATGAAGTATATATCTTTTTAAAATAAATAACTGTATTTATTGGGTTAATAAGTGATTCCTTTAGCTTGTGAAATCTTCTAATGAAATGTTTATGGCATATAAACAATAAAAATTGTTTGCTATAAGAGTGTGTTGAGTGCCCAGGTACTGAAGATATGACAAAAGTAGCATTTGATTTGGATGAAGAGAAATATTCATTATATACTAAGGTAGAGACTTAATAAAAAATGTATGTACTTAAAAAAGGGGGGGGATTTGAATTACTGGGTTAAAAAAAAAGGGGGGGATTGTGGCGGCGTAGGGGCTAAGACAAATTGAGTGTGCTATGTTCATGGGTCTGAGGAGAGTGCCCTCACTACTTTTTTTTTTTTTTTTTTTTTTCGGAGTCCTAGACCATATATACGCGGGTTTTAGGAAAAATTACGGGAAATTCCGAATATCTAGGCAGAAGAGAGCGACCTGGTATCAACCCCGGCACCTCACATCTACCTGCTTTGAGAGAACTTCTTGGCTTCTGGTGGAGCGGATTAAAACTGGTATCTATATATTAATAGGCAAGCATAAAATTGGTTGTCCCTTTTTAACATATTAATTATGGGAGTAGAGGGTTGAAAATGGTATCAGTCGAAAGGTATGATTAGCCGGAAGGTGCGAATACAAATATTATTTTCTTACGATGTCAAGAAGGTATTTAAAAATACATTTATTTTTTATGCATTTTCCCCCATTTTTCCCTTTTATACACGTATTCCTTTACATTAAAAAATACCTAAAAGTAGAAAGTTGTTAAATCTGGCAATTTCATAAAGCTCAAATAAAACCATAGACACAGTAATTTGTATAATGTAATATTTGTATAAGTGATGACGTCACTGTCTGTCCATGGAGCCATGTAAAAGATTTTCTATGTTAATTGTCCATTGAGTTTTTGTAAAAAATTATTAAAAAATAACGGAAATTATCTGCCGATTTTAATTCCGATATTTGGGTATCCGCGATTGTAATGAAATGCTCGCCCTCTGGTGGGCTAAGGTGAAATTATCACACCACTGCATATCATCATATTATGCAATCGATTTTCCATGATGTAATAGCGGAGAAAGAACAATAATTAATACACGTGGCTATTATATTTACTAACAACTGCAGTTCAGAGAGCGCCATCTATCGATCATTACAAACGCGGATAGTTATATATAAGTTACTGTCTACATGTGTTTGATTTAGTTATTTTTTCTGTAAAATTGATAAAATTTTAATTTAAAATCACAAAACTCCAGAAAAAAAAAAAAAAAACCATGGCAAACTTCCAGTTTCGAATGTAAACATAAACATTTCATTTCAAAGGGTGATATTTAAACAATAAATATTGAACTAATCTATATTAATAAAATCAGAGTTTTGTCTGTAAATTTGTCGGAATCGAAAAATTTTGCGATATCTTCACGTTTTACACCCCTTGAAAGCCGAAAATGACTTCAGAAAATTTTGCCTGTGTGAGTGTGTGTGTGTGTCTGTGTGTGTGTCATCGTGGCCGAATGTCGCTTTTTTTGTCCGGGCATCACTTGAGAACGTCTGGACGGAATTCAACGATGCTTGGCAGGAATTTAGGTCTTCACCCAACTTAAAATTATATCCATCAACTTTTCAGAAATTTTCCCCCGTTCCCCCCTGGGGGGTAAAAGACTAAAACACGTTTGTCCGGGCATCACTCGAGAACGGCTGGACGGAATTCAACGGCGCTTGGCAGAAACTTAGGTCTTCACCCAACTTAAAATTATATCTATAGAAATTTTCAAAATTCTGATTAGTGTTTAAATTGTGGGTAAAAAACGCCTGCGCATGCGCCATAAATATTTTTTCACTAAAACGCTTTGAATGGAAAAATAAAATGCAAAAATAAATTTTTAAGATAAAGACCTTTTTTCATTCGCGTGAATCGCACTACAAATTATGAAAAGATTTAAATGAAGTTTTGCCATCTGAGTTTCATACTTTAGTTAATTTTAAAACATCTAATTGTCGTATCGAAAAACTGTTTACACCCCAGGATTCAGAAAAATCATCTCTTTAATTTGGTACTGAAATTGTAACGATAGGTCTGATACTTCTAATTTATTTTCCCCTTTTTCCGTTTTTCCGTTGCCACTTAAATTTCATACTTTAGTTATTTTTTTAATATCTAATTGTCGCATCGAAAATGTGTTTGCACCCCTGGATTCAGAATAATCGCCCCTTTCATTTGGTATAAAATTTATAAATATAGGTCTGATATTTCTAATTTATTTTACCCTTTTTCCGTTTTCAACCTAGATTCGATATGGAACAGCTTTAGTATTGGATCCCTTTGGCAAAATTTGAAATTCGGAACCGAAGTAGCTCGGACGTTTCTCGCCAAGATCTTTGATTGCACAATTGAGATAGCCAATTCAGTTCATCGCAAAAATGGCTTAAAATATTTAAAGTCACCAAAGGGTTCCCATACTAAAGCTGTGCATTTTGTACTTATTTATTTATATTTTCTATTAAAGACTTCTGTGGTCACGAAATTTGGTGCGTAAATTGTTTGTTTGCATCCGGCACTTATTGTAACTGGATTTCACGAAATTCGAAATCTCCCCCCACTTCTCGGAGTCGGAGGGCAATAAACGGTATAACTTCTGTATAACCCCACAGCTGAATTTGGCGATTTTTCTTTGGCGTTGTTTTGAAGGATAACGATGTCGTTCTGGACTGTTTGCGATATAATATGGCAGCCTAATATTTTGCTTATTTTGGATTTATGATTTAGATTATGATTTTATCATTTATAATATATGATTTATGATTTTTAGATTTATGATTTAGCCATAATCGCCAACAAAAAAAAAATCGCCAAATATCGTTGTGGGTTTATACTGAAGTCGTTCCCAATACACATGTGTAAAAACATGTTTTTCCGTTTGAATTCGCTTTGAATTATCTTAGAATGGCGAATTTTGGTGTGCGGATATTGATTATGTGTACGCATTATGTACGTTAGTGGGATTTTGCAAAACTTCGAACTCACCCACTGAGTAACGGGAAGTAACAAGTGGGTAAGTTGTGCCTAAGGCAGTGGGGACCCAGACTGTATATTGATTAAGTGTACGCATTATGTACATTAGTGTGATTTTGCAAAACTTCGAACTTACCCGCTGAGGAAGGGGAAGTAAGAAGTGGGTAAGTTGTGCCGAAGACAGTGGAGACCTAGACTCCTCACTTTGTGAGCGAGAAAACCTCTACCAATCACAGCGAGAACTTGGGTTATTAATAAAGATATGGGATTTTGACAACTCATTTAAGTTTAATGTCCAGCGAAGCGGGCAAAGCCTGCTAGTATACTAAATAAAAGGAAAATGGTTTTGTTACTAACTGCTGCATGTATAAGTAGACGATACGGAAAAAATTCCGATTTCCGTTTTTTGCTGAATTTACATGTTTTGAGCTTTCTTTACGTTTCAATTAACTGAAATTGGCTACTTATTTTTTAAAAAAGTGTCTTTATTGCTAGCTTTTGTGGGTAGAAGAAGCAAGTAGAAGATACATAAAAACTTTTGATTTCCGGTTTTCGATGAATTTACACGTTTTGCGATTTCCTTGCATTTTAATTAAGTGAAATTAGTGAAATTGACTACTTATTTTTATTTTTTTAAAAGTGGATTTATTATTCTTTCCTCTGCATATATAAGTAGAAAATATAAGATTCAGAAATGCTTTAGATTTTCGGTTTTCGATAAAGTTACACGTTTTGAAATTTCCCGAACTCAATTCGACCATTTTTGAAAAATATCTTTTTTTTTTTTTGTTCAAGCACTGTACTTTATGAACCAATCGAATTAATTTAACAGAATTTGATACTTGGTTGGACCTTGGTCTGGCATGGTACCTATTAGCTTCTGGGCTGTATCACACAACAAGGGGCGTTTTCACGTTGCGATTTTCTCTCATTTCAGGAAAGGCTAACATCTACAGAGAGAAATAGTTATATTAAGTAAAACTCTGCTGATTCAGTTAGAGTGAATATTGGCAAACAATTGCCGCAGTTGTGTTGCAATTGCATTCTGTTTAGGGCAAGGCAATAACTTTTCTTTGCCTCGCTTTGCAAAAAAATGGTTGAGTTTCGACCACTGGGCGATACTAGTTAAAATTATTATTTAAAAAAAATTATCTTTTATGATAATGCAGACGACTTCCATATAAGAGAAGTAGTATAACACTAAATATCCAAAAAAAAGTCCATTTTATTCTCAAAAAAAAAAAAAAAAAAAAAAAACGATTTTTTTTTTTCCGTTAAAAGTAAAAAAAAATCGATAACTTTGTTTTAAATTATCGCAGATCGATGGTTCAACCATTCGTTTTAAAGATATTGGCGAGCTCTTTTGAAAGATACCCATCATGAAATTTTACTCCCCTCGAGGAGGGACTTCCCCCCAGGGGGGGAGGCGAGGCTCCTACATACACAAATTTTTTTTCCCAGTTTACTATCTCTATTACAAAATATATATATTCGTTTCATTTGGTTCAGTGCAGTCTATAGACGTTAAACTCTACTTACCTTCAATTTCCCCCATAGACGTAATGTATTAGAATTCTCTTGATTGTCCCTGTACACGAACCATTTGCTTGATCTTATCGAAAAGCTTACTGTAGCATCTATATGCGATACACATTTAGAATACCAAGTTTGGAATGTCTGCTACTATTTGTTCTTGAGATATGCTGATAACAGACAGACACACCCACAGACACACACACAGACATACACACAGACCATTTGCTAAAAACATGATTTTCGTATTCAGGGGACCTCAAAACGTGTAAATATAACAAAATCTCGCGTTCGAAAATTTGCCCCAAAAACAATACCTCCTCTACCTTATGGTAAGAGAAAGTAAAAAAAAAAAGAATGAAAAGGAGAAAAGTAGGCTTTTAATTTTTACTTTCTCTTACCCATAAGGTAGAGAAAGTATTGTTTTATACAGTATTATATTTACACGTTTTGAGGTCCCCTGAATACGAAAATCATGTTTTTAGCAAACGGTCTGTGTGTCTGTCTGTATGTCTGTTTGTCTGTCTGTTATCAGCATATCTCAAAAACAAATTATGGCAGAAAGTTCAAACTTGGTATTCTAAATGTGGGGATGCTACAGTAAGCTTTTCGTTAAGATCAAGCAAATGGTTCGTGTACAGGGACAATCAAGAGAATTCTAATACATTACGTCTATGGGGGAAATTGCAGGTAAGTAGAGTTTAACGTCTGTAGACTGCACTAAACCAAATGAAACGAACATATATTTTTTGAAATAGAGATAGTTAACCGGGAAAAATTTTTTGTGTATGTAGGAGCCTCGCCTCCCCCCCTGGGGGGGACGTCCCCCCTCGAGGGGAGTAAATTTTCATGATGGGTATCATTCAAAAGAGCTTGCGAATACCTTCAAAACGAATGGTTGAACTATAAATCTGTGATAATTTAAAACAAAGTTATAGATTTTTTTTTTTAATTTTAACGAAAAAAAAACTTTTTTTTTTTTTTTAATATTGAAAGTAAAATGGACTTTTTTTGGATATTTTGTGTTACACTACCTCTCTAATATGGAAATCGTCTGCATTATCATAAAAAATAATTTTTTAAAATAATAATTTTAATAAATTATTTTTTAAAAACAGAATTATTTTTTAATAACCAAATTAAATTCTATATAAATGTAGGTGCATTAATTAAACGGGGGGTTGAGGGGGGTCGGTAGCACCCCTCACACAGAATTAATTATCATATAAAACTCTTTCGAAGCCTAATTTGAATTGTTTAGCATAGGTTTACATAACAGTTCTCGTTATCTTACCTCTTAATCTGCAACCTGTATTTATAGTATTAAATTTCAGGGTAAGAGAAATTCATGTGAGTGACACCCCAGATTATTATTATTATTATTTTTTTAAATAACTCATAAAATTTTAAATTTTTTCCCTAACATATATGGTAAATAAGTTGAAATTTTTCATTGAAATATTATCTTTATTCTGCCTATTTATATGTTCTGAAATCCAAGATTGCATATTTTGACACATTTATAAAATCATTTTTATTCATAAATATTCAAAGATTGCAACTGCTATATATATTCAGATTTCAAAAAAAATATTTTGCATACATATAGTATATAATTAATGAAGAGCTTTTTCCCTGTTATTTCAAAATCTATGAATTTCTGGCAAAAGGGAAACAAAATCATCATTTTAGTTTTGTATACATCTTATCAGCAATGACTGTAAGTGAAAAGATATTATGCTGTAAACAAAATATTACCATTTTTCCTATCACTTATTGTAAATATGTACATGTTTTCTTTTACTGTAGTTTTAAAACAGAAAATTAGCTATAAAATAACAATATTTATTTTTTCATTATTATTATTATTATTATTATTATTATTCTGTTATTTTATTTTTATTTCTTTTGTTTCATAATAGTTATAAAGAAAAGAGGTCTAGTTTCTGTTATTATAACTCTTCATTTTATGTCTCTTCACATACTACCATTCCTTAAGAGATCTCTCAGCTTTATTTTAACACTTTACCGGCCCTAACGCTCTAAAATATTCTAAGCAGTGTTACAAAATTTATGGCTACTTTTATTCAACTATCACCAACAATTTTTAGGAGTGATATTTGATATATATACGAATAACCTTCGAAATGATTAGCGAACATTTACAGTTAAACTTTCATGGTGGATATTGAATAAAAGTAATCTTTAAATTACAACATTGGTACTAACAAGAGGAGTGAAATTAAATAGAACCGGCAAAGGGTAAATATGTTTAATATAACAATTCTGCAATAGAATATTTTTAGTCAACCAAAAAAATTATCATATGGAAATCAACGACATAAATCAGGATAGCAAATTTATAGATTTTTTTCGAAAGCTCTTTTAATCAGTAAAAGTTTTTTAGTTCATATACTTTGTATGTCATTGAAAATTGAATTTTTCATTGTTAAATTACTCGTTTTCGTTTCAGAATGTACATCGGTAAACGAAAATAGAATATGAAGGAAATATTATCAAGAAAAATATGTTTCATAAATATTAATTAAATAATTTCCACTGCAGGAATTTGTCCTAAAATTATAAATAGAAGAAAGTCTTGTGGTGGCCTCAACATACTAGTCTTTTTAAAACCCGAATAAACTACTGCGTCAGAAACGCCAAAAGAAAAGAATTTGCGATGCATACAGCTGTTTCGGTAGCCTTAAGCATACCGTCTTCAGTGCAAAAGGAAGTTCTTTTTGCACTTTCTGCACGGTACGCTTAAGGCTACCGAAACAGCTGTATACATCGCAAATACTTTTCTTTTGGCGTTTCTGATGTAGTAGTTTATTCGGGTTTTAATATTCCAACGCCAAGTCTCCTGTTATTAATACTAGTCTTTTACAATTGTTGATTATCCTCATTATTATTAATATTTCGGTAAAATTTTATTTAGTTAGAAGCAAGTTTAAAAAGGTATTTTTAATGTTATTAAAGTAAATATTATTTACAGGTAGTGTATAATACTTTAGTTTTGATTTTTTTTTTTTTCATTTGAAAACATAATGATTTTACAATATGAAAAACAGCAGCATTGCCTTAGTTACATATTAAAAATGTAAGGAAGTTTTGCTAAAAATGTAAGGAATTATGTTGACCATTTATTTTCACTTTGACTTAGATTTCAAGAATTATTTAGATGATTTGAGGTGCATTAATAAGACAGTGCTAATATAGTGACAGTGACTTTGCATAGAGAGTTGAAATACTTTAAAGAATAACTAAACAAAGACATATACACTGGGGTTGTCTTTTTAACATCTCTGACTTTGATGGCGTTTTCAAAATGTCATGTAAAGAAAGATAAACTATTCCCTATCTTGCAATCAGATTAAAAATAACTGGAAATTTTGTTCATTCATAAATGGAAATTACTCATGATTAGTCAAAATGTGGTTAATTTGAAAACAATAGTTAATTCACTTTCTGCCAGTCAAACATTTGCAAATCAAAATGAAACTTCAGCTGTAAGAAAAAAGAAAAAGAGAGAGAGAAAAGTAAAAATTTAGTAAAATTGAGCAAAGTGACAATATAATTATACAATATATAGTAATTTAATTGTGCTAAACAAATACCTAATAGTTAAACTATATTTTTGTTCGATAGATTGCCACTACATTATGTTTAAAGGCGGATCCCACCCAGATCTCTTTTTAAAACTAAGGCCAGTCTTATCAGACTTTTTTTTCTTGATGATAAGAAAGTTTTAACATTTCAGTTTTCTCGTATTTTAATGTATCGTATTTGTTCTTTCGTACAAAATTCTTTCAAGTAAAATTTTTTAAACTTTTAATTTAGTTGCCTGGGTGTAAGTTTTCTCGGAAATCAAATAGCTGATTTTTCTTTTTCTTTTTCTTTTTCTTTTATTATTATTATTATTATTATTATTATTATTATTATTATATTTCGTGTTTGATACAGAAGGTCTATTTCTTTAAAAAAAAATGAAAAAATGAAAAAAAAAAAAAAAATAATAATTTAAAAATGTTTAAAAATCACTTTTATGCTGTTCTGTAATCTTATGCTGCACCTAATAAGCATAGTTATGAAAAACCGCATACGATTTGATATTTCATGTTCCTAATATGTGTATGAGACGTTCTAAAAGAAATAAAAGAAAAATAAAATAAATAAAACTCCACAAAAGTTCAGTTTCTCTGACAATAAGGCATGAATTTATAAGAATTTTACATGAAAGGGAAGGTGTAAGAAAGAAAAAGTATGTTATAAAAAGATACCAAACTCTGATAATACTTTATTTTGAAAACCAGAGAAAATTGTCAGAAATTATCCATTTGCAGAGTAATTGTTTTTCAATAAAATTTTCAGCAAATTTTTGCTGCGAAATTAATAAGGAAAAATGTCATACAATTTACAAAATGACACAAAGTCTTAAAAAATAAATAAATAAATAAATAAAATAACAACAATAAGTTCTATGAAGTCTACAAATATCTATATAAATATGAATAAAACACTCAAAATAAAGAAACACTGATTTATTTGCTAAAAATGTAATTTAAAAGTTAAAATATTAACACGTGTTTCGATACCACAAGGTATATTTTTCAAGACTGTTTCAATTATCACACAATCTTCGATTTTTTATAGATTTTCATTTTTCATTTCAGGGCCATCTATGGATTCTCGTGAAAATTCAGTTTTTTTCTCCACTGTATTTCTGAAGAAGCTTTAACCATATTTTCGTCAAATTTATTTGATATTTTATTAGACACATTTTTTTTGCAAATTAAAATTTCTATTATTTTTTTATGATAACAGAATTGATTTTTCAGTCTATGTTTTATTATCCAGCTATCTCAAGAGAAGCAATATAAATTTTTACCATAAAAAATACTGTGTGCAAGGAAACATCATATAATTTTCTAAAAATATGGTTATATCTACTGCAGGTATACTATAAAGAAAAACTGAATTTGCCTGATAATCCACAGATGCCAAAAAAAATAAAAATGTATAAAAAGTCAAAGATTAATTGAGGTATCGAAGCATATCTTAATTTGAACTTTAAAATTGCAGTTTTAGCAAATAAAACAATGTATCTGCAAATGTGCTATAAAAACTACACTCCTGCTCAAAACTTTAGCATGATTTGCAAAAGATCATTTTTTTTTTTTTTTTTTCAATTTAAAAACTTATCTCTCGATGAAATGTTTTTAAACATTGAATACTTAAAGAACCAAGTCTTCCACATGTTTTTCAGTGAAGATTGGTTTAAAACAGCATTTAAGGGGCCGATAATGAACTGAGAAAAATTATAAATGTTTGTAATCACCCTGTATCGTTAAGTGAACGACATGAACTGCAACTTTATGATTTGTTAATATAAACCCAGTTTAATTTGTGGATGAATTTGTATGACGACAGCATGTTAAATAATGCAGATATAAGCATTTATTTTAAAACTTAAAGAAAAAAAAAAGTTTCTTATTTACAATACACAGAGTTTTTAACGCAAATCATTTCCATTTTCAGATAAATAAGAAAAAAAATTAAAACAATATACAGCAATCGGAATGCAAATATCTTTAGTATCTCATGAAATATGAGCATTTTTATGAAAAACAATTTCACTGCGCATGTAAGAAAGACTAAAAAAATAAATAAATAAAATAAAATAAATATTGCATAGGTTGAACGCTAGATATATTGGGCAACTTTTGTCAAAAGTGCATTTGAATAGAGTAAAAATTAAGCAAATTATACGGAAAAGAACGAGCTAGATTTTAGATATTTTCCAAGAATTGAAATTTTTTAAAAGCTTTTTCACATGCCGTGTAATTAATTTGAAGATCCAATTATTTCAATTACGCTCCAAATGTACTTTTTTGTGAAAAAAACCTTATAAACTTGTAACTCTAACTTCTTTATGTTTATTTACTAAGATTTGTGAGATGATAAGGGTTTTTTCACAAAATAGAACTTTTGGTAAGTGGTTAAAATAATTAGATCTTAAAATTAATTACGTGACATGTAAAAATCCCCTTAAGAAATTTCAACTCTTGGTAAATATCTAAAATCTAGCTCGTTCTTTTTCGTATAATTTACTTAATTTTTAATGCACTTTTGACAAAAGTTGCCCAATGTATCTAGCTTTCAACCTATGCAATATTTTTTTTTTTTTTAATCTTTCCCACATGCGTAGTGAAAACGTTTCTCATACAATTGCTCATATTTCACGAGACATTAATGATATTTGTATTCCGATTGCAGTATATTGTTTTAAAAGTGTTTTTCCTACTTATCTGAAGGTGGGGATAACTTGCGTTAAAAACTGTATATTATAAATAAAAAAGGGTATTTTTTTTTTTTTTTAAAGCTTTAAAATAAATGCTTATATCTGTGTTATGTAACATGCTATCGCCACACAAGTTCATCTACAAGTTGAACTAAGTATATATTAACATATCCTAAAGTTACCGTTCATTTCGTTCACTTAACGATACAGGGTCATCACAAACATTATAGATTTTTCTCAATTTGCTGCCTGCCCCCTAAATGTTGTCTTAAACCAATATTCACTGAAAAATATGAGGAAGGCCAAATTCTTTAAATACCCAATGTCTGAAAATATTTCATCAAGAGATAAGTTTTTAAATTGAAAAAAAATAAAAAATAAAAAATGATCGTTTGCAAATGTTGCTAAACTTTTGAGCAGGAATGTGAAATACACAACTGCTGTAAAAAATAGCAGAAAAAGCAGTAAAATGTACAATTTTACTGTAAAAGCTAAAATACAAAACAACGGTAAAAAAAAAAAATAATAATAATAAATAAATAAAATAGCAGAAAATGCTGTAAAATTGACAAATGAGCAGTAAAAGCTAAAAAACAAAACTTCTGTAAAAAAACAGCAAAAAATGCTGTAAAATTTACAAAAGAACTGTAAAAGCTAAAATACAACTTTGCTGTAAAAAAAAAAAACAGCACAAATTACTGTAAAATTTACAAAGCTGCTGTTTATTTAGGAGAAACGCAATTGCTGTAAATTAACAGCAAAATATGCTGGCACCCATATTGCCAGCATTTTATGCTGTAATTTCACTGTGTTTTTTTTTACAGTGTATTCAGACTGAAATGTTTTTTTTTTTCTTAAAATAATTATTTTCCTTGCTGGTTTAAAAGAATGTTAAATGAATTCCACTTTAATATATATAATAAGAATATTAAATGTTATAAATCACCTCAGTCTTTCATTACATTTTCTTATTATTAAATAAATAAATAAATAAATAAAATCAAAATTTCTAGCAAAAAGTTTACGTACTGTTAGTATATCTATGTTGTTTTAAATTTAAATTTCTAATTTCTAACATTAATTCTATCTTCCAACCTGTTATCCCCTTATTTTTCCGCACAGGAGTTATTTATAATACCCCTGGCAATTCTGTTTATATTGGAGAAACCTACCATTCCCTCCATACTCGTATTCTTGAACGTAAACATGCCATAGAAACCAATCACCTATCTGATTTTAATAAATTTAAAACAATTATATCTAATTGTTTGAATTATCATGCTGGAATTTTCCTGGTCTAGTTTTTCCAGACTTAAATATTCGCCTAGTAATGAGGCAATATGCAGTTCCAGCTAAATACGCTGCACTATCGTAGAAGGATTCTGTCCGTTTGCTTCAACGTTTCCTTTCCGACGTTATTAATGATGAAAGATCTAAAGAGGCTTGAAACGTACAATTTTATGTTGTGTATATATTATTTTAATATTTTAAATGTTTTTATTGTACGAGGTGATCTAAAAGTCATAGAAACAATAAAAATAATAATTATTCAAAAAGTATTGAACGTAGCACTATGCGATTTTCACTGAAATGTATAGAGGGATAAGTGATTTTTTTTTTTTAAGTAACAAGAGAATTACAAGCAAATTAGTTTAAATTTTATTAATCAGGTTGTGCTTTAATTGTAAAACTCCTTTTCACAGTGGTACAGTACAGACAACAGCACGGAAATACTTTTAAATATTCAGTTGATTAGAATGACTGTCAGACAATGCGGATTGGAAATTCTCAAAAAAAAAAAAAAAAAAAAAAAAAAAAAAGCATCATTAATCGCAATATGTTGGTATTTCACCACGCAGATCGCTTTAAAATCTGAGAGGATACTGCTAATATAGTGCGATATGCTGGTAAAAAATGGAATTAATATTATATATATATATAGATATATATAGATATATAAATAATCCGATGATTTTCTGCACATTCTATTGAACACCGCATAGAGCTACAGTTGGTACTTTTCCCATAATGTATTTTTCTTATTTTTTCTGTGATTTTTTGGATCACACAGTATATAGTAATTGGCTCAATTTTAATGTACTTAAAAATTATTTTTATTTCACATTAATTAAATTGCTCAATAAAAATATATTAATTTTCATTTAAAATTAAAAATAATAAACATTAATACTCATATGAAAGTAAGGAACATAAAAGAAGTCAAAATAATTGTGTTCGTATACGTATATGTAAGGAACTATTGGAACATTCTTTTATTCTAAAGCAATCGTGTTTGTAATAAAGTACACTCAATAATTAAAACAAATGCAAAATAGCTTGTCATATTTAATAATGTAAGCCGGGGTTCCCCCGTAGTAGAAGAGCCAGTAAATATTTTAAAAACTACAATGTACAAATTGGTATAGCAATGACAATACTAAAAATGATCCAACACGGAATTATTTAGCAATGACAAGACGATAAAAGAGCGTTTAATTAGGGGTATATGGACTTTCATATGATAGAAAAGGAGAAGAGGCAACGAGATTTCCTCCCCTACGTGACGATATAATACGTGATTAAAAGGGCGTATTTTATTACTTTTTAATTATTCAATTGGCTCTTTCCAACCAGACTGGGCTGTAACTATGTCTACAAGGAATGTTTTTCAGTCTGGAGGAAAAAAGACAATTTGAGAGAAATACGTTAATACTAATAATAATAATAATTTCGCTAACGGCTTCAGATTTTAGGAAAGTTGTAATGGAAGTTTCAATTTTAAAAAGAGCAAATTTGGATTATTATTAAATAATATATTAAATAAATTACAGCTTATTATAAAAACGAAAATGGGTTTTTTTTATATTACACACACACACACACACACATATATATATATATATATATATATATGTATATGTGTGTGTATGTGTTTTCAAAAAATGTTCGACTTACACTTTAGAAACTAAATTTATAGAAATGGTTCTTTTGCTTAAAAAAAAAAAAAAAAAAAAAAAAAAACTAACATGTGATTTAAAAGTAAACAATACACCATTTACAAAACTTTGGAATACTGCCCGGGAAAATGTGTTTCAAATAGAGTCATTTACAATTCTGGTCACGTTTCTGATACTTTCTGAATCTCCTCTGATCCGTCTTCAGCAAAATAAAATAAGATTTTTCCTTCCTGTGTCGCACTAGAGATCAGCGAAAGACAACTGCAATAAATTTCAAAATTTCTTTTTCTGGAAAGGAAATTTACAAATATTGGCTAGGATTATTATGAAAAAAATACTTTTTATATGATTTGGTTTTTATATGTTTTGAGATTTGGAATTGAAAAAAAAAAAAAAAAAAAAAAAAAAAGAGAGAGAGAGAGAGAACTGCTACTCCGCTTATTGTATAAATTAATATAAAATGCTATAACACATTTTCTTTTAAAAGTTATTAATTAGTAATAAATGTATTTTATATGTTTCATTAAATTTTGAATTATCAAAAAATAAAATGTTTCGTTTGCTTTTATTTTATGTAAAATGATTTTTTTATTTACACAAATAGTTATACTTTTGAAAACATAACTGAGATTTAAATAGTAGTTTTAAATATTATGAAAACTTTTTTGAGCAAGGAATAGATTTATTTATTTATTTACTAGCAGGCTACGCCCGCATTGCTGGTCACTATATGTAAATGATTTTTCAAAAGAATTGAATTACTGTTTATTTTTTATATCGCATTATAAATAAAAACTTAAAAAAAAAAAAAAAAAAAGAAAAGAAAAGAAAATACCTACATTGAAATTGCCCTAAACCTTGCTTCGGTTACCTGCTAAATACGGCGGGTCTTTTTCCGCCCGCACTGGATCGGGTTCAGGTTACCACTGCCTGTAAAAAGGTCGATTCCGGGTACATCAGTTTGGGCATTTATCGGCAAAAGGTAGATTGGTCGTTATTTAGGAACTACGAATTCAAAGATGACTGTATCGCAACATTTATTAAATATTTTAGTTCCGTTATTCAGTAGCAAAATTTCTTTATTCGCATGGAAATATGTTTCTTTTTTTGTCAAAAACAATGAGCTGGAAAACTTTTTTAGCAAATATTGAATTTAAAACTAATATTTAAATGACTAATTTTGAAGCTATAATCAGGAAATTATTTCCATACTTTAATTAACTAAAAAAAAAAAAAAGAATCTCGAATGTTGTTATCAAATGATTCTTAAAATATTTTTATTAGTTAAAACATTTCATCTCTTGCAAATGTAAAACTTCTCTCTATATATTTTTTAAATTTACTTATTGATGACACGTTGATATTTTTATAGCCATATCTCTTCAAGAATAAATACCTGTTTTCTGATTTTTAAGGCTCCAGTGTTTTTTTTTTTTTTTTCTAAGTTAAAGTCTAAGTTAATTTATTTTTTTTTAAGTTATATTTGTGTGTTTTATTAACTAAAAGAAAGCTTTTAAAAAATCTAATCAGAATTTCTTAGGACACTACAGGGTAGGCGGAAAGTAACTCCCTACTGGAATTTTTTTTTTCTCATAAACGAATGTAAGTATGACGGCAATTTTTTGTACACATTTAATTTATTGTGTGGCATGATAATTACAAAAGTTACAATTCAATGTGGGCCCCAGTATTTTCTATACACTGTATTCAACGAACAGGTACGTATGCTACGGCCTTCCGCAAGAACTCATCAGGAACACCATTTATGACCTTACAGAATTTGTTCTCAAGGTTACCAAGAGTTTCAGGTTTGCTGCGGTACACTTCTTCCTTAGTCCACTCCCATAAAATTTAATCACATGGGGTGAGGTCTGAACTATGCGCAGGCCGTTCTGTGGAGCCTCGGCGGCCTATCTAGCGTTCAATGAATCACTCAAGCCACTACCATATATTAGACATGTGAAAAAGGAAAAAAGATATTACAAATAATGACACACTACAGTTTAAAAAACAAGGTAACTTTCATTGCAATCTACACGTAACATCAATAGCTATTCCAAATTTAAAATAGGGAGTTACTTTCCTCCCACACTGTATGTGCACAATGAAATGTTTTCTTTTACAATTGACATCTTATCTATTAATTATCTGCGAAAAAGGTAACACATTCGCCACCAAATATCGAACGCACGACCATCGCATTAACAACTTGACGCTTTAGCCGACTAAGCCATCGAGCAACATAAAATATATCTCACATTTACTTCACGACACGGAAACACTATGGCAAAATCCAATTTCAATCAGAAAAAAAGAGACTTCTAATTGAAATAAAACTAATCAAAAATTCGATCGGGCTTCGAAGTGCATCAGGAGAGGTCATTACGAACTTCCATGCAAATTTGTGTACCTCTGCGATCAGCCGTTTTCCTAAAATACTGCGAACATACATACACAATGACACACATACACACGCACACAAACATCTTATTTCGTTATATGCGTGTTTTTTTTTTTTTTTTAAGTTTATAAAATAAATAATTTAAAACATATATTATCGATACTGCTAAAATGATAGAATATTATGTACAAATGAGTTACAATTCTACTGAAATTTAAGAACATTGTAATGTAAAAATGAATTCACATAAATTTTAGGTGCACAATTTTTTTTTTCATGTTTTACAAAATTTGTTTATAAATATCCTACTTATATAGATGTTTGGAATCCATTAATAATTAAAATAATCTATAAAACGTAATGTAATATGTTAAATTCGTACGCAATTTTTATTTTATTAACAAAAAACATGCAAATGGATTCTTTTAAATTGAAATGTAACAGTATTTAGCGCATATATTTAACTTAAAAGCAATCTGTTTTAAAACTAAAATCAACAATTATTTATCTTACCGTAATTTGATAAGTAACGATTAAAATGATTGAACATAGCATTTTTGTTTTAAAAAGTAATTTTAAACCTTAGGATTTAAAATAAATAGAATGGTCGTCGAACATATTTACGTACCATGAAGAGAATTTAAGCAAGTAAAGGCAGAAAGCGGTTTCATATTTGCTTTAAACACTTTATTTTCATTTATTGTTTTTGATATTACTTCTTTGTTAGCGAGCAGGTTAGAGAAAATTAAGTTTTCATTGGTTATTATAGTTTTAAAAAAGTTAATAATTATGGTAATTAAAATAATTATTTTTGTATATCCATTTGTGTTAAGCAATTTTAGCGCATTCCAATAATGCTTAGAAATAATTATGAATTCAATTTGTGTATCTGTCTCTTTTTCTGTCATTCTGTTTGCCTATTGAGTGACGACATGTGCAAAGTACATTGGTATTAAATGATACAACGGATACGTACAGTTGGCAAATATTAACAGTCTTTGCGAAATGTTAACACTGTATGATTTTTTCTTCTTATTTTAAGATTTTAAAGTATAAGATATGAACTGTTAAGCAATGAAAACTCTGTAGATATATATTGAGTTAAAAAATATTAAAGCCAATTTGATTGTGTTCATCGTCACAAAATTTTTAAAATATACATAATCTAAAACTATTCCATCTAAATACAGTAAATAAACAGGAAAGCAAAATCATGCGATACGCATTGATTATTGACACTTTTCAAATGTACGTAATTGTGTCTCTGTACACATGCCTGTAGAGATAATCTCTCCACTTTCAGTAGGAAAAAACCGATAGTGAAGTCCAGTATCATATATCAGTTTCAAGAAATTTCATGCATATTTACGTGAGTTAGAGCGCAGATAGGAAGATGGACAGACAGACAAACCGTAGTCATTAACATTTTTATCCTTATTGGAAAGTGTTAAAAGCATTTAGAAAACGATGAAAACGATTAATATAAACGAAAATGGAATTCCAACAAATTTCTAATAATAACCATTAATGTAACTGAATATTTTTGTGTGGCCCTGCAAATCTGATGCTAATCATACCATGTATGCTAATCTGCATTCCATGGAAAGCATTCTTTCGTGCATGTGAAAAATATGTTTTAATTTTATTAAGATTTGTGCAAAGTAAAGTTCTTTAAATGTGGCTTATAGAAATACCTCTCAATGAACGCAATGCTTAGGAATACTTTCGGGTGTCCTTCCACACATACCAGTGAGGTTATTTACTCCATGTTCAATGGGGGAACATCCGATAGCGGACTTCAATAACATATTTTAATTTTATTAAGATTTGTGTAAAATAACTGCATTAAAATAGGGTTTATAAAAATACTTCTCAAAGGACACAATGCTTTGGAAATTTTTCGGGTGTCACTGTACGGTCCCTGTTCGGGTGTCCAGTGAAGGTGTTCACTCCATTTTCAAGAGGGGACATCCGACAGTGAACGTGAATAACGTATATCAGTTTCAAGAAATTCCATAAATATTTACGGGAGTTAGAGCGCGGATAGACAGACGAACAACCTGACGGACGGACAAACAGACAGACAGAGAAACCGAAGTCATCACTTTTCAACCTTGTAGGAAAGTCTTAAAATCGATTTGCCCTATTTTTGGGTTAGACTCACAGTCATTTTCCCAACTTCTATTCTAAAATTTTATATAGCATGAATTATGAAATTATGTTAAATATTAAAAAAAAAGGAACAACTCGTATCGTTGCAATTTATCGAGAATAAGTATAATTATTATTATTATTACCATTATTTTAAATATTATTTTAACAAAATTTAACATAATTGTTAAACTACTTAACTAAAATTTAATATAATTTTAATAAATTTTTATTATACAATAATATTCTTCTTATTTAGATTTAAAAATAATAATAATAATAATAATAATACTGTTTAAAAACGATTTTATCATTTTTTTTTTCATTTATTAGAACGTACATTTCAACTTTTTAAAGAATGAAAAGTTTTTACATTTATTCCTTATTATACATTGAGTGATTTATCCAGAAAATAACTATACATTTCTTAATACTCAGTAATGTTATTTTGAAATAAGACGCAGACATTTCATCTGAGTCATGAAATTAGATTTGTAATTAACTTTTGTACCATATGATATAATTCAGACAAGTGACATGTCACTTGTTATTTTCTTGTTTATCGAAATGCATATTTTACATGCAAAGTTTAATGAAACTGTCAGGCGTGTCTTTCAACTTTAATAGCTGTTTTATTATCGATATTAACAAAAAAAAAAAAAAAAAAAAAAAAAGTAGCTTTATTTAATAATGTTTATGAACATTTCATCTTTGCAAAGCAAAACGCGATGTTAGAAAAATAAAGTCTATAAACAAATCCGAAAAAAAATTTTTTTTTAAGGAAAATGCTTGAAGAGTAAAGATTTTGTAATTACCATTATTATTTAATTATATATATATATATTTAAATAATTTTATTCAATGCTGGGGCACTGCTATAGATAAAAAGTGTGATGCATTAAGATTTAATTTTCATATTTGTACTAATTATTATGTACATTTTCCTCCAGATTCGATGCTTTTTGGACTTTTAATGTTATATTTTTTATGTGTGTTTGTGTATGTGTGTGTGTGTGTGTATGTGTGAGTTTAAGTGTGTCTAGGTGTGTGTATATTCTCTAAAATAGGATTAATGTTTGACTGATTTCAAATTTTTAAATATCTAATTCTAATTTTTTATTATCGTTAATATATATTATACCATTCAACTTTGTGCTACTAAAAACTTCTATTAATATATTACATAAATATACTACATCTGCTTATTTATTTATTTATTTACTTTATTTTTTATTTTTTTTCATTCTGCTTACCAAGGGAAGTACGAATCACTAAATTTGCTGTTGAAACCAAACCAAGCTTAATTAAAAAAACATGGTCGAATACATAATGTAGAGTGCAAAATTTGCGCAAGAATCCCCCATGTATAGAAATATAACCCCTTAACAATTTTAACTATTTCTAAATGAACCAACAAAACACACACCTTAGTAAACATGGGTGCTGCAGTGGTAGCGTTCTTTAATCGAGAGACGGAGGTCCTGAGTTCGGATCCATGATAGGACGTTTTGTACATTATTATTATTATTATTATTTTCTATTTTTACATTTTTAGTTAAATTAAATTATTAATTTAAGAGAAAATATGAGTTATATTAAAAATGTTTTTTTTTTTTCCTCGCAGGCAATTTAATGTATAAATATTGAACCAATTTATTTATTTATCAAATTAAAAGGAATTTGAAATTTAACGGAAAATAATTTTATATTGCATTTAGATACAATTTTGTTAGTGATTCGTGCTAGTGTTTTATGTATATTTTAATTACTATTTTTCATATATTGTTATTCATGCAATTTTTTGCATAAAAAATCCTGAATGAACAACAGCTGTTTATGATGTTAAGTTAATGCTGCTATTAAAAGTTAAATGCTGCTATTCGACGTCGCATTTAACTCTTATTTCAGTTATTATATTAAACAACTGTCAAATTTGATGGTGTCGGAAGAAATGACAATAAGATTGGATACGATGACAAATTTTCACAAAATGGTTTTACTAATTTTTAATTTGTTTACATCTCAAAAATTTCAAAATATGGGTAAATATGGATTTTCAAATTTAGTAGTCTGAATGAAAAATCAAATATTTAACGAAATCTTCGTAATGAGCAATATTTGACGGTGAGCAAAATTCTAATTAAAATGATTGTGATCAGTCTTCATATATTTCTTGTTTTCATTCTGAAATATCCTTATGCTTTTATCAATTGCCTAGTTTTAACCATAATCGTTATAAATTAGAAACTATGTTCATAGCTTTAAACATGATTAGCTTTTTTTTTTTTTTCTTTTTTATAAATAAATAAAGAAAAATATTTTTGTTTTTATTATTATTCGTGGTTAATACTTTAATGATTAATATTGTTAATATATATATAATGAAATAAATAAAATAAATAAAAAGACCTTCTTAAGATAATAATTTTTTTCTCTTAAGTTAATTAAAAATTTAAAAAAGAAAATATATTTTAATTGATATTAAAAAAAAAAAAAAAAAAAAATTCCTCGCCGCGACTTGATCTCAGGGTGTCCACCTTAGCCTTACGAATCAAACACGCTACCACTGCACCACACATTCTTGGCACGGAGAGTCTTTTGTTAGATTTTATAGAAACAGTTAAAACTTCTAGGGTCAGTTCTTTATCCATGTGTATTGTTGCACAAATTTTGCACTCTACTTCTTGTTATTGAGCATGCTCTTTAATTCCCGAAACGTCAGTGGAAGCCCTACATTGAGACTCAAAACGGTTTTGGGCTGTGTCTGTCTGTCGCGCGATAGCGGCTGCAAAAATAGCGCTATTGACTTGAAATTTGGTACACATGTTCATGAGCCCCACGAAATCAGCTGTATAGTTTTTGGTATGTATTCCATTTCTACTTCGTATACAGGGACACGCCAAAATTTTTCTTATCATTACGGCCAATGGGAGGAATTTGTATGTATCGCGATAGCGGCCGCAAAAATAGCGCTATTGACTTGAAATTTGGTACACATGTTCATGAGCCCCACGAAATCAGCTGTATAGTTTTTGGTATGTATTCCGTTTCTACTTCGTATACAGGGACACGCCAAAGTTTTTCTTATCATTACGGCCTATGGGAGGAATTTGTATGTATCGCGATAGCGGCCACAAAAATCACGCTATTGACTTGCAATTTGGTACACATGTTCATGTGTCCCACGAAATCAGCTGTATCGTTTTGGGTGTGTATTCCATTTGTAATTCGTGTACAGGGTCACGCCAAATAGTTCGATCATTACGGCCTATGGGAAGAATCTGTATGTACCGCGATAGCCACCGCAAAAATCAAGCTATTGACTTCCAATTTTTTCCGAAACGTCAATGGACGCCCTCTGTTGAGACTCAAGAGGATTTTGGGTTCCGTCGGTCCGTCCGTCCGTCTGTCTGTCTGTCGTGCGATAGCGGCCGCAAAAATCACGCTACTGACTTGAAATTTGGTACACATGTTCATGAGCCCCACGAAATCAGCTGTATAGTTTTTGGTATGTATTCCATTTCTATTTCGTACGCACAGGGACACGCCAAAGTTTTTCTTATCATTACGGCCTATGGGAAGAATTTGTATGTACCGCAATAGCGACATAAAAAATCCTTCGATTGACTTGCAAATTGGCGCACACGTTCCAGCTTTGCATATAAGTAGCTATATAATTTTTATTGCTATATTTTTTATAAACTGTGTACAGGGACACGCAAAAATTCTTAACATTAAGGCGTATGGGGGTGAATTTCGTTTAAACGCATTTTAATATCATTACTTTGCAATGAAGAAATTGAAATTAGAGTACGTGAGTAAGATGCTTAAACTTATGCTGTTTGAAGAAAATATGTGCTCTTAAGCTTTCTAATAATGTAAAGGACCTTACAAAAGTGTTCTGACAATGTCACTTAGTCATCCAAACGATGTTAAATTTGGAACAATTATTAATTTTAAACGCAAAATAAGCTGAATAGTTTTTACTGGTGTATACAATGTTTATGGTTCGTTTACAAAGACACACGAAAGAATTTCGTAACATTACACCCTATGGACAAATTTTTAATTTAAGCGCGCACTTTAATGCGTTTATGCTGAATTGAACTTAATAAAGTTAACATACATTATAAAGTTGCTTAAAATCATGTTTACTCTTAAAAAAGGTTATGTATAGACTAAATAATTTATGGGACCACACAAAATAATTCCGAGTATGTACTGTAATCATCCAAATGATGTCAAATTAGTTCGAAAAATTAATGAGTTATAATTAATTAGGTTTATTCTTATTATTGGCGTTTATAATGACTGTGGCTACTTTTCCGTGATACATAAAGGAATTTCGTACTATTACGGTCCATAGTCGGTATTTCTTAAAAGTGTATTTTAACATGGTTACACCCCATCAAATATAATAAAATTTTATTAGAATTTTAAAAGCATGTTTTCCTGTTGAAAATTGTGGGCATAGAATTGATAATTAGCTTAAAGGTTACGCAAAATATTTCCGATATGCTATGTAATTTTTTTTGTATGAAATTTTGTATTTATGAATTTCAGGGAAATAATGCAAGACCGTCGTTTATTAAGAATACATATTGTTGCGTACTTGGGGGTTCGTAAGTTGTCCGAGAATGAAAGGCGAAACTTACAAAAATTCAGTGAATTATTCATAGAAAATTCCAGAAAAATACAGGTCTATAAACCAAGTATCAGCTTCAATTCAACCAGTAAACATAGCTTAAACAACAGCCGTTAACAGCAAAACAACAGTACAAACTGTTTATCAATAACACATAAAGCAAGTCTCATTCAAAGAGGCTCAAAGCAAAGCAAGCATTTGACGAAACTGACACAGATCTGAGATTGGCCGCCTTGGCTAAAAAAATGCTCCTTTTATACTTTTCTATCGAACACAGACTGTTCTGGAAAATTCTCGTATCTCATCAGCCAATGAGATTAGAGCTTCCATATTTGGTATATCCCTAAAAAGGATTTTCTCGCCAAGGTTGCAGAAAAAGTCGCAAAGAGGGGAAACAGTCGCCAAATTTGGCGCCAAATCCATTTCATAACTTCTTGGAGCGTTTTAATGCGTTTTTAAGGGAAAATTAGGCTATTTTAACACTAAAATGACTAGAAATGCAGAAAATTAGCATTTATCAACTTACTAAGCCTCGTTGAAAGAATTTATGCAAAAGTAAATACAATTATTCACAATTCCGTATCACTATATATGATATACAGATAAGTATGCAAAGAGAGATAGAGCAGGGGGTTGAGGGGGGCGGCAGCCCCCCTCAGGAATGTATCTGATTATGGTAACAAGTCTATCGAATCAATATATACTATTATATAATAAGGGATAAATAAAAATGACCTATTGAATAATGTAGGATGCAAATAGGACGTTGAGACTCCTGATCTGCAGATCCACTTGTTGTCGAAACGTCAGTGGAGGCCCTCTGTTGAGACTCAAAACGGTTTTGGGCTGTGTCTGTCTGTCTGTCTGTTGCGCGATAGCGGCCGCAAAGATAGCGCTATTGACTTGAAATTTGGTACCCATGTTCATGAGCCCCACGAAATCAGCTGTATAGTTTTTGGTATGTATTACATTTGTAGTTCTCATACAGGGACATGCCAAAGTTTTTCTTATTATTACGGCCTATGGGAGGAATTTATATGTATCGCGATAGCGTCCACAAAAATCACGCTATTGACTTCCATTTTGGTACACATATTCATGTGCCCCACGATATCAGCTGTACGGTTTTGGGTGTGTATTCCATTTGTAATTCATGTACAGGGACACGCCAAAGTTTCTCTTATCATTACGGCCTATGGGATGAATTTGTATGTACCGCGATACCAGCCACAAAAATCACGCTTTCGACTTACAATTTGGAACACATGTCCATGAGCCCAACGGAATCAGCTGTATAGTTTTAGGTGTGTATTCCATTTGTAGTTCGTGTACAGGGACACGCCATAGATTTTCTATCATTACGGCCTATGGGAAGAATATGTATGTACGCCTATAGCCACCAAAAAAATCAAGCTATTGACTTCCAAATTTTGCGAAACGTCAGTGGAGGCCCTGTGTTGAGACTCAAAAGTATTTTGGGTTCTGTCGGTCCGTCCGTCTGTCTGTCTGTCGTGCGATAGCGGCCGCAAAAATCAGGCTATTGACTTGAAACTTTGTACACATGTTCATGATCCCCACGAAATTAGCTGTATAGTTTTTGATGAGCATTCCATTTGTAGTTAGTGTACAGGGACACGCCAAAGTTTTTTTTTTTATCATTACGGCCTATGGGAAGAATTTGTATGTACCGCGATAGCGGCCACAAAAATCACGCTTTCGACTTACAATTTGGTACACATGTTCATGAGCCCAACGAAATTAACTGTATAGTGTTAGGTGTGTATTCCCTTTGTCGTTCGTGTACAGGGACACGCCAAAATGTTTCTTATCCTTACGGCCTATGGGAAGAATTTGTATGTACCGCAATAGCGGCCGCAAAAAACCTTCGATTGACTTGCAAATTGGTGCACACGTTCCAGCTTTGCATATAAGTAGCTGTATAATTTTTATTGCTATATTTTTTTTAAACTGTGTACAGGGACACGCCAAAATTCTTCACGCTATAAATGTTGCTGAAATGTACAATAAAATTACATTTTATTTATTTTATTATTATTTTTTTTTTTAATAATAAAAATCAATGGAAAAAAAATCAATGTAAAATACATTATATATTTTCTTCTTACTGCTTTCTACATTGTGTATATATATTTAGAGTTTTCTAAAAATTGCATCGCATTTTACTCTCTTCTGAAAATGTTTTAACAACAATAATAATAATAATAATGAAGCGGAAGTTTTTTTTTTTTTTTTTTTTTTTTTTTTTTTTTTTTGAGAAAATAATGTACTTCCATATATTTGTGAACTGGTAAAACAGAAATTACCACAAATAATTAAAAAACGTCTCGCTATCACATTTATAGCAATATCTTTTACAGGAGGATCCCATTCATTATTTGATTTGTTTGGTCTGTTACTGGTCTGAAACTGGTTTGTTTGGTCTGAAACAAAATATTCTCTAAAATGTATTTAAAATAATGTCACCGCCCCGAATTTAAAATAAAATCTATCGTGCACATCCTCAGCTATTATGTAAAACTTAAAAATTGCCTAAATACTCTTTTTAACACTGTATAAATACTACGTATATATATATATATATATATATATATATATATTAATTCCTACATTATTAATTTTGATATTCTGCCTTACTAATGTAATATACCATGCGTTATTTTTACTTACCACTGCATAGAAAATATACACCAATGTCTTATTTTTCGCATCTATTTATTGCCAAACTATGTCTTTTTCAATCTTATGAAGTTATTTTAACATTTTCGAGCAAGGTTAAAAAAGTTTATGACTTGGAACTTTATCTCCGCTTTTCTTTTTTTTCTGCCCACCTGTATGAAAATATTTACGCGTTCTAACAACCGTAAATATTTTCTGAATTTCTTTAAACTAATACATATTATACCAGAAAATTTTGGAGTGGAAGGCTGATTTTTTTTTTTTTTTTTTTCTTTTCTTTTCTTTTTTTAATACCAACTATGTGATCAAACTTCCACTCCAAAATTTTCTGAAATGAACTTCCATGGCTGATGAATAAATTTCTAAATTAAAATTAAAATTTCGTGTTCTATTGGAGTTGTGCCATGAAAAATAATGTCACTCGATATAGCTGTATTTACAGACTCGGTGACTTTGCCAACGAATGTTATGTGAGAAATGCCTAGCTGGTAATCAGCGAGGGTAGCTCAATGGTTTGAGCATCCGCACGTAAAGCGGAAGGCCCGGGTTCGATTCCCGGCTCTGGTATTTTTCACATAGTTCGTATAAAAAATCAGCCTTCCACTCCAAAATTTTCTGAAATGAACTTTCATGGTTGATGAATAAATTTCTAAATTAAAATTAATACATGCTATTTAAGTTCATTATAGCATTGGTGTAGCTATAATGACAAGATTTTGTATAGGACACCCAAAGTTATGCAAAAGAGTCGTCCAATTAAAAGAAATCATATTTAAATAAATTTGTAATAAACAAATTAGAATTAAGTTGAAATTTATTATTTATATGCAATATATATATATATATATATATATATATATATATATATATATATATATCTGTATATATATATAAATTACGTGTCACGATGTTTGTCCGGGGTAAACTCCTAAACTAAGGAACCGATTTTAATGAAATTTTTCACACTGTGTGCAGTTTGGTCCAACTTGAGAGATAGGATAGTTTTTATCTCAATTTATTGTCACAATATTGTTTTATTGCAATTATTTGTTAATTATAGACCTTTATTAAAGTTGCTCCAAAATATCTGTGAGTTCCATTAATTTAATTGTTGCCAAAAAAAAAAAAAAAAAAACGAGTTCATTTTCTTTCGACATAAAAATAAATACATTTAATCAAACGTGAACGTTAAAAAATTATAAAAAGTTAAATTATGCATCTCACGAAAATTGACGTCATAATCAATTTAAAGATTTTATATACATTGATAAAGTGCTAATGTAGTTCTATCATAGATATAGTAATATATATAGATCTCTCATCCCCATGTTATCGTACAAAGATTTTTGATGCCGAAAAAAAATAAATAAAAGCTTTGGAAACAGCCATTAAGTGGTATTGAAAAAAAAGAAAAGAAAGAAAGAAATATGAATTTGAAACTGTAACTGGAGTCTTCCATTCCCCTTTAGCAAATAAATTATTCATAAATTTTATTTGCTAAAATATTAGTATGTATTCCCGTGTGTATTCACTCGGGGAAAGACGGCCATATTTTGGTAAAAACGTCGTCTTTTCCCAAATGAAAAGGAATAACTTTTTTCTCCCCAATGATCACTCTATTCTATATATGCTATACTATGTCTATGAGTTCTATACGCAAGCGAAGTGTGACTCACTGACCGTATGTGCAGCCAAGAAAAAGATTTCCTATGTTAATTGCCCACTGGATTTTTTGTAAGAAATTATTAGAAATCGAGGAAATTTATTTCCCGATTTTAATCCTTATATTTGGGTATAGATATGTATTAGTTATCGCGGGTGTTAGATTGAATTATTTTGCTGTCAAATTGACAACATTTTAATTTTAAATTTCAAAACTTTGTCGCCCTTGGCTTTTTATTATTATTATTATTATTATTATTTGGCGATCAAAAGCGTAACACGAAAATATACATGCCAGATGTATACATTGTACGAAATGTAATATGTATTATTCATTGTACGTATGTATGACATGTAATATGTATTGTACGAAATATTGTTTCATATTATTCATTACTCTTTTAATATAAGTTGTTAAAATAACCATGATTTTTGCAAGGAATTAAATATTTTCGCCAGATAATTTGGCGATATTCTTTTTTTTTCCCCAAGGATGACAGAAATGAAATCTATTCCGCTGCAAAATATTAGTATCTTACATCAGATATTTTATTTAGACATTTGAAAACAAATTTGACTTCAAACTATGATAGAATATTTATCATTTTCCTTTTAATTAGTATATTATTAGTATATTAAAATTTAAAAGCATGGTATATAATTATTTTTTTTTTTAATCTTATAATTATTCTTATCTTAATCCTCAATGGTTCCCATCTTTATTAACTTGAATTTACTATTAAAATTTTAACATACTCAAAAACTTCTCATCACTTCGTTAAAATACACTAAACTTTTCCAAAATCTTTTTCTATTTAAAATGATACATGTATTTACTTTAAATGTCCAATATTTCATAAGATTTCCAATTTTAAAGTTTTAAAATATTTATCAAATTTACTTATTTTTCTGGTTTAGCCTTATTGTTTTCCTTTTTATAACTACAGCTGTTGCCCTCTTTAAAATATTTAAAATGATGAGGTCATTTTATAGTAAAATTATCCATTACAGCATATATTATACTTCACTCCTCCATAAAGATTGATTTTAAAATCGTCTGTTTCTTTTATACTTTTATTTTAATAGAATTTTAATAGAATTTAATTTATATATTAGTCATTTTAGCAATTTTATCCAAAGTAGCATTAGAAATAATATATATCACTTCTCCATTAAAATTTATAGGACCCTACAATAAAATTAATTTCTGCTTAATATCAACACTACGAAAATTTTTATAAATCGCTTCCAAATTTTGACCTAAGTTTCAAATCTCAACCCTGTGGGTTTTTACATCGGCTACAACGTTTTCGTCTTTGTTCGTAAATAATAATTTGACTGCACTAAATAGCTTACAGCCGTATAATTCAACGTATAACTTAGTCACAGCAACGCGTGGCCGGGTCTGCTAGTATATATATATATATATATATATATATATATATATGAAATGTAATATGATTAGCATTAATTCTGACATCTCAACACAAAAATATTCAGACACATTGAATGAAAATCGTATTTTAGTCTGTTATAAGTGCTTTTAAAACTTTATATTGATGTTTAAAAATGATTATAGCTTCAATTAATCTGTCTGTCAGTTTTCTTTCAGTCTATGTTTTCACTCTAATTCCGTTAATATTTATAGAATGTCTTGAAAATAATATAAATTGTTAAATATTTTTATGTCATGCTTTTTGTTCAAATTGGTATATAGAGGTGTAAATACAATGATTCGTAAAGCACTACAGAGACATTAGAGTCTATGAAATCTCTATTTTGTGAAGCATATATTTATTTATAATAACATGAAGCATACATTTACTATATTGTATATACATAAAACCATTTTTCTTGAAGAATACAGTACATATAACATTTTTCATAGGTTTACAGAGCCCGGATATGTTTGATTATTCATTATCATATAAGTGGTAAAATTATTTAATCTAATATATATATTTCATATTTGGTGTACATGCAAAATTTGGGCGACTTATAGGGCAACATAAAAAATCTTTTTAAAGCTTTATATTTGGAAATAAGTTTACAAAGTTGTATTTTGAGAATCTTTAATGTAGCTAACACTAAAATATATTTCTGTACAATTTATATTTTCAGCAATATACTACAAAGACAATCATTTCGAGAGAAGTATACGAAGGGAATGTATTACAATGTTTTATTTTAAAATGAGAAAGTGTATAAATAAAATTTATGTGAGTTTTTCTTACTTAGTTAGATTTTATTTTTATTTTTATTTTTTGTTATGGGATATGACAAAATGTATTGCATCTTAGAAGGTTTAAGGTTGTGTACAACTGGTAAGTGTATTAATCCATGACAAGCGCTTTATTTTTCGTTCTTGTTTAAATCACAAACTATGTTTTTAAAAATAACATCGTCAGTAACACAGAAAGAAACTATTATTGAAAGCAAAAGTTATAAGATGCAATAGGAACTTTTTCTTTTAAATCTGTGGTAATAATTTTCATTTAATTATATAATGCAATACCAGTCTTCTGGTGCATTTTACTGAAAAGTTACGTTTCCCTTAAATAATTACCTTCCCCTTTAAAAAGTTTCATGCAATTCAAATGCAAACTACGATGCAAAAAGAATATTCATATAGAAAAGCTAGAAGAGATTGCGCATATAGGGGATCGCAGGGAAATAGTAAAGGGGGCAAGTTGTGATTTCAGGTGCTTCTACAACATCAGTAGTGAAGTGCCCACTTGAATAAGCATATTGCTTGCTTCGAGGTTCCAGGATAAAACGTGATTATTTTGTCTTGTTTTAAAAAATAAATGCTTGAATTTTCATAGCCCTTCCTAGGAATTTCGATAAAATGGTAATAGTACAAAATATTTTTTAATTAAACAATTTCTCAAAAGCTATTAACCTAGACTAACGGTACGAACGCCAGGAATTTTTTTTTTTTTTTTTTTTTTTTTTTTTAAGTGAATAATTATTTAATTAAAGACTGCGCAATCTCTCCTACCAAAATGCGACAGTTTGCGCGATTCCTATATAGGAGAGATTGCACATTAATTAAAAAAAAAAAAAAAAAAAAAAAAACTATACTAATAGTTCGCAGCTTATTGGTAATGGCAAGAAATTGAGGATGAGCTTGTTGAATGTCTGTAACTATAACTGGAAAAAAAACTTTGACAAATGACTGGAGTAGTTCAACACATCCGGACGGCGCATTTTTTATTTATTTTATTTATTTATTTTTGAAGACTGTCTTCAGAATCTAAAACTGAATATTATTAGGAGTGGTGCGATCGACAAAAGCCACACCTCTGGAAGGATTTATCTCTCGATATGAATGTTAGCCAATAAGAAATCCATTTTTAGTTTTGCGATATTTTCAGGTATGATGTTCCAGTTTTGTGCAACTGTCAGCTGCTTAAATAGGAGAGATAAAACTAAATGTATTCAAAAGTAATTAACCTACTTTTTTTTTATGGACTGTAATCGTCTAAATTTCAATTTAAATAAATAAATAAATAAAAATAAAAATTAAAAATAAAGGATTTTAAAGTTATATAATAAGAGAAGATTTTAAGTCAAGTAAAATATAGGTTTTGTGTTTTGAACATTTTTGTGTGGAAGATTTTGATAGAGAGAGAGAGAGAGAGAACTTTAATAAATACTAAACGGTGTACGTTTTTGGGGCTTAAAACTGAGCGTGACTGGCCATGTATTATTGCACACACGGTGTGCTACCTTTTTTTTTTTTTTTTTTTTTTTTTTTTGGTTCGCTAGTGCACTGAACACGGGTTAACATGTAGCAGGTGATTGCACGATAGCTTCAAATTTACAACAATAAATGCAACGAATTTGGACAACGACAGATTCAGTGAGCAAACAAAAAACCATTCAAGCTGAAAAGGAAATGTACTAGTTTTAAGTTGAACGTATTATCTAGTAACTTAATGTTATTTTACAATTGTTTATCTTTATCTGGTCTTGTCCCTTTTTTCTGTTTCTTTAATATTTTTTTCTTTAAATAAATTTTTGCAATTATTTTAAAACTTCTTTAATTTTTCTGATATTTTAGTTATTGAATTGAAACAGTCACTCCCAATACAAAACTTTTTTTTTTTTTTTACAAAAACTTTACAACAATGTCATTTAAGTACAATTTTTATTGTTAACAATTTAATTTTAGTTTTAATTAAGTGCCATCCCTCCTAACCTATAAGGAGAGACTGCGCAAAATAGCTCTCTTGTTTTATTGCAGTTGTTATTTTAAATTACAGGATAGCAACAAAATAGTAATGGAGATGTATATAAGTAGTATTATTTCAAATATATGAACGAATAGTTCAACAAAAAATTTAATATTTGGATTTTTTTTATTGTTATGTTGAATTGTGTGCAAACTCTCCCTGTTGCAAATTGAATTGCCATTTAACTTCTCATCCTCTCAGGCGGCGTCAGCAGTCGTCATTCGACGCTCCGAGATATGATTACGGTAGTTAAAAATGTGATCTTAAAAGGAGTCGGTCATGCTTGACCGCTAAAAATATATCTTTTACATAAATGCCGTTTGCGTTTTATTGTGAATCAGTGTTATATGTTTTTTCGAGATGTGAAAATAAAGAACTAAATGGAAATAAGGAATATCAATTTTATTAATGAAAAACTGTTTTATACTATTTGAAATGTGTTTTACGAATGAGTGGGACTAAACATTACGGAATATTTTGGTTCCACGGACCTGATATATATTACCTTCTGATGACAAAAATTTCAATTTTTGAGAATGATGGAGTAAAAAATCAACAAAGCTGCACTGGAAGGGAGGTAGGCCTTTTCCCTTATTATTTCATTATTTTGGTTTGGGTTTAAAAATTAAAAGTTATGGTTTTGTTTTATTTAAAAGATAAGCGCGGTTATTAAAAATTTGGTTTTTGTTTTAAATTGGTTGCGGTCTGTGATAGCATCGAATTTATTTGGTTTATATTTAATATTATTTATAATTTATAAATTTTTGCTGATATTTGAAATAAACAGTTAAATGGTTTCAAAATTTGAATAATTGAAAATTAATTTGGGTTTCAAATGTAAATGGTTTCAACAGTTGAATAATTTAAATTTACTTTCGTTTCATAAAATTTTGTTTAAATGGTGTTTCTTTCTGTTTCTTTGAAAAAGAAATTATTTTTAATGGAATATTATTTAATTAATTTTTGTTTTTTTCAATGCTATTAAAATTGATTTACTTCTGCTTTAACGATATTTAATTTTTGTTCTTGAATATATTTAAAGATAATGTTTGCATTTTTTGATATATAGATAATACATGTTTATTGTTATTTAATAAATATTTGGATAGGGGTTTTTATTAAGCAATTAGAAGATGACAATAATTTTTTGTTTTTGTTCTCTTGTTATGATATTGGGTCTAAAATGGATATAAAGATTGAGAGAAAAAAGAAGAGGTTTAAGAACCTCATTTATGAAATATTTGGGGAAAATCAAAACAATTCTGAACTCCGAAGTAACGGAGGAAGATACGAAGTTAATGGAAATTGAGGAGGTTCTTAGATTAAAGGCTCAGCTCCGCGAGAAACAGGCTGAACTCGTAAACATCGATTATGAAATACAGACAAAAATTAAAGTTAAAGGTATAGCTGAAGATGTAGCAGGCTGCGAGAAATATAGGGAAAAAGGGATTGATGTAAAAACAAAACTAGAAAGGCATGTGGATAGTTTGAATGACAGGCCATTGCCTGGTGTTATTCATATCGCCAGATCAAGTGATCAAATCGGGATTGGTTCAGAGAACCTAATAGTTAGAACTGAAATCAGAAGTACAGTTAAAATCCGAAATTACAAGTTGTAATTTTTTTTTTTGGTGACTGTTGTTCATGGCTGGGCTTCTGGAATTCTTACGAGGTTGCGATACATAACAATAATTCTTTAAGCAAACATGAGAAATTTACGTATCTTTCTTAGGAGGTATCGCCTTGAGCGCTGTATCTGGGTTTTCATTGACAGAATCGAATTACGATGCATCAAAACAATTACTTAAGGAACTTTTTGGAAGAAGTGACGTAATTATATCGTCCCATATGCATATGTTACTATTAGCAGAACCGATGAAATCATGCACGTATGTTACTGAATTAAGGAGAATGTACGACGCGATTGAGGTACAAATTTGTTCGTTACAATCATTAAATGTAGCAACAGGCACTTACAGACATCTCTTATGCCGTGTAATATTACAAAAACTACCGGAAAATTTAAGTTATAACAGACAGCGTAATTCAGATGAATTGTTTGACATTTCTAAATTAGTCGATTTTATACGTAAAGAACTAGAAATACGAGAAGCATCGATAATTTTAGCGAATCCCAGAAAAAATAGCACAAGTGAAAATAATTTTCGGAACAAAATGACTGGCCACAATAAACCCAACTAAAATTCTGAAAGGAGCTAATAGCATTCCCCTAAATAATCAGCTTCTATTTTAGCGATTCAGGCGGTGGGTAATTTATTTAGGTATTCTTATGATAATATTAGGCCTAAATTTAATAACAAAAGAAATTCGAATTCATTTTCTCAAAATACAGGAGTTTAGGGTTGTTTGTTTTGTTCCTCGGCACATATGAATCATGATTGTTCTTTAAATGCTTATGATAAGAAAAAGGCTTTAATGGCCAAGGGATTGTGTTTCATATGTTTTCAAAATAATTTGAGTAAATTTTGTTCTGGTAAGGATCATAAGTGCAAGTATTGTGCGTCTCCCTGGTATAACGCATTAATATGGAATAGAGAAAGAAATGAATCCCGCTCAGTTGATGATAAAAAAACAAATACAATCAGAAAGTTCTTTAAATTTAGGGTGTATAAGAATAAAGAACTTAGGGACACGCCGAATGATTCGGTGTTGTTGCAGACTGTAACGACAAGTGTATATAATGTTCAAAACAAATGTCATTTATTGAGGTGTTTTATTGACAATGGCAGTTCTAGGACATTTGTATTGCGCGGAGTGTGCAATTTATTGGGATTAGAACCAATCAGTAAGGAAACACTTTTCATTTATACCTTTGGCAATAACAATCCTGAAAGGAAAACCTATGATATTGTAGAAATAGCACTACATAATGTAAGAAAAACTAATAAGAAAATTAAATTAAGGGTTGTAGTTATTGGTTCAATTACATTTGGAGAAATTAAAATTCCTTCATAATGGATGCGTACTATCGTACTAGAAAAGGGCATTGAATTGGCAGATAAGGGTAATTTATGTTTAATTCATATACTTATTGGATCGGATTACATTGGGTAATTTCTTGGAGAAAGGAAGTGAGAATTTCTAAACGATTAATGGCAACATATACCTTATTTGGATTTGTGATACAAGGGAAGGAAAGGTACCCTAAAGCACTTAAGAAATGTCAGGAAGTGCGCTTTAATAAGTTACATGTTGCTAAGGAGGAATTAGGCCATTAAAGGGTTAAAAAAATTATGGGAATTACAGGCAATTGGAATTAATCAGGACAAAGAACATTCTAATTCAGATGATGAAATTTTAGAACTATTTAGGCAAACCACTACTTATAAAAATAAAAGAAAAACGAAACGAGGTTGTTGTGGAAAATTAATGTTAAGGAGTTGGACAGTAATTATGAGAAAGCAAGACGACGTTTTTCTCATTTGAACACTGTTTTCGATAGGAAACAAGACTTATATTTTGAATATAAGGAAATTATTGAGGAACATTTAAAGGAGGTCATCACAGAGGAAGTAGCGTCGGATTTAAATGAAAATAGGGGATGCCGCACCATGGGGTAGTGCGCGAACAAAAAAATAGTTCTAGGGTTAGGGTAGTTTTTGAAGGTTCATATACAGGCAGGGATGAATTATCTCTTAACAATTGTTTGGAGATCGGTCCTAATTTAAATCCAGACTTACTCAGGATAATTTTGAGATTTAGGTTACACACTGTTGCGTTTTGCGCAGACATACAACGAGTTTTTCTAGAAGTAGGAATCGCTAAAGAGGATAGAATTTTTTTGAAATTTTTATGGAATGATGGGGAAGGGTCCGATCTCCATTCCGATTATGCTAAACGAATTAGGACATTCCAATTCTGCAGACTTCCCTTTGGAGTAAAATGTTCCCCTTTTCTAATATCAGCTACAATTAGACTTCATCTAAAAAAATTCGAAATTAACTATTCGGAAGCAACAGAAATGTTGAGGTCTCACTACGTCGATGATCTTATCTCTGGAACTGAAAACATGATCAAGGCCTTAAAATTATCAAGGGAAAGCTAGCATAAACCTCGGAGCTTGGATCTCTAATTGCTCTGACCTTAATCAGTTATGGAAGACAGAAAATTTGGATTGTAGAAAATGTCCAGAGGAATCCAACGTTCAACTGAAAATATTAGGGATCATTTGGGACAATACGAATGACATATTACAGATTGACACTTCACAATTTAACAAATTACCGGAGGACAGATTTATAACAAAGCGATATATTTTGCCTGTTTGCGGAATGCTGTTTGATCCATTGGAGATCATGAATCCATTTTCGATTCGCATAAAAATTATATTACAATCAGTATGGGTAAATGGTAAACAGTGGGACGAACCTGTTCCACAAGAAATCGAAATTTTGTTTTTAGAATGGCTAAATGAAGCAAAAAAAAAAAAAAAAAAAAAAATTGAAGTTTACTGGAATTCCTAGGCTGTACTTTAGGGAAATTTATTGGAACGCAGTAGGGTTACGCATCTTCTCTGACGCTAGCCGAAAATGCTACAGATCAGTAGCTTATTTTCGATTTACGAATCCTGAAGGATGTAAAACAAATTTTATAATTTTTAAGTCCCGACTAGCCCCTTTGAAGAAGATTACATTACCGAGGCTTGAATTGTTAGGCACGTTGGTCTCGGCAAGTTTAGGGTCTTATCTTAAATCTGTTTTCCCTACGCTCGATCTCAGAAATATTTTTTATTGGACTGACTCTCAGATTTGCCTTCACTGGATAAAAAATTCAGCTAACGATTATAAGCAATTTGTGAAAGACCGAGTGATGGAAATCAAAGAAAAAACTGACCCTGAAAAATGGAACTTTAGCAATGGTAAAATCAATCCGGCGGCAAATTGACAAGAGGTGTTAAAGCAAATTCCTTGATGTGTGATAAAATTTAGAGTCAAGGACTGGCTTGGCAGTCGGAATTAAGCATACCGTTTTACTCTCTAGTGGAATTTGCCTGTAACATGGACAATGTGGTTGAAGAAATATATGGAATAACAACACTTCAGGTTCAAGAGGAAGCTCCAATGCCATTATTAAATCTGGAGAATTACAGAGGTTTGAATAAAATTTTGAGAACAACCGCCTATGTTTTTAGATTCCTAAATAATATCAAAACTACGTCTCAAAAACGTTCAGGAGCACTGACAGTAAATGAGCTATCTGCAGCAGAAAATTATTGAGTTCTATTTGTACAGAAAAGTGAATTCAACAAATAATATACTACATTAAAGGCAAAAAATTCAGTTTCTCCTGATTCTAAGTTATATCATTTTAATCCCATCTTGACAACAGAAGGTCTAATAGTATTAAAAGGAAGAATTCAAGGTTCTAATTTTTCTGATTAATATAAGCATCCAATTATTTTGTTGAACAAGGCTCGATTTACTAACCTTTTGATCATGAAGGAACACGAAAATTTAGGTCATTCTGGTATTTCTGACACTCTCACTCAAATAAGAGAAGGTTTTTGGATCATTATGGGCGGGAAAGCTGTAAAATCCTGCTTGAACAAATGTTTTCTATGCAAACAGTTTAAGGTCAAACAAGGACAGTAAGTAACAGCTCCGCTTCCCATATCAAGAACTAGCGAAGCTCAACCTTTTGTAGTCGTCGGAATCGATTTTGCTAGACACTTATATACGAGAGACAATAACAAAACATACATCGCATTGTTCACGTGTGCAGTCACTCCAGCAGATCATTAAGAAATAGTCTCCAGTCTCTGTTCTGAATATTTTCTATTTGCATTCAGACGTTTCATCTCCAGAAGAGGTGTGTGTAAGGTTGTAAATTCCGGTAATGCTCTGACTTTTAAAAGTAGTTAAAAGGAACTAAAGAAACTTTATACTAACATTAAACACTTTGAAATACAAAACTATTTTGGTAATAAGTGCATAAAATGGAATTACATAGTAGAAAGAGCCTCATGGTGGTGGGAGGGGGGGGGGGCTATTGGGAGCGAATGGTTCGCATGGCAAAGGTCTTTTTGAGGAAAATTCTTGGTATGGCATTGGTTACATTTGAAGAGCTGCAAACTATACTTGCAGAAATCGAACCAATTATTAATTCTAGACCTTTAACTTATGTATATTATGACCCTGTAGAATCATTCATTCTCACCCCAGCCCATTTCTTAATAGGAAAAAGATCAACTGCTTTGCCCCCACAATGTGGCCGCTTTGTGATTGGAAGTCAATCCAATTCTCAGAAATTGTTAATTAAACGATACTTATATCGTGAGAGAGATACTTATATCGTGAGAACCAATTTTGGAAGCAACAACATCTTTTGCAGTTGAGAAATGCAAATATTGTAAAACTTGTTAATTCAATTTATAATTTTAATATCGTTTACATAGTTCTCAGAGGTGATGACAAAGTCCCAAGACAAATTTGGAGGTTGGGAAAGGTAATCGATACACACATGGGACGTGATAATAAGGTTAGATATGTCTCTTTAAAAACTCCATCAGGAATATTAAAGCGACGCATTCAACTTATTTGTAACTTGGAAGGCCAAAGGGACTTACCTTAGTTAACTAACACCAACTGTTCACCTATAAGGTAATATTAATATTGTTTTCATTTTTTAATTGTATCCTGGTAACATTGACTATTTTGTATTTGGTATAATTCCTATTTCAGTATTATTCGTTTGTGAAACTTATTTTATTATGTACTGCGATTTCTTTTCATTGGTTGTATCTTTGAATTGCGTTTTATTTGGATTTGTTTAAAATTTGTATTTATCTTAACTTTCCTTTCGGGACGGGAGGATGTTGGAAATTGAATTGTCATTTAACTTCTCATCCTCTCAGGCGGCGCCAGCAATCGTCATTCGACGCTCCGAGATATGAGATTACAGTAGTTTAAAATGTGATCTGAAAGGAGTCGGTCATGCTTGACCGCTAAAAATGTTCGTTTGTGAAACAGTTTTATATGTTTTTTCGTGATGTGAAAATAAAGAACTAAATGGAAATAAGGATTATTAATTTTATTAAGAAACAACTGTTTTATACTATTTGAAGTGTGTTTTACGAATGAGTGTGATTGAACATTACGGAACACTCCCAGTTTTACGTTATATGAATATCATTTACACAGAATATCTGTTTTTTTTTTTTTTTTTTATTTTTTTTAATAACACTATTAGACAGTTTATCTGTAGCTTTTTTATTTTCCTCAATAAAAATAGTTTCAGTAAGTTATTAAATTTTGAGATAACAAAATATATTCAGCGATAAAAAAAAATTACGACTTAGGTATATGTGACGTTATTATTCTTTAAACAGCTGGAAATTTTCAGGAAATTAAAACTATTGCAAACTTAGAATTATTGCTGAAAATTAAAATTTTTTAATGAACAAAGACATGAATAACAAGAAGGAAATTTTAGTGAGTTTTTCAAGTCAGGAAATTTACTTTTTGGTATCTGTAGATATAAAAATTAGAATAAACTATGAAATACAACGTGTCATCTCATTCATGAGATAGAAATCGGCTTGTTTCTATACACAACCATTCTCGTCTACAATGCAAAGTATCATTTGGACAACATTGCCTACGAGCGACTGACACTGATAAGAATGCACAATGTTATCTAATGTTCATTGTTATCTTTAATATGTGTGTTTTTACGTTAGTCTAGCTAGAATTACTATTAAAATTTAATACAAGACAAAAATCACAATCTCGGTTAGAGGATGGCATGCAGTTGGGGGGAAAAAAAAATTAATGTCTTTTATCTGCAAACTAATAATAGCACGACAGCGGTCGTACAAAAAGACGAAAGATAGAATAGAGTGTGAAACTGCTGCATGCTGCACGTGCTGTTTAGTGTAGACATTTCTTTGTTGCAATAAATAAATGAATGACAAATCTAATGTGTATATGATTTCATTTTTTCGTCCTATGGATGTATTTCTACAGGATTTTGGTCTTGCTATGATAACTCTATCATAAATGTATGAGTTGAGAACTATGTTTACGTATATTTAGCTTTCATGGATGTGATATGATTTCTTTAAATGCTGTATTGACTGTCCAGTTAAAGAAAAAAAATGGATAAAAATTGTTTTTGCAGTCGTAAATCGTTGACCTGCAACTAGTGTTTCAAAGGATGCAAAAATCGTACTTCTTCCCCGGGAATAAATTGGGTTTTCGGGCAGGGAAAGTTAAGAAAAGAAAGAAAAATGAGAGATTTTGAATAGCTTGTAGCATGGACATTTGTTACAGAAGTATGAATAAGCAATTTATGAAAATGTGAATACTTAAATATTTTCACATTATGAAAATACAATATCGAAAACAGATTTTAGCTAAAATAAAAAGAGAAAAAGATGATTTTTAAGTACTAGTATCTTGGGAATACTTATTTGTAATATATATACAATATATATATATATATATATATATATATATATATATATATATATATATATATATATATATATATATATAAAGTTGAAAAAAGTAACACGTTCATTAAAATCGAATGTTTATTAAAATGATTCCATTTTTTAAACAAGGAATTAAAAGAAATGATTCAAAATCATTGCAATAAAAATGAAAATTTTAATTAATGTTTTAAAGAACTTTATGATCAAGGAATATTATTTAAACAATATTTTGAGTGTGAAACTGAACACAAAATTTAAACTAATTGCTTTCCTGTAAACCTTAAAAAAATAAGAAAAGAAGAATTGGAGAGAGGAGAGAGAGAAGGGAAATGCAATAAATTTGTCAATATATTTCTCTTTTGTAGCAATATTAATAAGTGCTAAATATTGCAATGAATAGAAACAGGAGAAAATGAAAGCAATATTTTTTTCATCTTTTAAAAACTACTTTATGCGCTATGCGTTGGCATTTTAACTAAGTTCAATGTGCGATCCCTCAATTGTGTTTCAAATGTGTAACAGGATTTATTTACCTTCGAAATACATAATATTCCCCAGAGTTATGGGTTTATATTCCCCTAATTTCCCGAGTTTATTCCTGTTTTTCAAAACTGCCATTTTTTTGCAACACTACACGCAACTGGAAAAGAAATATTAAAGTAAATGTTAACACTTAATCACAATTCTTGTGTTTTATTTCATGTAGTTGGGTTATTCATTTTTAGATAAATTTGTATGTCTTTTCATGAGGCTTCATTTATGGTTCAAATAAGTCAAATTCGAATCTAAGACACGGTGTCACTACTACCAAATGTAATCTTGAGCATTCTTATTACACATCGCTGAAAAAAAAAAAAAATCGAACTATGATACCATTTATTCTGATTCTTATCTAAAATAACCTGAATACGAATATGACGTCCATTTTGCTGAGTCACCCACCATTTTCTAGAACCCCCCCCCCCCACACACACACACACACACGCACACACACCCTCAATTTCTATCACTGTTCGGTAATTTTATGACCATGAATTTGATTTGGAGAATGAAAAAGAATTAATTTATCTCCTAAAAACAAAATTATAATAATGTTTATTAAATAACATTAATAATATATTTAAAAAAATAAGAAATGTAATACGTAGTTTCAGTGGCAAATCCCCTCCTAATTTTTCTCCTTGCCGCAGATGTTCATATGTTCACTCTGTAGCCCCTCAAAAGATATTTAACAGTTAAAATAATCCTCTCCCCCTCCTAAAAATAAAATTTATATCAATAAAATCACTGAAAAGCGATAAAACTAGGGGGAGGGGGGGGAGCTCTGACAAACGGTGGGTGATAGGGAAAAATGGTGTCGGGGTCAATTTTCATGCCGAGCAGTGAATTAAATCTAACGAAAAGTAAATAACTGCCGCTTCTGATATTAGTTTTTTCCATTTACGATGCTGATTTGAAAAAGGTAAATTTCTTTTAATTAATACAATACTGTTATTAAAATCAATGATTTTTACAGAAGCATTTAATAGTTTAATTCGTGTTTTTAAAATAGGAAATGCAACAGATACACTAAGTTGGATAACTGTGCAACAAGAACAATACCAAATAAAACTGAAAGCAGGAGTTATAATTCTTCGAAAAGAAATGTGTTTTTAAATATGACTTTAAAAAGTCTTCGCTTTGTTTTTGACTACGTAATTATTCATTTACATGCCTTAATTTGGAAACTGCTGATTTTTGTTTAATTGAAAAATTTGTCCATTCATCCACAGATATAAATTATAATATATTGAATTGATTTTAATTGATTTTTATGTATTTGTACTCTATGATTTAAAAAAAAAAGTATTTTTATTTAAGAACATAAAATAAATAAATAAATAAATAAAAATGATTTCTTAACATATTTGACATAAATTATTTTTTCTGTGATAGGTGCAATTAATAACCTTTTTTGTTCTTCTTATGTAATGAAACAAAAAAGCCAATATCTATACATTAATGCTTGTGTCACACACAATAAATGACAAATTAAATTGAAAAAGTAAAATAAAAAAGGCAGGGATCTTTTAAAAAAGGAAAGTTGTACTGAATAATTACAAAAAAAAAAAAATAGAAGCCAGAGAATTCTGTAAATGTGACAGTTCATGCATTTTTTTTTTCCCAGATGTTTTTAAATTATTCTTTTAAATAAATTCTGTTTTGCTCTCACTTTTTAACAGTTTTTTTTTTTTTCTTTCTTTAGAAAATTTCAACATAGCATTTTTAAGGCAGATATCGTAGTTTAAAAAATATCTGACAATAATTTCGTAAAGTTACTGGTTATATCTGAGTATATTTCTTTATTTATTGAAAAAAAAAGATTGAGAGAGAGTGAGAGAGTTTTAGACAAAAATAGAAAAACGTAGATTTTTTTTTTTTTTTTTACACATAACATTTTACACATTACAAATATATTTTCACGTACGATCATTAATATTATAATACCATATTTTTTAAAGCGTCGACGAGAAGTTTTTATAAAAAATATTCGAAGTTCAGGTCGAGATGGTCCTCGCATGGTCGACACTGTCCGACTAAGGATTTCTAGACACACTGAGCAATACTCGGTATTCTAGCGATGTATGCTGAAGAGATGATGATCCGTGACCTAAGATCTGCCATTGTACTCACGGGTGTCTCTTAACAAAAATTACAAGTAGCCTCAGGAGAAGGAATACAAAGAATTGAGTTCTAGAAAACGTGGAGGCCGAGCAACATGTCCGTCACGCCCAATCTACCTCCTGGGAAATGTAAGATGGAAGAGTTTAGGCTTCGCAATCGAAAGTTGTACTAATGAACCATCATGCATTAACCATATCTTTTAACGCACAGTGGAGAGTAAATCCCAGAGGACATGCTGTAGAAAACAGAGATATTACGTATCATTGAGCATGTTGGACAGAATGTTACAGCAGATAATCACCGAGAATCCCTATACAGATATTATTAAGGAAACTTTGATGCACTTTCCACCAAACACTGACGTGGCGATTTTTGTGCGACTGAATATGCGCTTCACTTGTTAATACGCCTTCTTTTTAAATCAGGCTTCATCTTTGTATAAAACAATTGCGTATAACTGTGAATCACTCTCGTATCGCCAAGCATCTGATGTAATCACTTATTGCAAAAGAAGTAATTGGCCTCTGTTAGGAATAGGATAATCTACACATGGAAAAGGTGCATCTTTTAAGCATGCATAATTTTCTACAGTTTTACATGTCGAGTACACCGTTCAGCTGAAACCGATCGCGTACTTGACAACTAGAAACTTGAAAACCTTTGTAACAGTCGGTTTTCTGTTTCCGATATGCGCACACTGTCTTTCCTTGAATTACACCTCATTATTTGAAATGACCCCGTATTCCGTAGTGGTCGATCAATGTCATGAAGATGGTGTGAAGCGGACAACGTCACTTGTATATCCATTTTGAATTTAGTTATATGCTAATTGTCCATTGATTCCTCTTCGTACGTACGTTAAATTCATACCCGCAAATTTCTGGATCATCTAAGGTTACATGTTGCTGCCGAATAAAGTATAACGTCCTAGATTTCTCCAATTCCAACTAAACAACAAAATTGTTGACTGCTTTTATTTCCCCTTTATAAACAGACAATTTTAGTGTAAAAAAGCAAAGGCCACTACGGGATATGATGAGTTATGTGTATCTGTATAATATAGACTAAAATAGAGAAATAAAGGGAAAAAACCATCCCCAGATAATATATGTTTAAATTAATTTGTACTGTCATTTTGTTATATAAATATTTAATTTCATTTTTTGTAGTATTTAAACTTTATTTCTCACGTATTTATAAAGTAAAGCTTAGAGATATTGTACACATAGACAATTGGAATGAAAATCTAGAGCGCTTTTACTTTAGTAGAGAACTTTTATTCTGTTATTTTCATAAAAGAATAATAATAATTATGTATTAAATATCTGGAACAGTATCAGAAGACAAGTTTTAAGAATGACTGAGACAGATGTATTAAATGAATATAACAGGTAGACTCATTAATGCTATACTATTTACAGCAATACATGCATCTATTGCGGACATCGTCAACATTTGAAAGAAAAGAAAATATAAACCTATGGAAATTAAAATATGCAATTTTAAGTAAAACGTGTTATCTAGTAAATTAATGTTCTTTTGTAATATTATATAGGCTTACCTTTCTTGATTCTAGTTTTTGTTTTTCGATAATAAAATAAATAATTTTTCTTCAAACTCCCCACTCTTTTATCAGTATTTAATCATTAGGCCATACTTTTTTCTTAAGTAACTTTACTATCTAACTATGATCATTATTATATTTAATTATAAACTTACGATGTAATTTTCAGCATAAAAATAATAATAGAAAAAAAATAGTGTACTCATTCCTGTAAATCTATAAAGTATATATACTGCATGTATCCACGTGCGTCTTAAAGGAATCTATTAAAAATAAAATATTTCGATAGAGTTAATTATGTTACATTAAATAAAGTTTAATTACAAGTAAAGAAGAAACATTTTATAAATAGATTAATAATTAAAAAAATAATAAATTTATCATATATATATATATATATATTTATATATCTGTAACTTTAATTTCAATCTCAAATGCGTGGATATCACTGGATTAAACTTTTAAAACAGTATTTCCCAACATTGTTAAGCGTGGTTTAAAAACAACGAAAGCTAATTACTTTATGAAAAGAATAAATTTGAATATAAAATATCTTTTATATACTTATTTTGCCGATTACATTAATCTTGTAGATATTTAAAGAATTTATTTTGAATAAAACAAAAATATTAAAAATTACTTTAAAGGTAAAATATAAAGTTACAGTTATTTATTTTATATTATGTAATCTTTAACAATACAGGGTTATCAAGAAAAGCTTTTTCACCTTCAAAAGGATCAAGAATGATTTATTATTGTCCAAATGAGATATTTTTCAAAGTGAACTGCAGATAATTCATATAATGCACTAGATATTTTCTTAAAATCATAGTATAAAAATATGCCGAGATGTGGCGTGTAATACATAACATAATAACATTAAATATGTTTTATAATTGTTAAATTATAGAGAAATGTAACATTTAATCTGCTCAATTTGTACCTACTATGTTCAGAAATGTGCTCCTATCTTAGAACCAAATATTCCTCAGATGACCGCTGTGAATCTACTGAAATATCCTAAACACAGAGCCGGATGCTTTACTGCATATCAGGCACTAGTAGTGGTCTTCTACGATATACATTGTCCTTCATGAAACTCTCAAACGAAAAGTGATAGAAATACTATCCGGTGGACGTGGAGGTCATATTGCAGGGGAATAATGACTGAAATGCTATCTTTGAAGCTGCTTAACAAGGCGATAAACGGGAGGAATTGATCTGGAGGTATCCACAATGCTGAACTTGTGGGATTGCCAAACCCCTCAACAAATCATGGAGGATTCCAGCGATGTTTCTCGATATCGTGGGGTATTTTGCTGCTCAAAATTGAAGACTGTGGGTGCAATTTTTACCATAAATGCAAAATTAAGCTTCATCAGCCTACAGATTATCTCAAGTCTAACTGATGCCAACCGTTGTTCAAGCAAAGAAGTGGTTTGCAACAGTTTTATAAATATCTGAGGCCCGTTGTACAATAGGTGCTCAGGCTTCCTTTTATATTGCGAAAAATGCAAATCTCGCCTTAGATTTACCGTAGAATAAAATACCACATATACAATGCACACATTCAAGCCACATTTTCGACGTTAGAATACTGGATTTACTTTAGTTTTCTAAGTGCAAAAGTGACCAAGATAGCTTGTTATATAACATTTCTGTATCATATTCCGTAGAGCACATAGAAACGTTTGACATCTTTGTACCTTTTTTATAGGACTGAATTCTTTAACATCCGCAACGGAGTTCTGCTGGTTCTAGTAAAAATTGTTTTACCCGTAATGTGTTTCATGCAATGTAGGCATGATATGCAGCGAAGTAAATTTTGCTCGTGAAGAAGCAGCTTTCTTTTATTCCAATAAATTGTACTAATAATTATGCTCTGTAATAGAAAAAATGTCTCAAGTTTTCAATTTATGTAAATAAATACGATTAGTAATTTAGCGCTGTCTATTGGTATTTTTTTCTGCTATTTCTTTAATTAATAAATAGCAAACGCATCATTTGATTTATTTGTAGTTCGAATTTTATCTCATTTGGATGAACCGAAAGCATTCTTGAGAGCTCTGAATTGTAAAACATGTTTCTTGCTCATTAAAAAAAAAAAAAAAAAAAAAAAAAAAAAAAAAACTTTCTAGAAAGATTAAAAAAAGAAAAAAAAAGATTAAATAATAAAATTATTACAACCATTTATTATTTACGGAAAATTGATTTTATACTCAATTTCATGAATAACATTGCATTAAAATTTTAAAATTGCATTTCTCAACATTGTTGAGAATTTAAAAAAAAGTATATATGTACATATATATATATATATACATATGTATCATGAAAATAATAAAAAGTAGAACTTAAAATAATCTTTATACATTTATTTTATGGATTATTTTAATATGTCTGATATTTTAATATTTTATTTTAGATAAAATTGTAATATTAACAATTGCATAAAAGTAAATATGTGCACATTTGCACAAAACGTATGGAAGGAAATTTGATGAAAAGTAACTTAATATAAGAAATTCAATTTGCAAGACTGGGAGAACAAATTATTTCTCAACAAAGTTTAATTCAGCCGAAAGTTTATCTGAAAATAAATTTTCCCTCATGTATTTAGATGAAAGTAAAAGAAATATTATTCCCCATTCGAGATCTGATAATCTAGTTTATGTGAAACACGTAACAAGCCGCCTTAATTAATAACATTATTCACCAAGTCTTGCGTGATTTAATTGTATTTATCTAAGTAAAATTATTGATTTTCAGCAAATTAATTTGTAGAATCATGCATAAAATGTTTTTATTTGAATTTTAGCAATACAGAGAGTTTGTATATGAAATATGTTTGTTATGCGCTCATTTACCACTCTTTTATAATTTATGTTTTCAAATTTTATTAATTTTTCCTTTATTATAAAACGTTTAATAGTATAAATTTCCATACATAAAATAAAGTAACGCTTAAAGTAACTAAATTACTTTAGATGATAAATTATTTGAGTCCAAATATCGTACATATTTGGAAATAAATAAACAAATCTTGTATCATAGCATATTATAAATTTATTGATCTTAATTTTAATGTGTGTTTCATTTAATTTAAAAATGTATATACGTAAATGTTGAAATATGTTAATAAATTGTCGTAAATAAATTCATTAAATTTTACGATTGAAATACTTTTTTAAGACACAAGGAAAAAGAAATCTTTCTTGATAATTTCATTTAGAAATATTTGTGTAACACTAGTTTCGCACTTGTAAAAATATAACTTTAAAATTAGTATAACGTAGATAAAAAAAAAAAAAAAAAATTAATACTTGATAAATAAATTCAATTGCGTTATATTAATTTAAGATTATAAATTTTACATAAAAGATTGCAAAATTTTTTTTTTTCAGTTTAAATTGAAAATATATAAATAAAGATTAAAAAAAAAAAACAGTCTCATTGATGTTTACTATGTAATTTTGGAAAGGGAAAAAAAAAAAAAAAAAGCTTATGCAAGACATTTTATTTTCTAAATGGAATTTCCTTATTCATAATAAAAGAAACTTTTAACTGAAATTTAATCAAACATATGGACATATAATTTTTTAAATAAAATGCATAAATGAAGAAATTAAATAAAAGAAGTCTATTTAAGGTAGTATTTTCATACATCTGATGTTTTATTTATAACGAAATTTATAAAAAAAATTATTGAGTGTTTTAAGAAAACAAATTGATAGGAGTTAAATTTATTTTGATAAATAATAATATAATTTATACATAGTTGAAAGCAAACTCACATTCCTTTCTGAATAGCTAAAAATCATTACTTGAAATTTCCACGGTGAATTATCTGACATGAAATTGTAAATATATTTTCATAAATGACCCTTACCTTCGACTTCAGACGTTTTATTTGACCGAAATATATGATATTTTGTAAAATATCTCAAAAAGTACTTCACGAATCGTCTTGTAAATTCAGGAGATTGAAGAACATAATACACAAGTTTGTTCCGAAAGCAGTAGAGGGGCAAATAAATAAATGAAAGTTTCTGGGATTACCCTGTAATGTTTGAAATGCATATAGTCTGTAACATAAGATTAACTTTTTTTTTTTTTTTTTTTTTTTTTAATCTGTATAGTTTTTATGAGACTACCTCATGTATTCACGGAGATATAGAGGTTTAAAAAAAAAAGGAAAATAAATAAATAAAATCTTCACTTTTTAACTATTATAAGCAAGGTACTAATTCTAGTGCAAATTCAGTTTTAGGAAACTTACAGGCAGCAGCAAAATTATTCGAGAGCAAGCAAAAATTCATATATAAAAAAGTACACTTAATACTGTTTTGTTCAATAAACCCTTGTAAAATCATTGTCACAGTCAGTCTAAGAACATGATTCGACAAGGATTTATTTAACAAAACAGTATTAATTTTATTTTTTTATATTGGAATTTTTGCAAGCGCTCGAATAATTTTGCTGCCGATTGTAACGCACTACGTTAGGCACAGCATGCTGAAAACAAAAAAGCAAAAATATTAATTATCGAAAAAAAGTATGAGCATTTTTACTAAATATTTTTGCTAGAAATTTTAGAAAAAATTCATTTGAATAATTTAATATCGAAAAGTATTGAGAAACTTATATGAAAACCACAAACAATGATTGTGTAAAATAAAAAAGCTACAAGCAATGGAATGAACTCCTATGCAGTTCTCATCCCTCTCGTAAAAGAGAAAAAAAAAAAAAAAAAAAAAAGGACCTCGGAAGGTCACGCGCCAGAAGCGATCTTGAAGCTTTGCGCCAATTGCAGTTTTCTTAATAACACAATTGATGTAAATCTGTTAATTTCATTTATGCGTAAATTATCCTGGACGAAATAATACAATATTAACTCAGCATTTTAAACAAATATTTTACATATATTTAGATACTACATAAATTTATTTTCTGAATGATACGATTTTTTATATTTACTTTATACACTTGTTAATAGAATTCAAATAATCATATTAATAGAAAACGCATTTACTATACTGCAGTAATTAAATTTATTCATAATTTCGTTTAAATAATTCTGAGAAATAAATCAAATCAAATTACAACTACAGAGTTATTTATAGCCTCATAATGGGAAGTTCACAGACGTCACATTGCAAGCAGATTTAAAAAAATATGCAAATTTCAAACAATGTAGGCAAAATATTTACCAAATTTTAATCTGATATATGCATATATATATGTATATATATATATAGTAATATGTAAACGAATGAGTGAAATAAATGAAATTAACCCCCCCCCCCCCCAAAAAAAAAAAATAAATAAATAATAATAATAATAATAATAATAATAATGATAATAATAAAATAAAATCTTCTATTAAAGGAATATTCAAGTGATAGTTATTTAAATAAGTTGACTGACCACCCCTCTATTATCAAAAAACGCATATTGGCCTTTGATAAAAACTAAATCTAAGCTGAAATTGTTTTAATTTTCCATATCTTTTCGTTACTGTTAAACTTCATAAAAATCCAGTTAAATTTCGTTTCGTTACCTGTGGTACTAATAGCTATAATGATAAAGCCGGTAAAATCTTATTTAAATATCTAAATTCAGTCTTAAAAGTGATAAATTCTGCTAATGATTGTAAAATTATAAACAATAACCATAGAGTTATAGAATATTTCAAGGTTTACTCAGAAAGCATTACTTCCGTAAGTACCTATGATTTTAAAAATGTTTTTGGCAGCATTCCACACAACTTAGTAATAGAAGTTTTTGAAAGCATTTATGAGGAATTTAGAATTTACTTTGTGAGGTTTGAGTTGCCGCAGACCCCATCTTAACTTATTTAACTTAACTACTTAAGTATTAAATATGAAATTAGCACAGAGACTCAGATATATTAAAATAAAACTAAGATTTTATTCAAAAAAATAATGGGGAGGATGATCTGGATTTTGTGTAGCTCAGTCAGCGGATATAAATGCTTTAACAAATAAATGCATAATAACTAATTTAGATAATTTGAAATATCTCACTCCAGAACAGTAGAAGTATAGAGACGGATGCACTCCTTTACGTAGATACCGTGACTTTCAACAGATCCGCGGATTCCCGGCTGAATCATTTTTCCATTCACGAATACTCGCACTGAAGCACAAGAACACTCATCAAGCTACTTAATTTAAGCACAACTTAATCTCAACTACCGAAATATAACTTTCTCCAACTCGAAGCTTTAGACTTTGTCGTAGACAGACGTCGGACAAGACTCCACTACACCACCCCTTTTACGAAACCCATCTCCATCTTATACCACTCTCCACCAACTTCCATTTTTTTCATTTCAACCAAACTTTTATAATCACTTCCCATTCATCTACACCTCGCAACTTAATTCCTCCTTTGCAGCACCATGTCGACACAAAACTAATCCGACCTAAAATTTTGCCGAGTCTCTGGCGCCGAAGCGATTTAACCATTCCAACTGAATACTTTGCTGGATCCAGCTTAATTTCAAACAAACTGTGGTGACCTTCTACAGTCTCAACCTCACAACTTAATTGTGAAAAAAATTACTGGATTAATCATATTAAGTTTTGCATTTTTGGAAACATTTTGTTTAACGGGAAAGATTCCTTTTTACAGCGGAGGGGATTCCGAAGGGAACGGGTTTTTCGAGTGCTTTCGCAAATTTATATATATATATATATTATAAATATTACTTTCTTCAGATATATTAATGATTTAATTGCTTTTAATTGTAATTGTTTCAAAAATATTTCTGGAAAAATATATCCTAAAGAATTAATTTTAAGCCGTACAGATACTGATAAAATTTCATTCCTAGATTTAAATAATAAGAGAAATAAAGAAAAATTATACGTGTTTGATTTCTCTTCAGTTAATGGTGTTTTTCTGTTTGGTCAGATGTTGGGGACTAAGGATAGTTATTAGCTAATTGCTACTGTCCTTTCAGAAACTTCTCTTTCACCCCTACACTAAGAGGCCTCCCTGATGAAGACCTCAGTGTTTTGGGGGGTTTAATTTCATTTATTTCACTCATTTGTTTACATATTCCCACATTTAAGTTTTGCATTTCCTTTTGCTGCAATTTTGCGCATTGGTTTGTAATTCGCCATTTGGTTATTCTTACCTTTAAACTCATATACAGTCGGTAACAAAAGTCTCCGAACACTAGCAAAGAGTCCTATATAAAAAAAGTACACTTAATACAGTTTTGTTAAATAAATCCTTGTCGAATCCTGTTCTTAGTCAGTCTAAAAACAGGGTTCGACAAGGATTTATTTAACAAAACTGTATTAAATGTTTTTTTTTTTTTTTATGTAGGAATTTTTGCTAGTGTTCGGAGACTTTTGTTACCGACTGTATATATATAAATTCATTTCGATATATTTCTATATATATATATATTCATCAACATAAAAATATTTATGAAAAAAAAATTATTATTTATTTATTTATTTATTTATTTATTTATGAAAAATAAATTTTTTATTCTAATTGAATTAGGATAAAATGAAATATTACTTTCATTATTAACTTTAAAATAACAAAGACGTAAATATAATAATCGATATACGTTTAGGAAATTTTTATTAATAAAATATCTTTTATTAATGCGATTTACTAATTTGAAAGATAAATATAAATATAGAGCAACTACGTGCTGTTGAAACAAAATTTAAAGTTTCATCTGTAGAAAGAAAATTCTAATCTATTTGTTATTCTTTAAAAATAACATAAATTTAGCATGAACAGTAAATAATACATTACTTTTATATTATTGTTTTACTTTTGTATTTAAATAAAGTGTAAATAAAAATGCTAAACAAAGTAATTTATTCAGTTAAAGGTCCAATATTTTTTTAAAGAAGCAAGATAAAGAAAAAATTAAAGATCAGTAATTTAAATTTTGACTATTTTCCATACAATATTTTTATCATGCATGTATCTTGGATTAATTCGCTGGACAAGTTGTTCCGTCATTTTGTTCCAAGTTGCGGCCACTTAAAATTAGACTACCACTTGATAATTTGTCATAACAGTAACGCTCGAAATACTGAATTAATTCTAACAAAAGTTGGATAGTGAATTTATATCTCAAATATCTTGGATAAATTTGCTGAGCAACTTGCTCCGAGTTTGTTATCACGATAACTTTTGAAATATCTAATCAAATCGAACTGAAATTGGGACTTGGACTTGTCATTCAAATATCTTAAATGATTTCGGTAAGCAAGTTGCCCCGTAATTTTTTTTTCCAAATTGCAGCCACTTGAACGCTGCTACTTGAGAATTTGTTATCGCAATAACTTTGAAATAATGATTTTATTCGAACCAAGGTTGGACAATGGAATTTATTTTACAAATATCTTGTATTAATTGACTGAGCAACTTGCGCAGCCATTTTGTTTCCAAGTTCCAGCCACTTAACTTGTCAACACGATAACTTTTCAAATACTGAATTGATTCGTGCTAAATTTGCAGTTATCTCAGAAATGCATTCGATACGTTTATTTTTCACCTTGATCCGCCATCTTGTTTCCAATTTCCAGATATTTGAAAATTTCAAAATTACATAAAAAGTATTTATGAACTGATTTTCTTAAAACTACATATGTACATAGCCACATCTATATTTCCACCAAGTCCATTAATAAAATGTAGCTGACATTTTGCTTCAAAATAAAAATAATTCAAAATAAATACTCCATAAGAAAAAAAAAAAAAAAAAAAAAAAAAAAAAATCAACTCACCCTCACGAAAACGCCTGGAGGACTTTATTTATTTATTTATTTGTTAAGGTTTTAAATGTCTATATGTATGTATAGGTAAATCTTTTTGATTAATAATTAATTTTCAGAAAAGGTTTAACTCATATTAAAATCCACGTCTTCGTTTAGTTCGATTCGAAATGTTTCATATAGAGATGATGTATATACAGGTAGAAGTCCACATGTACTAAACATAAATTCTAAACTGAATGTAAAAGACATTTGTGACATTTTAAAAAATATCTATAGTGTGAAAAGTAAAAAAAAAAAAAAATTGAGCAATTGGTAATATTATATCATTCATCGAGCAATTTAACATATATATCTATATTAATAAAATCAGAGTTTTGTCTGTAAATTTGTCGGAATCAAAAAGTTTTGCGATATCTTCACGTTTCACACCCCATGAAAGCCGAAAATAACTTCAGAAAATTTTGCTTGTGTGTGTGTGTGTCATCGTGTCTGTATGTCGCTTTTTTTGTCCGGGCATCACTCAAGAACAGTTGGCCGGAATTCAACTGCGCTTGGCAGGAATTTAGGTCTTCACCCAACTTAAAATTATATCTATCAACTTTTCAGAAATTCCTCCCCGTTGCCCCCTGCGGGGAAAAAGACTAAAACACGTTTGTCCGGGCATCACTCGAGAACGGCTGGACGGAAATCAACGGCTCTAGGCAGAAACTTAGGTCTTCACCCAACTTAAAATTATATCTATAGAAATTTTCAAAATTATGATTAGTGTTTAAATTGTGGGTAAAAAACGCCTGCGCATGCGCCATAAATATTTTTTCACTAAAACGCTTTGAATGGAAAAATAAAATACAAAAATAAATTTTTAAGTTAAAGACTTTTTTATTCGCATGATTCGCACTACAAATTATTAAAAGATTTAAATGAAGTGTTGCCATCTAAGTTTCATACTTTAGATAATTTTAAAAAATCTAATTGTCGTATCGAAAAACTGTTTACACCCCAGGTTTCAGAAAAATCACCCCTTTCATTTGGTACTGAATTTGTAATGATAGGTCTGATATTTCTAATTTATTTTTCCCTTTTTCCGTTGCCACGTAAATTTCATACTTTAGTTATTTTTTAAAAATCGAATTGTCGCATCGAAAAACTGTTTACACCCCTGGATTCAGAAAAATCGCCCCTTTCATTTGGTATCAAATTTATAAATATAGGTCTGATATTTCTAATTTATTTTCCGTTTTCAACCCAGATTCGGTAGAAGGTTTTATATTTATATATACGCATTTATATACTTTATTTTATTACTTCCCGAACACTATAGTGAGGAAAGTATTGTAATCATGTCAAAAATCCGAATTTGAGATTTTGATGTTTCTATATGTTTCGAGATACCATGAGTCCGTTTTCACTATTTTTACGATGATGTGTGTGTGTGTGTGTATGTATGTGTGTGTATGTATGCGTGTGTGTATGTGTGTTAGTGAACACGCTAGCGTCTAAACGCTTTGTTTTAATGAGCTGTAAGTTGGTACGCAAGTTTAAAGTCACCGTAGCACGAACCCTATTCATTTTGATGAATAGGGTATATTTATAGCTTTTTTACAGGGACAAAAAGAAAAATTCTTTATCATTATGGCCTATGGGACCAAAATTTTAAAAGTGCGATAGCATCTAAACGCCTTATTCAATTGAGCAAAAAAATTATACACATATTATAGGTCACAGATACTCAATCTGTATAGATTTAGGTCACAGGTGCACCAAATTTATAGATTTTGGTGAATTTAGCACTTACAGTTTTTTTACAGGGACACAAAGAAAAATTCTTTATCATTATGGCCTACGGGACCAAATTTTTAAAAGTGCGATAGCATCTAAACGCCTTATTCAATGGAGCTGAAAATTTATATGAATATTATAAATCACTGTTGCACTAACTCTAAGCATTTTGGTGAATTTAGCACTTAGTTTTTACAGGGACACAACGAAAAATTCTTTATCTTTATGATCTATGGGCTCGAAGTTCAGTAGCGTTAAATAGAACATCGTGTAATATATGGAGAAAATTACTCAAACACTCTATTATGGTTTTATCTCTTTTGTTTGTTTAACAACTCCTTTTTCTTTACTTTATCTACAAAACTGTTAATTACCCAATGTTCGGAAAGTCCAGTGGAGTCACTCCAGAATTTTTTCCAGAAATAAAATGAAATATTTTTAATTTCACGTAAATAATAATAAAAATTAGAGAGAAAAATAAATAGTTGACCTTCAAAAGTTGGTGTTTTTTTTTTTTTTTTTTTTAATCAGGAATTTGTATGTGGATATTTTCATAGAGATATTTGGCATTAGTTTAATATTTTTATTTAATTTAGTAATATTTTTGTTTCCTGCAGTAAAACAAAATTTTTTGTTGTTGTTATGTACCTTATGAGGTTTTTTTATGTTCTCCCCATAATTGTAAATTATTATAATTTGGATTTTATTAAGATTTTTTTTTTTTTTTTTTTTGTAAATATCAGTAAAGAATTTTTATTTTATTTTATTTTATTATTTTATTTATTTATTTATTTTGTGTATGGAACAGCTTTAATATTGGATCCCTTTGGCAAAATTTGAAATTCGGCACCGAAGTAGCTCGGACGTTTCTCGCCAAGATCTTTAATTGCACAATTGAGATAGCCAATTGAGTTCATCGCAAAAATGGCTTAAAATATTTAAAGTCACCAAAGGGTTCCCATACTAAATATGTGCTTTTTGTATTTATTTATTTATAATATTTTCTATTAAAGACTTCTGTGGTCACGAAATTTGGTGCGTAAATTGTTTGTATGCATCCGGCTCTTATTGTAACTGGATTTCATGAAATTCGAAATCCCCCCCCCCCTTTTCGGAGTCGGAGGGCATGTGTGAAAAACATGTTTTTTCGTTTGAATTCGCTTTGAATTATCTTAGAATGGCGAATTTTGGTGTGTGGGTATTGATTAAGTGTATGCATTATGTACATTAGTGGGATTTTGCAAAACTTCGAACTCACCCGCTGAGGAAGGGGAAGTAAGAAGTGGGTAAGTTGTGCCGAAGACAGTGGGGACACCGAGTCCTCACGTTGCGTGCGAGAAAACCTCTACCCATCACAGCGAGAACTTAGGTCATTAATAAAGATATGGGATTTTGACAACTCATTTAAGTTTAATGTCGAGCGAAGCGGGTAAAGCCTGCTAGTATATATATAATCCTGAAAATAAAATAATGGATAGTTTCATTTCTTCTGTAGATAAATGGATATAAGGAAAATAGTTTTTTTTTCTTTTATAATTTTTGTTATAACTACAAATTTAAGACGATACAATGTTAATTTAGTCCGAACTGTTCATCCAAATTCATTTTTAGATGAGGTGAGAAAGTTGTGTCTTAAGTAGTTTCCATATATTTTATTGAAATGAACTTATATCTTCCATTGAGAAAAATCAAGACAAGTAATCTTTCAAATATATGGTATTGGGAGGAAGCCATTAAACAGACATTTTAGGATTAAGTTCTATCACGTGCACATGCGCCGAGTTCCCTCAAATGAAGGAAAACAAAAATAAGCTATCGTTGACTTTGTTTGAAAAAATACATGATTATTAAGTTGCCTCATTCGACCATTTTCGTTTTAGAAAAAATAACGCTTCAGCTCTCTTTTAATGAATATATATTATATTTTTCTGTTTAAAACTTCAATTTCATTTATTATTATTATTTTAAATCGTATGGGGGAACTCCGTTCAGTTTCTTTTTATGTACTTGTTCTCATAATTTCCATTGCAGGAAACACTAGACTCATGTTAAAAGAAATAAATAAAGCTGTTTGCTCAGCACAATTGTAGATTGAAATGCTTCACCTTGTATGCTACTGTCATCTCATTCAAATCATTTGCTTTATCCTCATTTGTAGACTAATTTTATTAGAATTACTTTCGTATATTAATTTTCATGGCATTCCAATCTATTTTCAATGCAATTATCCCCATAGTTAATGTTTATGAATAATATTTTCGTACTTTAAAATGTTATGAAAATCGTTAATTTCGAATATCTTGTGAAGTTTTGAAATTTGGATAATTTTAGTCAATGGTGCTCATTCCTGTATCATAATTCATATTTTAAATGTTGTCTCACATCTTAGCAGTAAACAGCTTTATAATAAACATTTAAGCTAAACTTTGCCCTATTCTTCCACATTAGGGGAATCGTAAATTTCGAATAACGTACGAAAATTTCAAAACAGTCCCTGATATTTAAACAGTATCATAAATGGTATTTTAAAAGTAGTCTGACATCGTCGTGATGAAAATATTCCTCATAAAACACATTTATGCGAATTTCCTCCCTATTCTACCTGATTCAGAATGCAGCAAATTTCGATTAAATTAGGAAGTTTTTGAAATAGAATGTTCGCAGCTAACTTAAATCATACTAGAATTAGAAATGATATGTAAAATTCATCCTATTAATGAGGGTGTAAATTAAGTTTTACCTTATTCTCCCACGTTAAGAAACTCGTAAATTTTGAATAACGTACAACGTGTTCGAATTAGAATGTTGAAAATAAATAGGGTTCTTGCTGGAGCCATACGTCATATTATAAGTCATCTCCGATCTCTAAGCAATTAACCTCTTCACACATTTTTTACACACTGACTAATGAATTATCATACTAATATAATGACCAACGCACGAATGGATATCACATCAATTTGGTGATTTTTTGATTCCTACATCCTTAAAATGTCTAACAACATTATAAAACAAATGTAAAAAAATTAACGTTTACGTAATTCCTCATACTAAATTGTATGATGGGGAACTGATACTAATGCAACGAAATGGCCGATTCTCGAGTAAAGGATAAAAATCTTGTGATGTTTTGTACATAAGAACTAGTAAGTTGTGGCCACCACAAGACTTTCTTTAAGTTATACCCTATAGAAGTTGAGATATTATATTTCTCTTCTCGGAGCAATGTGCATTAATGCAGCGCCGTCTATTGGTCGATATGCATCCAAATGGAATCAGCATAATGTCTCATAAAAGCCTTCTTACATATCAAGTTTTTTTTTTTTTTTTTTTTTTTAATCTATGCATTAGAAACTGAGATATAGCTTTCCCTGAAACAGTGGTCATTGCTGTATAGCAGCGCTACCTTTTGAGAAATTGAATTAAAGTTTACAGGTACTAATATATGTCAGTGTGTATCTACATATAAAATTATATACAATTCTCTGCAGTAGTTCTTGAGATAGCCTTCTTTTAAAATGTAGAAATCGCTATACAGCAGCACCATTGTTGAGAAACGAAACCAAAACTTAATAAGCACTCATTCAAGTCAAGGTGCATGTACATATAAATTTATATGCAAATTTTTGTACTAGTTTCTGAGACATAGCCTTCTATAAAATTCTGGAAATCGCTGTAGAACGACGCCAACTTTTGAGCAATTGGCACCAAAATTTGATAGGCACTAACTTAAGTTAAGGTGCATCCACATATAAAATTATATGTAATTCTCTGCAATATTTACTGAGATATAGTCGCCATAAAATTTTGTCTCTCTCTCACACACACACATACACACAGACAGGGATTTTCGAAAAATGGTTAAATCGTGTTCTGGATCTCTCAAAACGTGTAAATACGTCGAAAAACGGAAGTCGATTTTTTTTTAAGAATCCAGTATTTTCTTCTATTGAATATAGATGAAAGAAAAAAAAAAAATGTGTGTGTGTGAGGGGGGGGGTAAGAGAAAATAAAAATTTATAAAAAATTAAAAAACGAAATATCAGTTTCAAACTAAATATAAAATTAAAAAAAAGAAATATCAGGAGTAAGTAAAATATAATAATAATAATAATAATAATAATAATCAACCAAAATATGCTTTATGCTCGCTTACATTTATCGGAGATGTTATCAGTACAATTGTTTATGGATCTAAGCCACATCTTTCTATGTGGATTCGTTAAAAATAAATATAGGCTATTAAATACAGAGGTAATTTAATTTTTGGAAAAATGTACATTAAAAGTGTGCTTTAATTTTGGAAGAAAGAGTTACAGAAAATATTCCAAATTAGAATAAAAATAAATTAATTTAGGTTTTATTAGTTAAAGAAAAAAAAAAATATATGTACATATATTTATATATTCTGACTCCTAAGCAATATTATTTTATTTTAAATTTATGTTTTTGAAGTTTCTGCGTTTCCTTTAGAATATATTTTTTGAAACAATATAAAATTGATGATAACAATTGATAAAACAATGAAATTATATAAGTGATTAAAAAAAATGGTTAAAGTACCAATTAGACAATAATATCTTAATTAATTTAGTAATTAATTAACAAAAAAATCACATGTTCATTAGCAAATATTTTAAAAGAAAACGTTGTATACAAAATTACACAGTGCTTAGATAATTAGAGGAAAACAAAATGACAAAGTGTAGTGGGAAATATATAAATCATTTTATACATAACAAATATCGAGAAAAATTGGAGTAAATTGAGTTTAAAAATTGGTGATAGGAATATTAAGTACATATTTTTAATAATTTTCATCTTTTACTTTCATACGTGAGCTGCAAATAAATATTTAATAATACGTATAATGCATTGGAACGAGAACAAACTGTGAAAACATATAATTAACCAATGTTTTTACATTTAATTACAATGCTTAGAACTATTATCTGTCTTCTTCTTCATATTTCCCTCATTCAAATTTTGTAGTTTATTTTCGACCGGTGCTTACTAAAAGTTATATTCATTAATCCAGAAAACACATATAATATTATGCAGTTTTTGTCAATTATTATTCATGAGAATATCTTTATAAAGACGAATATTTTGAAACTGGAGTGAGACGAATATAAAGCGAAAATATTAATACGTATTGTTCTCACCATTAAGCCCAAAGGTGGAGTGAAAAAAGTTTAACGCATATTGATATAAATTCAGAGTGTAAGGGAAAAAATTGCTTTTAATTAATATTATTACATCTAATTAAAATGATTTTTGTATTTTATAAAGAATATTAAAACTCACCTGTAAGATAAATAAACAAAAATAAAATAACAGAAGCTAAAGGATTTTTTTTTTCTAACCACCTAATTATATATTTTTCTGCAGAAGCGTCGTGCTAGGCGAGTCGTATTAATCCTGGACGATAGAACCCATGCCCCAGTCCGCCCAGTTCCCGCTGTTCAATGTATTTTCCTACACTGTAAAAAAAATCTGTAGTTTGTACAAGACTACTCTGTATTTTTTACAGAAAAGAGCTGTTTTAGAGAAAAAACAATTTTTTTCTGTTTTTTTTAACCCTTTATCTGTTTTTTCCCACTTTTCTGTTTTTTAGCATGCTGAATAAAAAAATTCTGTAAATTTTACAGAAATATCTGTATTTTTAATAGAAAAGAGCTGTTTTTAACAAAAAACTGATTTTTTCAGTTTTTTATCCCTTTTTCTGTTTCTTTCCCCTTTTCTGTTTTCCCCCTTTTGTATTTTTCAGAAAAAAAAAAAAAAAGTCTTGTGTGAAGCATCCACACGACTTCCATTACCCACTATTATACGTATTATATGCACTTTTTGGAGATAATGTGATCAGAAGAGGAAGACACAGAATTAACCTAATGGAACTTTTACAGAAAGAGAAAGTTAATACACGCGTAAAGACATATAAAACAGTTTACATAAACGAGTTTAAAAAAAAAAAAAAAAAAGTAGATTTTTTTTTTTTTTTTAGCACCAATTTCCGAGATCTAAACTGATCTATCTGATCAGGGTGACTATTAATTTTCCTGTAATAACCACGTAAATCATGAGAAAGGATATCTAAAATGGGTTAATGGGTAATTTTCAAAAAATCGTTAGAGCCGTTTTTGAGATACCGGCTTTTACCAAAACTTGGCATATTCAATTGTTGACCGGAAAACAACAATTACATACAAAAGTATATTTAAAAGAGGATAATATTGCAAGTTTGAAAAAAATCCATACAGCCGTTTTGAAAGGAACGCACTTACAGTACCTGAAATTCAGCTATATGTACAGGACGCCTATCAATTTTCCTGAACTAACCAACTATATAATTCGAAAGTACATCTAATAGAATGTTTATATAGCAATTTTGAAGAAAATCGTTAGAGCCGTTTTTGAAATACGGACATACGGTCCCACTTCCGGTCTCCGATGTCCCACTTCCGGTTTTTCAATTTCCCCCAAAATTTAGAAAATCCATCTTTACACCAGACCTGTCTCAATTCTGAAGTTTCGTTGTTCTATCTTTATTAGTATCGGAGATATAATAGTCAGAAGATCCCCCCCCCCCCCAACACACACACACATTCACACTGACCAATTGCCAAAGACCACTTTTTTGGACTCAGGAGACCTTAAAACATGTAAATCAGGTGAAATCTCGATATCGAATTTTCGGACCGAATACAATACTTCCAATTACCTACGGTATTTGGGTAATGGAAGTAAAAATAATGCTAAACAAACATAAGTGCACTGTTCTTTTCTCAGTTAGTTCTAATGAAATGTAATCGAAATCGGAATTCAAATATTACTTATAGTAAACTTCTTTAAAAGTCCACCTCTATTCAAGTTTGAGGTCCACACGGGCCGAAATTTTGACGCCCGGCCCGGCATGAAATCGAAAAATCCGGCCCGACCCGTTTATTTTTTACCAGTGTACGGTCCAGCCCGACCCGGCCCTGCCCGGACAAAAAATGATAATAACAGGCTCGACGCGATTCCAAAATATGTAAAACGGCAACAACAACAACAACTTAAGGATAAACATAGTTAAGATAAAAAAATTCTTTTCTGTACTTGGATTAGAAATTTAATACCAGGAATAAATATAAAATTAAAAATATATATATATGTAGAGTTTGTTATTAATTCTAGTTATTCTCTTTCTTTTTACTTCTATTACTGTTGGTAATGGAAATATTGTATTCGGTCCAAAAATTCGATATCGAGATTTCACCTGATCTACATGCTTTAAGGTCTCCTGAGTCCAAAAAAGTGGTTTTTGGCATTTGGTCAGTGTGTGTGTGGGGGGGGGGGGGGGAATCTTCTGACTATTATATCTCTGAAACTAATAAAGATAGAACCACGAAACTTCAGAATTAAGACAGGTCTAGTGTACAGATGAATTTTCTAAATTTTGGTGAAAATTGGAAAACCGGAAGTGGGTCATCCGAAACCGGAAGTCCATACCTCAAAAACGGCTCTACCGATTTTCTTCAAACTTATTGTATGAACATTCCATTAGATGCCCTTTCGAATGATATAGTTGATTAGTTCGGGAAAATTGATAGGCGTCCTGTACAAATATCTGAATTTCAGGTACTGTAAGTACGTTCCGTTCAAAACGGCTGTATGGAATTCTTTTTCAGATTTGCAATATTAATCCTCTTTTAACTATCCTTTTGTATGCAATTGTTGTTTTCTTGTCAACAATTAAATATGCCAAATTTTGGTAAAAGTAGGTGTCTCAAAAACGGCTCTAACGATTTTATTTTAAAATTGTTACATAAACTAATTTTAGATATTCTTTTTCATGCTTTACGCGGTTATTACAGGAAAATTAATAGTCATCCTGATCAGATATATCAGTTTTAAATCTCGGAAATTGGTGTTTAATTATGTAAACTCTGTTTTATATGTCTTTCCGTGTGTATTCATTTTCTGTTACTGGAAAATTTTTAGTTGTCTATTTCATTCGGTCAATTCTATGTCTTCTGATCACATTATCTCCAAAAAGTGCATATAATACGTGTAATAGTGGGTAATGAAAGTCGTGTGGTTGTTTCACACCAGATTTCTTTTTTATCTCTGATTATTGGTATATGGTTTATGACTCACACACTAATTTAAACTTATTGGCCACTAGTACCATTATCATCACTCAATGTTGTTCTAATAAAGAAAGAAAGTAATTGCATGAATATATAGATTACAGTCAGAATGTTGATATTCTATACTATTAATTTTTATTAATTAAAAGAAAGATGTATATTAATAACTTTAAGGAAGATTAAATTAGGGTTATTGTGGAACCCAATAGATCACGCCTTAATCATCGGAATGCCTTTAATTATATTTTTGGACTGATTTATTTTAATTTCAATATCCACCATAGCGTAATTCCTATAAGATACACCCTATAATCCCTATAACACTGCTATTCTTCATTCAAGAACTACAATTTTAGATATGGCTACATCTCAGTATCTAATGAACATCTTAAGTTTTTTCACTATGTGTTAGTCAAATCTAGATGCGGGTCGTAATTTTTTTATCCCTTTTCATTCATTTTAATTTTAATTAAAATAAATTTATAATTATATTAATATAAATTAATTACATTTTAGAAATTGTAAGCTTGATTGCCATACATTTTAATAAAATTAAAAAATTAATAACCTTAATATTTAATACTATATTACGATTTGATTCGGACCAAAATAGTAAATTTTAAAAATGTAAATGTAGAAAAAAAAACACATGTACAACTATAATTAATAGATTGTTTACTTCCCTTGGTGCCAGACTACTGCTAAATCACCGAAAACTTCCGATGATTCATTCAAATAACTCTTTTTTTTGTTGTTGTTCTTTCTTTCTATGCGTTAAAAAAATCCTTTCTGTTCAGTCTGAAGTAAATTATGATTCAGCTTTGTTGCTCGCTACTCTCTGTTCAATTAGTTTTCAAATCAGTCCTAAGTTGAAAATAATATTTTATTTAGACACATAAGTGGTCATAAGTTTATGTAATTTGTGATTTCCGGACTCTATAGGAAAGTATTGTAATTATGTCAAAAATTCCAGTTTGAAATTTTGGTGTTTCTACACGTTTTGAGGTCCCATGAATTCATATATTTACTATTTTTACGTGATGTGTGTATGTATGTGAGTGAACACGATAACGTCTAAACGCTTTGTTCGAATGAGCTTAAAGTTAGTACGTATATTGTAGGTCATGCACGAACCCTATTGATTTTGGTGAACACTTCTAGTTTTTTTTACAGGGACACAAAGAAAAACTCTTTATCATTATGGTCTATGGGCCCAAATTTTTTAAAGTGCGATAGCGTCTAAATGCCTTATTCGACTGAGCTGAAAAATTATACACATGTTATGAGTCACTGTCACATGAACTGTATGAATTGTGGGAAAACTAGCGTTTATGGATTTTTTACAGGACACAAAGAAAAATTCTTTATCATTATGATCTATATGGGCCAATATTTTTAAACTGCGAGAGCGTATGCTTTATTCTATTCAGTTAAAAATTTATACAATCATGCTATAGGTCACCGTTGCACGAAGTGTATAAATTTACTACGTATAGAATCTAGCAAGTATAGAAATTTTACAGGGACACAACAAAATATTCTTTATAATTATGACCTATGAGCTCAAATTATTCGAAGTGCCATAGCGTCTAAATGCCTAATAAGATTGAGCTGAAAATTTATATACTTGTTAAAAGTTACTGTTGCTCGAACTGTATAGCTCTTGGTGAATCTGGTACTTATACTCGTATTTTTTTTTACAGGAACACAACAAAATATTTTTTTATAATTATGGCCTGTGGGCTAAAATCATCAGAATCTAAATGCCTATCCGATTGAGCTGAAAATTTATATATGTACTGTTGGTCATTGTAGCATGAAACATAAAGATTCTGTTGAATCTAGCACTAAAAGTTTTTTTTTTTTTTTTTTTCAAACAGGGACACGAATTAAAATACTTTATCATTGTGGCTTATGGGCTCAAATTATTCAAAATGTGATAGCGTCTAAATGCCTTATCCGATTCGTCTGAAAATTTTTATGCATGTTATAAGTAACCATCACACGAACTTTATAGATTTTTGGTGAGGGGTTTATAGGTTTTAGGTACTTATAGGTTTTTACAGGGACACAACGAAAATTTATCATTATGTTCTATGGGCTCAAATTATTTGAAGGAAATAGTGTTAAATTAAACAGCATACTCATACTACATGAAGAAAAGTACCCATACGCCCTATTATAATTTTCTCTTTTGCTTATTTAACGATTTCTCGCCCGTTAAACAATCGTTAATTACTTAATGTTCAGAAAGCCCATTGGAGTCACTCCAGATTTATTATTACTATTATTGTACATAACTAATATATTACATTTTTCTCGTTAAATATCTTTAATTGAATAATTCAGGCTCTTTTCTGCACTCTTCACATAAACATTTCCATTGTATAGGGAGGTTTTTCTCAGCGCATATACAAGTGTTTCAAAATAGCAACGATTGAATTTTATTTTTCAGTCTATTTAATATATATATATATAACACAATGTGATCAATCGGTGAATTTCATTGTGGCTTCGTGGTTTCATTGTTGTTCATCTGCTTTGAAATTTTGCATTTTTAAATCCATATGGTTCCTGTTCTGGTTGTGGCAGGCTGGGGGAGTGTTGCCGGCGTAAAACTAGTGTAACCCCACAGGCAAGTCACAAGTCTTGCCGCCTGCCTCCTTCTTCCTATCTTGTGTTTCTTGGGTTGTTTTTTCATTAATTTTGATAAGTTTATGGTTTTAAGTTAAGATTTGTTGTTTTACTTTATTGATTCGTTTGTTTTGCAGACTGTTAATTAATAGATCTGGTTTCTTTACATTAATGTATTTCATCCACTGATGATTTTTTTTTATCTAAATGGTCATTGGTGTTTCAGTGATCTTGTATCTGTTGCTTGGCTTCTACTATGCTTAATAGATCATCTTTATTATATATATATATATATATATAACGATCACTTCGTTCAGGAAATTTTATCCTCAGATTGAGTTCATTTTTGTTCTTCGAAACGTACCAGTATAAACGCTGCTAAGCAATGCAGATGATGAAAAAAAAAAAAAATGAAGTAAATAAATAAGTAGTTTGAATACAAATTAAGACTAGTATGTTGTGGCCACCACAAGACTTTCTTCTATATTTTCCTATACATATACCAAACAGTAACAATATTAAAAAAAAAAAAAAAAAAAAAAAATCGATTTTTTTCTAAGTGATTCAATCAGTAACAATATTTAAAAAAATAAATAAATAAATAAATTATACGATTTTTTTCTAAGTTTTTTTTTTTTTTTTTTTTTTTTGTTAAAAGTAAAAAAAAAAAATCGATAACTTTGTTTTAAATTATCACAGATTTATAGTTCAACCATTCATTTTAAAGGTATTGACGAGATCTTTCGAAAGATACCCATCTTCAAAATTTACCCCTCCCCCCCGGGGGTACTTCCCCCCCGGGGGGAGGGGGGAGAGCGATACACCGATATGCACAGAAATTTTTTTCTAGTTAACTATTACTATTATCAACAACTCATTAATTTTACAATCACAAGTTAAAAATAACTCTCATTATGTACATTTATACGAAATTTTGTCCTATACTGCCATGTTAAAAATTTAGAAAACATGAGATCACAGCGCCACCTGTTGAGCGATTGATCCCCAAATTTAATCAGCACCAATTTATGTCAGGGACCAACTAAATACCAAGTTTGGTTAAATTTCGTTTAAAAAAAAAAAAAAAAAAATACGATTTTTTTTCTAAGTTTTTCTTCGTTAAAAGTAAAAAAAAAATCGATAACTTTGTTTTAAATTATCACAGATTTATGGTTCAACCATTCGTTTTAAAGGTATTGACGAGACCTTTCGAAAGATACCCATCTTGAAACTTTGCACCCCGGGGGGGGGACTCCCCCCCAGGGGGGGAACCGATGCCCCCACATGCTCAGTTTTTTCCCTAATTAACTACTACTATTATGAATAATTCATATTAATTTTACAATCACAAGTTTAAAATAACTCTCATTATACCCATTATTACGAAATTTTGTCCTATACTGCCAGGTTAAAAGTTTGCATAAAATGCGATCTCAGCGCCACCTGTTGAGCAATTGATCCCCAAACCTAATCAGCACCAGTTTATGTCAGGGTGCAACTAAATACCAAGTTTGGTTAAATTTCATTCATTGGTTCGTGAGATACAGCGTCCACAAAAAAGTGATACAGACAGACAGACATTTTCTAAAAACTATTATTTCGTATTCTGGACATCTCAAAACGTGTAAGTCCATCAAAAAACGGAGGTCGAAAATTTTCACGAATCCAATACTTTCTCTACATTACATATCGAAGAAAGTAAAAATGAAACTGCAAAAACAAAGAAAAGCATTTTTAAAAAAATCGAAAAAAAAAAAAAAAAAAATTCGTGAAAGTGCAACCCCGCATGGTTCAGACTTCTTTTCTATCAAGTTTAGTAGATCTGTGAGCTTTGTTGATTTGGAATCGAACAGTAGATTACAGAAATTTCTACCGCCAGATGGCGCTGTAATTTTTTTTAATTTCAATTTCCATTTAAGATTAAATTATTTTTAATACATCATTCGAAATATAATTTAAAGTTCTTTTACATTATCGAAAGTTTTCACCAGATTTACACGTTTTGAGGTGTCCTGATTAGGTTTTCTTTTGCATCTCAGCTAATTGAATTAGACCGTTCAAAATTGGTATATGTAGGTTAAGTAGGAGGGGCTGAAAGGGTGGGGAAGAAAAAGGCGTGCACCGCGCGCGTATCCCCTAACTTGTGCGCTCGCAACGTGCACGGAACTGCGCTGCCGAAGGCAGTGGGGACCCGGTTCGACTTTTTAACCGATGGGAAATGATTTTTTTTTTTAATTTCTTTTCTTAAGAATAAAAATTTGGTTTGAGAAGGAATATGTGCGTGCAGCGCTTGTATACCTTCACACGTGCGCGCGCAGCGCGCATGGGCCTGCGCTGCCGAAGGCAATGGGGACCCGCGGCAGCGCAGACCCGATATGAGTTTTTACCCGATCAGAAATGATTTTTTTAGGGGGCACGAAAGGTCAGGGAAGGAATACGCGCACGGGACTGCGCTGCCGAAGGCAGTGGGGACCCGGTCCGACTTTGTACCCGATGAGAAATGATTTTTTTAATTTTCTTTTCTTAAGAATAAAAATTTGATTTGAGAAGGAATATGTTCGCGCAGCGCACGTATACCTTCACACGTACGCGCTCAGCGCGCATGGGTCTGCGCTACCGAAGGCAGTGGGGACCCGGTGTGAGTATTTAGCCGATCAGAAATGATTTTTTTTAGGGGGCACGAAACGTCAGGGAAGCACACACGCGCAGTGCATGACATACACGCGCATGTATCCCTTAACTTGTGCGCGCGCAGCGCGCACGGGACTGCACTGCCAAAGGTAGTGGAGACCCGGGGCGACTTTTTACCCAATCGGAAATGATTTTTTTTTTTTAATTTCTTTTCTAAACACTAAAAGTTACTGTTAGTGATTCATTAATTATAGTGATTCATCTGAAAATACTGACCCGTGTCTATTTCAAAAGCCGCCAGTTTGTCTATCACTTTACTGTCTTCTGCTGTTTTGATAAGTTAGGAATTGAAAATGGAAAAGTAAATCCCTGAAAGAGATGACATTAAATACATTTTTACTTTCTTCTATATGTAATATAGAGAAAGTATTGGAATCGTGAAAATTTTCGAACTACTTTTTTCGATGGATTTACACGTTTTGGGATGTCCTGAACACGATTTGATAGTTTTTAGAAAATGTCTGTCTGTGTGTATCACAAATTTTGTGGACGCTGTATCTCACGAACCAATGAACGAAATTTAACCAAACTTGGTATTTAGTTGGACCCTGACATAAACTGTGCTGATTAGATTTGGGGATCAATCGCTCAACAGATGGCGCTGTGATCGCATTTTTTCTAAATTTTTAACATGGCAATATAGGACAAAATTTCGTATAAATGTACATAATGAGAGTTGTTTTTAACTTGTGATTGTAAAATTAATATGAATTATTGATAATAGTAGTAGTTAACTAGGAAAACAATTTTGTGCATGTTGGGGCATTGCTTCTCCCCAGGGGGGATTTAATTTTCAAGATGGGTATCTTTCGAAAGGTCTCGTCAATACCTTTAAAACGAATGGTTGAACTATAGATCTGTGATAATTGAAAAAAAAGTTACCGATTTTTTTTTACTTTTAACGATTTATATATATATATATATATATATATATATATATATATATATATATATATTGAGAATAAAATGGACTTTTTTTTTATATATATTTAGTGTTATACTACTTCTCTAATATGGAAATCGTCTGCATTATCATGGAAGGTAATTTTTTTAAATAACAATTTTAATAAATTATCTTTTCTGAGTGAATTTGTATAGGAAAATATAGATGAAAGCCATGCGATGGCCACAACATACTAATTGTTAGTAAAGTAATATTTTATTTCCATTATCTTGATAATAACAATCGCTTGTTATTAGAAATAAGCTAGAATGATGTGGTCATCAAAGAAATTTCTTGTATATTTTCTTATACAAATCATTTATTATTTATTTATTTTTTTTATCCATAATGAATGCAGATTTTCATCTCAGATAGTGCTAGTACACTAAATGTCAACCGGAAGTGAATTTTTACCATGCAGATGACATCCTTCTCGTTTAAAAAAAAAAAAAAAAAAAAAAAAAAAAAAATCTGCAATATTGTAGCCCCATTTGTCGGCGGATATGCTCTTAATTTAATCAGCATAATGTCTCATAATGGCCTTTTCATATATGAAGGTTTGTTTAACTATACGTTATAGAACTGAAGATAAAGCTTCCCTTAAATTGCATAAATCGCTGTATAACAACGCCACCCGTTGCGCGATTGGCACCAAAAGTTGATATGTCAAGGGGCATCTACATATATGCAATTCTGTTCACTAGTTCCTGAGCTATAGCTGAATCTGCGGAAATCGACGTATAGCAGCGCCATTTGTTGAGCGATTAGCACCAAAAGTTGAAAGGCACTAATTTATATCAAGATGCCGCTGCATATAAATTTTTATGCAATTCTGTGCAGTAATACTTGAGATACAGTTGCCACAAAATTTTTGTCACACACACAGGCAGACGGATATTTTCTAAACATGGTCAAATCATGTTCTGGACCTGTCAAAACATGTAAATCCATCTAAAACCGGAAGTCGAAAATTTTTACGAATCCAATGCTTAAAAAATTTTAATATTAATATTAATAACAATAATAATAAAACTTTTTGAACAATTGGCGGTACATAATTTCTGAAGTAGAATTTTGTGTAGGAGCCCATTTTATGTCACTATTTTGTGAAGGAGACTGAAACGGATCAGCTATTATCAGGATCGACCCCTGGTTATAAGTTACTGTCGCACAAACTGTCTATTTTACTAGAATATAATGAATTGTTGATTCTTTTACCCTTTTACGGTAACAGGGACATAAAGAAAGATTCTTTTCAATTTCGTCCTGTTGACACAAATTATTCGGAATGCGCTAATAGCAAAACTTTACATACCATTGCGATCGAATCGGGTAGCAGAGTCATGTTATAAGATCATGCTTGCAAGGACAATATATATTTTCATGAGTGCAACAATTACATTCATTTTAGAAATAGAATTCGGATGCGATAGGTTTCATGGATTGAAATTATTTGAATTTCATTTCAATAATGGTAATTTGTAACTAAAATCAAAAACAAAACTGGTGTAGTTTACATTGTTTTTATTTAAGTGTGATAATTAAGGAAATAGTATGTGCGTATTTCTTATGATTTTTATTTTCTTCTATATGTATATATAGAGAAAGTATTGGATTCGTGAAAAATTTCGATGAATTTACACGTTTTGGGATGTCCTGAACACGATTTGACTGTTTTTAGAAAATGTCTGTCTGTCTGTCAGTCAGTCTGTCTGTGTGTGTGTATCACAAATTTTGTGGACGCTGTATCTCACGAGCCAATAAACGAAATTTTACCAAACTTGGTAATTAGTTCGACTCTGACATAAACTGTCGCTGATTAGATTTATGGAACAATTGCTCAACAGTTGGCGCTGTGATCGCATTTTTTTCTAAATTTTTAGCATGGCAATATAGGACAAAATTTCGTATAAATGTACATAATGAGAGTTTTTTTAATCGTGTGTTTGTAAAATTAATATGAATAATTGATAATAGTAGTATTTAACCAGGAAAAAAATTTTGTGCATGTGGGAGCGTAGCTTTCCCCTTTCCCCCGGGGGGGGGAGTAAATTTTCAAATGGGTATCTTTCGAAAGATCTCGTCAATACCTTTAAAACGAATGATTGAACTGTAGATCTGTGATAATTTAAAACAAAGTTATCGATTTTTTTTTTTATCTTTTAACGAAAAAAAAAAAAAAAAATTCTTCTGATTTGCAAAAAATTGACCTCTTTCGCCATTTAGTGATAATATAATACTGTCAGATAAAACCCGTCTGCATTTATAATGGAAAATAATTTGATAATTTAATAAATAATTTGCACTGAATAAATTTTGTGTAAAATTACATAGAAGAAAGTCATGTGGTGGCCATATCATACTAGTTTATTGACCTTTTAATTAAAATAAAAAACAGAATTAAAAATCTTCAAGGAAATTCAAAGAAAATCGGTTTGGGGGCATATGCATTAGGTTTGCAAAATTGATTCATTTTTTCCAAGTCCAGAAAAAGAAAATGGTTCAAATATTTAAAAATCTGTATCTTCCGTTTCAGTGCATACAGAATGCCATGCTAAACATCCTTTTAGAGGTTGTGAAGCATTCCTTCAAAAAATATATTTCTTTTATCCCTCCCCCCCCTCCCCGACCTCTCAGACGGTATTATTCCCTGTCACCACTTGGAGGGGGAAAGGACGCCAGTAACTCAAAATTTACAGTCGACAGAAAAACTATTGTAGCACACACTTACTTTTCTCATACATATTTTTTTTTTTTTAGTTTGGCTGCTAATTTTTATTACCAACTAACAGCATGTAAACTGCATAAGGCTAAGACCATGACTCGACAAATATTCAACTCGATTATATTACTCGAAAAAAATCGATAACTTGGTTTTAAATTAACACAGACCATTTTAAAGGTATTAGGGAGTTCTTTTGAAAGATATCCATAATGAATATCTACACCAACTGGGATCTATTTCCCACCAGGGGGGTGTTCTAATGTGCACACACTTTTTCCCTAGTTTATTTTTACGATAATCAATAATTCCTGTTAATTTCACAATCATTTCATAAAAATAATTCTCATAATATACATATTTATACGAAATTTTGTCCTATGCTACACCCTAGCACACAGTCAGACAGACAGACATTCTCTAAAAATAGGGTGATCAAATTTTCAGATGCAGAACAACTATAGAAGCTTTTAATGTTTTTTAAAGTTAATATGAGCAGAAAAATACTTTTCTTCAACACATGAATTATGAATAAAACGAAAGAAAGCAAATAAAGTAAAAGTAA